>JANRMT010062854.1:50080636-50094970 GCA_026402145.1 Polypterus bichir lapradei
TAAAGGGGGTCAAACACCGTATTAGTATGGTGTTCCTAATAATCCTTTAGGTGAGTGTATATATAATATATATATATATATATATATATATATATATATATATACACACACACACTAGCTATAGTACCTGCCGGTTATATTTGTAGAAATGGTTAAGGAAGGTAAGCAAAGGTTTGTGTGTTTTTTAAATGGTGACCCTGTTGTTACTGATAGCTGTCCCATCGCTCATCCACACTGCCTGAATGGCTTTGCTCTTGCGAGTAAAGAATTTAATATAACTGGATTCCAGAATTGTGGTAACTCATTACTGGGTTGCATGTCTCACTCGTCCTTTTAGTTCGCTTTTATTTGCACACCAGGTTTCCAGCCAGCAGTGAAGAGAATGCAATCTGCTATAAATCACATCCCCTCTATATAATCTTGGTAAGGGGCCAGATACAACTAAATTCCGACATTTTCTTTTAGCTTTGGTGCATAGAGAGATGAAGTTCCTCTTTAATACCTCAGATTGCTGTAAATAAATATCATTAGTGCCGACATGCAACAATAAGGTAGATACTTCATCGTCGGCGACACAGTCCAATGCGGCCTCTGTGTCAGAAATCTTGGCCCATGCGAGGCATTTAACATTAACTGCTGGTTTAACATAGTTTTCTTATTCTCAGTTTCCACAGGCGCGCTGTGGAGTACTGAGAATCTGCACTTGAGGCAGCTGTGCAATCATTATATCATCTGGTACCAATTTCATTGATTTTAACATATTTACATTAACTGTGGCCTTAAAAATTGAGGAAAAATACTTTTTATTTAAGACTTATTTTAGTAACACAGAACAGGCTCCCTGGAACACTCCTTAAAATCCTCCAAATATCAGTTATACCTAAAGTTCACATTCACTGAAGGTTTGTCTTCTGTGTACTCCCAATGCGTAAAGTAAAGGTGACACTCAGGCCAGATTTAAATGCTGATTAGGTCATGAACATTCAAAAATGGTGCTTTTATTGAGCCATACATGGTTACTGGGAGGAGGCATTGTAGAGTAGTTAAAAGCGGGTTGTGCTCGAGTGAGGAATGACAAGCTGGTTTTTTGTTTAATTCTTCTTGGCTTTCTGTTTAAACTCGTCATAAACAAGCAGCCTTTGGCGCAGAGGCAAAACAAACAAAAGTAGATCACTTCTAAGGGCTTAAGCAAAGGGCTCCATAAAGGTAGGTCACTAGGATGGGGCTATGTCCTGCGGGGCACTATGATCATAAAATTATGCCTTTTTCCAGTCGACTTGGAACATACAGGAAATGGATCGGAAATGGCAGAATCAGCTGCCCTCACTGGGTGTCTTCTCAGCATTGTAGAGGGAAAGGAAGAGGACATGATTAGCACCACAGCCTCCTCTCATCCCAGAGTTGTATTAGATATCTTAGATGAGCCCAGAGGGTGACCCTCTGACATGCTTATTGTATTACTAGCTGTGTAAGCCTGTGCTGTAAAAAGCCTGGGGTCCTAGAAACTATTGAAATCGTCAGAAAAAAAACTGAAATGTAGGCATGTCAGGTAATTGAAAGGAACTACTCTGGGCATCACTCTCCTAGGAGGATTCGTTTTGCCAATGTGTTCACATCGCTTGTGCATTAGTGGCGGGAGAAAAGGTAAAAGGGATACCGTTTTGCCAATGTTAGCAGCTAAGCAACTTGGTCTTTCTTCTGAGGTTTCGTTTTAGTGACATGCTGGCCTTGCTTGTGTTATTAGCAGCTAAGTGAGTTTTCTGTTTCCTCAGAGGTGGCGGCCTTACCCCGACTCCACCTCTCACTTCTGGGCCGGACAGACAAACACACACTTCCATGCGTAGACATTTGTATGTAAGATACGGACAGCTTTAGGTTGATGTGAGATTTATAAAGGAACTTGGTGTGCATACAGTTTTACAAATCTAATTTTTCTTTTTTTTTGTGTGCAACGCATTTGCCTTTCAAGCATTACCAAATTTTTTTGTGGGATTATTTAAAATTGTTTTATATATGAGGCCACAGGAGTAATAGAGCCTAACTCACCACCGCAGGTCTTCTACACAGGTCAACAGCCATGTAGATCTACAAGACCTCAGATGGCTATGGATACGGCAGGGTGGGAGGCATTGTTGTTTGTTGTTATTTCTGTGGTTGCAGAAAAAAAAACATCAAGTGTATGAATCTGTGTTTTGTATGTAACAATATCCATAAGAAGAAGAAAAAAAACAACCATCAGTTAGTTACCCTATTATATGCTGTTACTTTAGCAGAAGTGTGTGACTCGAAAATCCCTTCAGCTGAGCACACAGTTTTTTTTTCCTTTCATCAAATATTTAATAGCTACATCTGTAGAACAGAAAGCTTTAATAGAAATGCAAGATGTAACATATGAACATATGTAACAGGTGATAAAGTCTTGGTCAATATCTGATATTGTACACAGGAAACTGTACATGTTGTGCTAGTCTGAAAATCATTACAAATGATAATAACATGAAACGTAGAAAAAGAATAAGGAAATGTAGCTAAGCACACCCAAGAAGGAGTGATAGCACATTAAAAATGTACTGTGTCTGAGACAAAAGCGAAAAAAAAACAGCAAATATCTAAAATGTTTGTTTCTTTTTAAAGTTTTATTTTTCATTTTGAATCATAGCATTATATGCCGACTTGTTGCCAGGACAATGCTGCAGTTAAAGTGGATTCATTTGGTTCTTTGGACAGAAACACAATCAAGCTGCTGTTGTTTTATAAACTGGCTCTGAAGCATACTGTAGAGATTGTAGAAGGCTGGATTGTTTTCAGTAAAGAAAAACATTTTGCAGCCAATTTCCACTTGCAGGAGATGGCAGGCATGTTATTATGTAAAGCAATGGAGGTGCATTTTAATGAGATATAAACTTTTTCATACTGATACGCTTCAAAGTGAGGACAGGACAAAGTTACAAATCTATATTATATGTTAATTTACATATAAAGCAGATGATGTATTTCATTGTTTCTTTGTATACAGCGATGGGGATACTAATTTTGTGCTCTCCACTGACAAACGACTCAACAACAGTTACATTGGAGAAATGTAAGGATTATAGTGGAGCTGACTGTATGAGTAGAAACTGTAACATCACACCATTACAACTGAACATGCAATTTCTACACAGAAGAAACTCCAGACAATGTAACTAGTATTTTTTGTTTTGGAACATTTTGAATTTGTTATCTTTTTAAGAGCCCTCTTTATCCTGTACTGTGGCAGAGAGTGAGTGCATAAGTGTATTCTGGCATAGTAGAATGCCAACCCTGTTGGTGATAATGCTCACTTGTTATGTTTATAAAAAAAATGGTGTACAGTACTGTATAAATATTTTTATGACTAAGTTCCAGCTGGTGCATTTTCTATCCAAACATGGCAAACTGCTGTTGTTACTGGCCATCTGCTGGATCCACAACTGTCATAATCCAGTCAGGCGAATAGAATTTTTCCTTTTATGCCTGTTTGATCATTGATGTTATCTCTTGGTATAGTAGACATTAAACAGATAAGTGCTTGACAGAGCCATTATCAGAAACAAAGCAGTGTTCATTAAGCAGAAAATTCCTCAAGTACATATATTTTATGAAGTTAAAAGAAAACTCTGTGTTACAGATAAGCAATGGTCTAAAATAAAAAAAAAGATAACTATAATAGAGTGTCCCAAAGTTGTCTGTGAACTCACCAGATTCTGAGTTCAGAATACAAAACTGTTTTACGTGCAGCTGTATGTATGATGCTACATTTCCTTCAAGCAAGCATCAACTTAGTACAGGAAAAGCAGACAGAAGAGAAATATTAAAGGCAGCTGATTCTTACATAGAGATGGTCAGCTGTGCAGGAAGAAAAGAACAGGGGTGCCATTGGTTGGTTGTGTTTAGGACGGCGCCCAGGCAAGACAGAGTCAGGGCCAAAAGCAGGCATCTGATACATCAATTGGAATGAATTGCTACTCAGACTGTTGGATTATGGCCAGGGTTTTTTTTCATTGGCTTGTATTTATTTTCTGTTTTATGGTTGTTTATGTTAACTTTGAGTTGTACACAGCAGTGGTACATTGAGTTTGTGTAATCTCTTGCAAGTATTGTTTTCCCCTGATATTTCTTGTTTTTTGTGATTTTTACTGTTTCTGTTCTTGGATTACTGCTTTCAGATTTTTGATTGGGCTTGGTTACCTCAGATTGCGTTTTTATTATTTTAAGCATTTTAGTTCTTTTTTTCCTATTTTTGTAAATTAACTGAATGTATAAAGATTTTTGTGAGAAGTTGTCTCTTCCAGCCAGAGTTTTATGGTTTCTCTCTCTCTTATAAAACATTTTGTAAACCATGTAACTTTTGAACTTTAAAAACCAACTCCCTAGTCTCCCACCAACAAATTTCTGGCTATGCTACTGTCTGTGGTCATAGGCCTGTCTATGCCAAAGCCTACCATGAGCAGTTGGGGGACTGGCTGGCTTGGGTAAGCTTTTTCTATGCTGGCCAGTGAAGGTCCTGACCTGCTTTATTACTGTTATTTGGAGAATGTGTCAAAGGAGAGCCCATCAGCCACAGCTACCAAAACAGGCTAAGAAAAAAATATTCAATTTACACAAACAAGGAACAACCAACAAACTCAAACTCTTTGAAACCTAACAAAGTAAAATTTGAAAGCTTTGTTAGTTTCCTAAGTAGTAGATCATATTAAACCTACCTGCATATATATTTAAAATATATACATAAATAAATACATAAAAATAATAGATAAAATCCAGGATTTGTAAATTAATTTTTAAGTGATCTTTTTTATGATCAAATAATTTATAACAGCTAGCATTCAATTATCTATGTGAAATCTTTAAACTGATCCTCTCATTTTGTTAAGAATATTGAAGTGCATAAATCAACATATCTTTTTTAAGAAATCAGGTTAGTAATGAGTGTGGGCATCTTAATAAACTGCAAAGTAATGTTTCTGATTTATAGTAAATACAAGTACATTCTGACTAAACTAATATCCCATAGTACAAACACAGCTGCAAGCTGGGAGGATCTTATGTTGGTTAAAAAATGTATAGTGTGGCGATCAGACACAGACTCAAAACATCCCAAAACACGCACATTAATTTTGCTCCTTTTTCTTCTACAGCACACCCACAGTGCACAAATCCCAACAATGCTCACAGTCCTTTCTTCTCCTCCACATCTCCCAGCAAGTTTCTTTCCACCCCCACCTGACTCTGGCATCTTTGCTGGGTTCACAGCAGTCCTTTATACAGTGTCCAACCCAGAAGTGTGTCTGTTCATCCGTCCACGTGACTTGCCAGCACTGCCGGGTTAGATGGAGAACTCACATTTTCTTCATCCCGGAAGTACTTTTGGATTTCTGTTCTCATGACTCACTAGTACTTCTGGGCTATGAGGGTAGTATGACTCTCCAGGTCCTTCCACAGTACCCCCTTGTGGCACTCAAAGCACCCAACAGGTCTGAGATACCGAACTCCAAGTCCCAGGATGCCCTGTGGGAATCCAGGGAACTGCTACTCTCCAGGGGAGCTGCCATCTAGCGTCTTGCAGCAGGCAGTGTTCTAAAAAAGATGCCTCCCCCCACAGGGCTGTGGAGTCGGTAGATAAATCCTTCAACTATGACTCCTTAGTTTCTAATACTTCTGACTCCGACTCCTCTATATTTAATATGCTAATGTATTTTCCATGTTGATTAAAGGTAATATACACGTCATTTAACCATAGAACTACTGGCTAGGAAGCTGACTCTCTACCATATTGGCCAGTTTAAACAAAAGAAAAGAACCCTGAACATACATCAGGCTATAGCACACACCTACACCTACATCATTACACTTGTTTACACTCAAATGAACTTGTTAAACACATTATATCTGAAATAAAATGAAAACACTTTTTGTAATGTACCATAATCCAGATTACAATATGTGAATGTCAGGTTGTATAATAGCTCAGCTGAACTTCACACTAGTAGTAACACAACTATGCACTGGGCTTTATTGTTACATCAAATATGTACTTAATTATGAGTATTGTTTGTGAAATGGGACATTTGAACTTGCTGTATTTTTTTTCATTACAATTTAAAATTTATTAGGAGTCGGTACATTTTTGCCGACTCCAACTCCAGGTACCCAAAATTGTCTCTGACTCCACAGCCCTGTTCCTACATCCTTCCATATCAGGGGTTGAACTGCCAGCCGTCTCTTACAATAGCTATAAGCTTATATATTTGCCTCTTGTATCACTAATATGGTTTTTGAAAAACAAAGGCTAAGAAAATACACAACAGATAAAAATCACAGAAATAAGGTAGGGGTAATCACCAATAACAATACATTTTTTATTTACAAAATAACTAAAGTTAGAAAATGTTCTCAGAAATATTGTAGGAAATAAAAAAATGAAACCAAGGTAGGAAGAAAACAGTCCTAGATGTTGGGTGAATAGATAAGAGCAAACAAGATTGTGGGCAGTCTTGTTGCATAGACAAGGAAGAAACATCACAGACACCTAAGGGTTTGCCAAATTGAATGAATCTAGATAGATGAACGATTTGGAGGTTGGAGGATAATACAGAAGTGAAATGATTGGGTTACCAAAATAAAAAAAACAGTAACAAAAAAATCCTGGTAGCTCCAAAATATTCCAGGGCCCACAGGTCTCTAAACTACAGTAACTATTAAACTAAAAATTCATTATTTTGTCTAAGAACATTAGCAAAACAGGAGACTCTGCGGCTCATTTATAAATATTTATTTATGTGTTCCTGGAAGTTATGTTTTACCAAATATTATTGTGCCCTGTATGATAGAGTATGTTCTATGAAGGATTATTCATACGAGAATTAAATACAGTACATTCGAACATGTTAACTACACTGCAACATAACACAATAAAAGTGTGCCAAAAACTATATGCACCACTTGCATATGCATTGCGTTGCATAACTACACTGCAATATACCACAATAATATTTTGCCAATACTAAATCCACCTTAAGCATATGCCCTGCATTGACATGTAATTAACATGTTGGACTGTATTAATATAATAGTTGACTACCAAAAGATATAGTAAGTGGTCTAGGTGATAAAGAAATTTTAAGGACTTTACAAAAGTATTGTTGAAAAAAATAGGAAAAAGATTAAAACCAAAAAAAAAACAAAATATGAGGTAAAACTCGAAATTAAAAAGAGCAAAAAAGTTCTGAACATCGCTAAATTTCCTTTGTCATATTTTTTCTAATTTGTAGATTTGTCTAGGATATATTTGTTTATATCTAAAAGGCTGGATAATGAATAATTTCACACACACACACAATGTTGGATTACATGTCCAGCAACTAGCTCTTGTTAAAAAATATGGGCTCCATCATGAAATGAGAAAATCAATTCAGGAAGAATATAAAATGATATCAAAATAATAGAAATTTCAAACTCCAGAATTCACAATAAATAAGTGCCCAACCACTTAAAATGGAGAGGTGGCTATATTTTGCTCATGTTAATCCATTTACCCACAAGAAAAGAGCAAGTGAGGAACTCAATTCTAGTGCTATGCATGGGTTATCTGAACAACACAGGCTTCGCAGTTTCATTGAAACAGGCTCATTCTTTTCTTGATTGGTTATGAGTAGCAACGGAAGGCATGGATTCTGCTTGCATCAAAGCTGCTTCACTGGGCTTGCAACCATTAACACATCCCAGGCCAGGTCAGGTAATGCTAGAGTGAATCACAAGCCTCTAGTGTCACCACTAGCAGGCACATAAAAAAGCAGTTCAGAATAACCACAGTGCACTTCACTGAATTAATGTATTATAAGGATTATTGCCAGAGTGGGAGAGGAAAAAAAAAATATCAAAAACCTTGCTAAATAAAAATAGTTCAGCAAAAATGAAAGATTCAAAATTCACTGGTTACAAAAATGCCAAAATTCAAAATTATTTAATTACCAGAAGATTAAATACCAAAAGTTATACTCTAAAAGCAAGATTAAAAAACAAAGCAAATGTGAAAGAGCCTAACTAAAACCAAGCAAAATGGTCAACAGACTGCAAAATGGAAGTTCAAGAACATAGAAACAATCTAAAGTCAGTCCACGCTGCAGAGACAGTAGCCTCTTATACCAACATGACTAATTACAGCACTCAAGCCTATTGTTTAGTTAGGAGCCCCACTCCACTTCCATCAAAAACAATTAAACGATAAATTACATAATTAGGGGAATATGGTGGTGGGTTATTAAACTAACAGAACAGATTAACAAAGGGCAATTTACAAAATAGTAACCAATAAGAAAAGCAAATCAACAAAATTTAAACTAAAAATCGTGACACACAGAAAAACATTCATTTATAAAAGACACAAAAAATAAAACTCAAAGGTGAGACCCACACCAAACCAAGACATAGGCTTTGAGCCCTACAGGAGAGTTACTTTCTGGATGTGTTCCTAACCTTGAAAACAAATGAGCTCTGTTATGTTTAGTGACAAACTGGTCTCTCTGCATCCACCCTTGTGCCAAGAGGAAAAGCAAAAACAGTGTGAGTGAACTTTGCTTTCTTTAAAAAACAGATGATGTTTCAGGTTTATGAATGAGTGTCAGATGTAGGCTGACTTTGGCATCCTTCATCACCATGTGAGCTCACCCAGACAAATACTGGAAAAATACCAACAAGAAAGGAAAAAAAGAAAACAATCCAATGTGGAGCACAGCACAAACTCGATTATCAGAAACACAACTGTTAATTTCAAGCCTCCCAGATCACATGTTATTATTGCTTGCCAGACACCTGAGATCCCCTGAAGTCAGGCTTGTCACCATTCCAAAAACTCACTGTGTGTATCTCTTGGTCAGTGCTCATTTAGCATTGTGACTCCTACTCTCTGCAGCGATCTCTTGCAGTTCATTGATTTCCCAATACCTTTAAGTAAATTCTTCAGTTTAAATCTTCAGAACGAGGGTGTTTGATGTGCTCAGCTTAAGTCAACAGTACTTTTTTTATATTATATAGGGTGGTCCAGATCTAATTATGCAATTTTCATTACGCTATAATTTATTAAGTTTATTACATAGAAAATCACCCGAAAAATCCCGGACCATCGAGAAGTGTGCAAACTGACGACATGAAGAATCATCTTCGCGCCGAACTGGAATCGTCCCCACATAAATCAAAGTCATCCAGACGATCTGGATCTGCATAATTAGATCTGGACCACCCTGTACTGTCAATCTGCTCCCATGTACTGTCAGTTCATTTCTTTAAAGTTAGTTTCCTTTATTTAGCCTTAATTTATTATATATTGAATTGTATTTTATCTTTTTAAATTTCACTTTACTTTGCTTAAAGTCATGTGTGGTGATTCACTTTGTGTACTACAGTGTATCAAAAGCAGTACACAGTGTTTCGTTAATGTGCATGGACTGAAGTATATGGTGTTGTGCTTTGCTTTCATAACATTAACTGTGTTATGTTTGCTGTTAAAACTATGTTGTGCATACTAGTGTTTAGTTACGTTCTCTGCCTAAGGCAAATACACATTTTCTGTTATTTTATACTTATGGATAAGAAAACCAAAAAAAAAAAAGGAAACACTTAAAAATCCAATCACCGTATAGTTCTTAACTTTTTGCCAGTAAAGGCACTATGACCCATGGGATTCTTCATAGTTAAAATAATTTCACACACACTAACTTTTTTCTAAAAAAACCTGATAAATTACTTTTCTTTTCTGTTATTAAAACTATTGATTTTTATTAGAGAGTAAGCCGGCTGCTTGGCAGAATTTGACCTTCTATTTGAAGACTGAAGAATACATGAAATGCTCTCCATTGAATGTGAATTAAGTGCCAGCAGAGAGCTACATTGAAATAGTTAATTTATTTAATTTTAGCTCTTTTAAAACATATAAATCACTCAATAACCATTTGTATTGCACATTTTTTGAACAACTTCAAAAAAGCACTTACCCTGGCAAAGGCAAAATATTAAACACAGTAATGCAATAAAATGGAATCCATTTAACAAATCAGTAAATAAATGAATATATACAGTGAGTAAGGTCAAAACTGGAAAGAAGAAAAAATAAGAAAAAAGACAAAGTGAACAATCAAAATAGAAATAAAATAGACAAACACCTGACAAATCTTACTTCATTAATGTTTAAATGCTGAGGAAGCTGCTTTTTGAGGAAAACATTCTGAAAGCCAGTAAATTACATCTCTCAGAATAGCTTTAACTGAAGAGTTCAATAAAAGCAAAACTCAGATTTCTCATTGATTTAAATGAGGACGAATTCAAAGGTGCACTCAGAAGTTTTAGTTTTTAAAGATTAGTACACTGTTTAGGGGTCACACTGTTATAAGCAGTAAAGTAAAGCAGTATCAAGAAGCTTTTTTTAAATGCATATTAATAATTTTTCACTTACAGTCAACACTGAAGTAGACATGTTACATTCTACTGTATATATTCCTAAAGCTAACAATTAGATCACTTTATAAGCATTTTTCAGAAGTCAAAAAAGGTCATCAGATGGCCCAGAGGCCCCAAAAAAAATTATATAGGAAATGCCTTGTTGAGCATTTGAACTTGTTTATTGTATCACAAAAACTACACAAATGTGTCTAGAACCTCCAAATTGTAATGCATACTCCTACTTGTGTGATTAAATGCTTGTTGGATTTTCAGGGTATAATTTTATTTTATAGATTGTTAGTGATGACATGGGAGGAAGGATTGGGGTACCATCACAGCAATCCTGTAATAGTAAACTCAAATTTCTCAATCACAAAAGAAAAATGGACAATAGACATCTCTGCTTCTCTGTATGGTCTCAGTCCTTGTCCCTCTAATGGATATCTCAGATTTAATGCCCTCTTCATTTCTTGAGCCAAACTAATAGTAATAATGATAATGATTCAATGTTATTGTCATTGTACAGGTACAACAAAATGTAGGTTTTGCATACTCCTTGGGGACAGAGCACAGGGTCAGCTATTGTAAAGCATCAATGGAGCAATTGCAGGTTAAGAGCCTTGCTCAAGGGCCCAATGGAGTAAAATCCCTCCTGGCAGTAATGGGATTCAAACCAGCAACCTTCCGGATACCAGAGCAGATCCTTAGCCTCAAAGCCACCACAATAATAGTAGCCAGCCCAGAAAAGGTGGGGCTTCCAGAGTCTCAGGTATCCCCCTTGGAGCTGCAGGCAAAATTGGAAAAGCATTTAGTGACAGCGACCCATCTCATTCCTACGCAGAACCTCTTATCAAAGTATGCGTGTGTGAGTTAATTTGGTTACTTTGTTTTTTGTCTTTTAAAACATATAAATCACTCAATAACTATTTGTATTGCACATTTTTGAACAACTTCAAAAAAGCACTTACCCTGGCAAATTTAAAATATTAAACACAGAAATGCAATAAAATTGAATGCATTTGACAAATCAGTAAATAAATGAATATATACAGTGAGTAAGGTCAAAACTGAAAAGAACAAAAAATAAGAAAAAAGACAAAGTGAACATTCAAGATAGAAATAAAATAGACAAACACCTGACAAATCTTAAGCAGATGTATTTTTCCACAGCATTTTCTAACACTGAACCTGGTCAATCAGTGGACCAAGCTTCTCCCTTCAGGACACGCTGTCTGTACATCTAAGCTAGTCATTCTGATTTTACTACATAAAACAAACCACATAATATTGCTGAATGCTAATGACATCTTACTATGTCTAGGTAATGCTCCTAAGGATCTCCTGCATGCATTACACCATTTCAAATCCTTCAAAATCATGTCAAGATATTAAATTAATAGGCAAAAGTCTTCTCACCTACCACTCAACCCCACTACCGAATATCCTATTTTGCTAAATATCTGGGCACTAATATATCCTCCTCAGTATATGAGGTCACAAACCTCTGTTGTGCCTTTGTGGATGTCATCAGTCCAATCATGGTTAATTATCCCTATGTCTTTTCAGTCCTGCCTAGCCATTGTCAAGATAAATGTTGTTCCCAGATTAATGTTTATATGTTCTATGATTCCCCTAACACCTGCTACTTCTTACTGGTCAGAGGTTTAGTCTTTGCACTCCACATTTCTTTGGAATGGCAAAAGACCTAGGCTGAGACACTGCAGATGTTTAACTTCCAGGTTTGGAATTGATTTACTGGGCTAACATGCTGTATCTAGTCTTTAACTGAGTAAGTACCTCTAATTGAGTCTGCAACTGCCAACCCTGATAAATCAAATGTAATTGTGGCAGTTTGAAAACATAAAGTTGAGTGAAGACCCTATTACAGTCTATACTATCCAAATTTGACACAAAAAACAAAAGTTTACCTGCTTGGGTACCAGTGTCATACCCAGATGAAGGTGGTACCCAGCCGGGACGCCCGAGAAGACAGAAGGAGGGCTGGTGCCTTCTCCAGACCTCGAGGGGGCGACCGCCCTGGGGGGTGCGGGTAAAGAGCTGGGAAGCTCGACCCTGTAGGGACCCGGGGTTACCGCCAGGGGGACCCCAATACCAGGAACACCCTGGACCTCAGCACTTCCGCCACACCAGGATGTGCTGGGGGGAAGAGAAACAGGGACACCCGGAGTGCTTCCGAGGAGACAACCGGCACTTCCGCCACACTGGGGTGTGTCTCTGGGAGATATGCCGGAGCACACCTGGAGCACATCCGGGTTCTTATTTAAAGGGGCCGCCTCCCTTCAGAGGGGACAAGAGTCAGGTGGAAGAGTGACAAGGTCTTTGGAGGAGGCAATAGGCGGCCTGAAGAAGAGAACAAAAGAGAGAGAGAAGGCATTGGATTGGCCTGGACTGAGGGGTATTGGGGCTTGTGAGCATTGACTGTTGTATTAAATAATGAAGAATAAACGTGTGTTGGACGACTTGAGCGTGTCAGCCTGTCTGTGTCCGGGGTAATGTTCACAATAGCGCCCAATGTGGGGCCCTCCGTCTGTTCCAAGACGGGGACCCCAAAAAAAATATTTTGTGACTGGCCCGGAGCAGCAGGCACCCCCGCACATGTTTCGAGGGTACGAAGTGCTCACGGCCCCGTGAACACGAGAAATCCCACAGACCGCCACCAGAAAGCAGTCGGATTCCTACCTGGTGCGGCGATGCATCATCGGGCATTGTAGGGGTGCAGCGGGCTCCTGTGTAGGTGCTGCCAACGAAGATGTCCGGGATGGCGTGACATATACAAAGACCATGCTGAGGCAGGCGCCTCATTCAGAAGGGATCCGGGATGTAAGGTCCCTGCTTGCCGACAGCCAGCCCGGGAGGGCTGATCATGTTTGGTATTCAGCAGGCAGGGGCTGCCCGGGTCCATATGGATGGCAAACGCATGCCGATCCGCGGCGCTTTGTGGACGCGACAGCGGCAATGAGAGCCGCCATAGAGAAGACGATGCAACACGAAGAGCCAAAATGACCTCGCACCAGGAGAAGAGGAGCCAAGATGGCCGTGGACCAGAAGTTCCTCCCTGAGACATGCACGAGATTGGACGGTGTGTCTTGTGTGCCCGCCAATGACTGTATAGAAGTTGGACCAAGGAATGTCCATCTCGTGCCAAGGAGAGACCCGATTGGGCTGGAGGAGCCTCACAGAAAGCAGTCGGCGAAAATGACTGACAACCAGGTAGTTCAATCGTCGACTGACTTTCTGTGCTTGTCTATGATGCAGGTGCTAGGTGCCATCCGTGCTGAACTGCAAAAATTGAAGGAGACGGCGGGCGCGTCAGTGATGTCAGAACGGCGTGACGCTGGAATCTTTAGACAGACTGGTACCGCGGAGACGGTAAGTAGAGCTGACTCCGTACAGCATAAAGGAGAGCCAACCGAACTCGGCCATGATCCAAATGAACGATATCAAGTAGGGGGTTCTCCGACACTGCATGCGACGGTGAGTTCTGTGTGCGAGGGGAGGGGAGAGACAGCGAGAGGGTTGGCAGGACCCGGGCTGATGAGTGCCCTGGGTACTAGTGCCCTACGCCCCAAGCCTGCAACAGTCTCCCGTCGCTCTATAGTGACGCAAACCGGACAGGGTCTGTACCTTTTCCATAGGCAGACTCAAACCGTTATAGCGTCCCAGAATAAAAGGGGGAATCGAGGGGAGAGTGCCAATACCTCCGATAAGAAAGGTCGTCCTCTGCGGTGGCAGAAAAAAGTCCCAGAGTCAGTGGGGGAGACGACAGTGGTAGCGAACCCGTCGGAGCCAATCAGATGGGCACGGAACCCACGGAGGGGGTGCCAAACAGGCAAGTGCCGGTCGGGGGGGGGGGGGGGG
>JANRMT010062854.1:50103345-50127468 GCA_026402145.1 Polypterus bichir lapradei
GAAGGAGTGGCTTCACAACAACTCTGTGACTGTTCTTGAATGGCCCAGCCAGAGCCCTGACTTAAACCCAATTGAGCATCTCTGGAGAGACCTAAAAATGGCTGTCCACCAACGTTTACCATCCAACCTGACAGAACTGGAGAGGATCTGCAAGGAGGAATGGCAGAGGATCCCCAAATCCAGGAGTGAAAAACTTGTTGCATCTTTCCCAAGAAGATTCATGGCTGTATTAGCTCAAAAGGGTGCTTCTACTAAATACTGAGCAAAGGGTCTGAATACTTAGGACCATGTGATATTTCAGTTTTTCTTTTATAATAAATCTGCAACAATTTCAAAAATTCTTTTTTTTTGTCTGTCAATATAGGGTGCTGTGTGTGCATTAATGAGGGAAAAAATTAATTTAAATGATTTTAGCAAATGGCTGCAATATAAGAAAGTGTGAAAAATTGATGGGAGTCTGAATACTTTCCGTACCCACTGTATATATACATATATATTGTCACACACGTGCGCATGAGAGGAAGCTAAAGGGCTTGAGTAAGGGCAATTCTGAGTTGTACCGGGATGTGGCAGAGTGCACTGACTCTTTTTCTCCCTTTCCTGTAGACCATTCACGGAAGATCCCACCTGGCCCTCTTGACGTCACTTCTGGGACCAAGCCCATGGAAGGAGACCTTGCCAGCTCCGGCCCCTGTGATGTCATGTCCAGGCTCAAATCTATGGCTGAAAACCTTAATGAGCCCGACCCCTTTGACCTCAATTCCTGTCTTCCCTTTTAAAAGTCTCCACCTTTTCCCTATTCCCTCAGTTCTGTTTTGGACTCGGTTTTGTGCACATCAGTGCTGTATTCATTTGATCGACTTTGCAGCCAGGAAATCAATTATACAATGGCTGCCCCAAACCTTTCTATGACTCTGAGTCGAGTTTCTTACAATATATATACATAATGTATACATAATGTGTGTGTGTGTGTTTTGTTTTTTACCCAGTCCATTGTAGTTTGCTGGGAAAAGGGCAACTTCAAGAGAATTGTGTTCCAGAAGGATCTGTTTTTTCACATTAATTCTCACATTATGACACAAAATAAAGTTGAGTCAGCAATAAAAATATAATTAATCACATTTTGAAATGGATAAGCAAAATAATAAGAATAAAACAGCCAAAATCTGTCAGGAACATTTCACAAGCAGTCAAAACCCCAAACACTGGCACAGCAACTTCTGCTCCATTTGGAACACTGAATTCATAAATGAATGACAACAGCAACAAACTAATAACATGTAGATTATGCCAAAAACATAGTTTTAAACTATTTTTACTGCATTATTTTTGCTGTAGCCTCAAAGAAGAGGTACAACCTACACATTCAATCAATTTCACTTCAAAACTCTTTATCTGTCTGGATTTTGGAAATTCTGTTTTTTAGCACCTGAGGCCATTTGAATGTACGTGTGTCCACTTTCTTGTTTTGTTCTGTCATGTGTGCTAGGGGCTTCTAATGTTCCTGAACCATTAAGCATTTCTTTAGCCTTAAAGGAACAGCATACAGTAGTCCCGTGCTTTCTCTACTTGGGGCTGTGTGCTTTCTAGCATCAATGAGGAGTTACTTCTACACATCTTTTAACTGATGACCATTCTGGAGGCACTCTATATGGTTCCACCCTTTTTCCCATATGTATGCTATTGGATTTGTCAGTTTTTCATTCTGGGACAGCACTGAGCACAAAACCAATACTGCCCATATTTCTAGGAATGGCATGATAAGTTATATTCTTGCCAACATGAGATCTTTTCAGTTTTATTGAGCTTATAAGTAACATCACAATAAGTAAAAAACACTCGAGCCAAATATACAGTCGCCCTTACTTTCCAAACATTTATGTTTAAAATTAAATTAAGTTACTATAATTCAAACATCGTACTCCTTTCCTAGCCAGTTTAGAGAGCTATGTAAACAGAGTACCCTACATGAGTGAGGTCCTCGTGTTTATTAAGATACCAAAGAGGTTAAGCAGAAACCTGACAAGTTTATTAGCACTCTTTTGTAATAAAGTCTCCCCACATTCTGAAAATACTTGATATATTTTCTTATAAAGATTAAATTTATTCCTATTTTTAGGATATAAAAACTATCACTTTCTTATTAACTTATGCAGGATGGTATAGGATTGTTCTAGTTGATTAAGATGAATTAACATGGCAGGCATATAGTGTATATCACAATGGAATTTTCAATGCTTAATGTTTTGTCTTGTGCCACATAGCAAGGCATGTGCTCCATGACAATTTTTGCAGTTTGGAATTTGTTCCAGATAAATTTAAGATACTTTGAGTTGAAAAAGATGTACTCTTTTAAGATGGATTACAACATGCATTGCATAAATTGAAGAAGAATATATCTTGCCGGTCCATGTACTTTTTAGTGTTTGAAATTTCGTTTCAGAAAATATCGTTTAAAAAAGAAAAAGAGACACTTATTTGATTTTCAACTTCTTCTTCTTCTTTCGGCTGCTCCCGTTAGGGGTCGCCACAGTGGATCATCTTCTTCCAAATCTTTCTGTCCTCTGCATCTTGTTCTGTTACACCCATCACCTGCATGTCCTCTCTCACCACATCCATAAACCCTCTCTTAGGCTTTCCTCTTTTTCTCTTGCCTGGCAGCTCTATCCTTAGCATCCTTCTCCCAATATACTCCGCATCTCTCCTCTGCACATGTCCAAACCAACACAATCTCACCTCTCTGACTTTGTCTCTCAACCGTCCAACTTGAGCTGACTGTAATGTACTCATTTCTAATCATATACATCCTCTTCACACCGAATGTAAATCTTAGCATCTTTAACTCTGCTATCTCCAGCTCTGACTCCTGCTTTCTGGTCAGTGCCACTGTCCCCAACCCTTATAACATAGCTGGTCTCCCTACCATCCTGTAGACCTTCCCTTTCACTCTTGCTGATATCCATCTGTCACAAATCACTCCTGACACTCTTTTCCACCCATTCCACCCTGCCTGCACTCTCTTTTTCACCTCTCTTCCACAGTCCCCATTACTCTGTACTGTTGATCCCAAGTATTTAAACTCATCCACCTTCGCCAACTCTACTACCGGCATCCTCACCATACCACTTACCTCCCTCTCATTTACACACATGTATTCTATCTTGTTCCTACTGACCTTATTCCTCTCTTCTCTAGAGCACATCTCCACCTCTCAAGGGTCTCCTCAATCTGCTCCCTACTATTGCTACAGATTACAATGTCATCAGCAAACATCATAGTCCATGGGGATTCCAGTCTAATCTCGTCTGTCAACCTGTCCATCACCATTGCAAATAAGAAAGGGCTCAGAGCTGATCCCTGATGTAACCCCACCTCCACCTTGAATGCATCCGTCACACCTACCACACACCTCACCACGGTCACACTTCCCTTGTACATATCCTGTATAACTCTAACATACTTCTCTGCCACTCCTGACTTCCTCATACAATACCACAACTCCTCTCGAGGCACCTTGTCATATGCCTTTTACAGGTCCACAAAGACGCAATGCAACTCCTTCTAACCTTCTCTATACTTCTCCATCAACACCCTCAGAGCAAACATTGCATCTGTGGTGCTCTTTCTTTTTCATGAAACCAATTCTGCTGCTCACTAATCATCACCTCACTTCTTAACCTAGCTTCCACTACTCTTTCCCATAACTTCATGCTGTGATCAATTTTATCCCCCTGTAGTTACAACAATTCTGCACATCTCCATTATTCTTAAATATCTGCACCAGTACACTTCTTCTCCACTCCTCAGGCATCCTCTCACTTTCCAAGATTCCTTTAAACAATCTGGTTAAAAACTCCACTGCCATCTCTCCTAAACACCTTCATGCTTCCACAGGTATGTCATCTGGACCAATGGCCCTTCAATTTTTCATCCTCTTCATAGCTGTCCTCACTTCCTCCTTGCTAATCCATTGCACTTCCTGATTCACTATCTCCACATCATCCAACTTCTTCTCTCTCTCTCATTCTTTTCATTCATCAGCCACTTAAAGTACTCTTTCCATCTGCTCAACACACTCGCCTCACTTGTGAGTACGTTTCCATCTTTATCCTTCACATCTTTTCCAGCTCACTCCCTCTGACTAGCCAATCAGTACAGGTCCTTTTCTCACTCCTTAGTGTCCATCTTTTCATTTAACTCATGATACGCCTCTTCTTTAGTCTTCACTACCTCTCTCTTCACCTTGCGCCTTATCTCCTTGTACTCTTGTCTACTTTCTGCATCTCTCTGACTATCCCACTTCTTCTTTGCCATCCTCTTCTTCTGTATACTCTCTTGTACTTCCCAATTCTACCACCAGGTTTCCTTTTCCTCCTTCCTCTGTGCAGATGTCACGCCAAGCAACCTTCTTGCTGTCACCCTTACTACATCTGCTGTAGTTTCCCGAATGTCTGGTAATTCTTCACTACCATCTAGTGCCTGTCTCACCTTCTCCCTAAACTCCACCTTGCAGTCTTCCTTTTTCAACTTCCGCCATTTGATCCTTGGCTCTGCCCTCACGCTCTACCTCTTCTTGCTCTTCAACATCATCCTACAGACCACCATCATATGCTGCTTAACTACACTTTCCCCTGCTACCACTTTGCAGTCTTCAATTTCCTTCAGATTGACTCTTCTGCATAGGATGTAATCTACCTGTGTGCATCTTCCTCCACTCTTGTACGTAACCCTATGTTCCTCCCTCTTCTTAAAATACGTATTCACCACAACCATGTCCATCCTTTTGGCAAAATCCACGATCCTCTGACCTTCTTCATTCCTCTCCTTGACAACATACCTACCCATCACCTCCTCGTCTCCTCTGTTCATTTGGGCCAACATGTCCATTGAAATCCCCTCCAATCACTACTTTCTGTCCCTTGGGTACACTGTTCATCACTTCATCCAACTCACTCCAAAAATCTTCTTTCTCATCCATTGCACACTCAACTTGCGGGGCATATGCATTAACAACACTCAATCATCACACCTTCAATTTCCAGCTTCATAATCATTACTCTGACACACTTTTCACCTCCAAAACACTCTTGATATACTTTTTCTTCAGAATAACCCCTATTCCATTTCTCCTCCTATCCACACCATGATAGAACAATTTAAATCCACCTCTGATCCACCTGGCCTTAATTCCCTTCCATTTAGTCTCTTGCACGCACAATATATCAACCTTTCTTCTCTCCATCATATCTGCTAACTCTCTTCCCTTACCAGTCATACTGCCAACATTCAAAGTTCCTACCCTCAGTTCCACTCTCTTTACTTTCCTCCTCTCCTCCTGCCTCTGAACATGTCTCCCCCCTCTTCTTCTCCTTATTTACCTTCTTCTTCGGCCAACAGTAGCCCAATTTCCGCCATCACCCTGTTGGCTAACAGTACTGGTGACGGTCGTTGTTAACCTTGGGCTCGACCGATCTGGTATGGAAATTTGTATTGTTGTCCACATATTGATTTGGCAAAATTTTACACCGGATGCCCTTCCTGACGTAAGCAAGAAACGATATTGAGAAAACGCCCTTTATTTATTTTGCAGTAAGTAACAACAAAAACATTATAAAAGAACTGCTACATCAATGAAGCAAAGTTTACAAAGCTTGTATTTTTACCTAAAAGTTATGACTCAGTTTTTCTGCAGTCATGTCCTCGTCCCAGAGTGTCACTCTGTTACTGTTCTGAAAAACAACGTAATGGTCCATCCTCTGCTGATGCCAGAGTAACTTCAAGACTGTTGATCAATGTGTTTTGAGGAGGACTGTTCGCACGTGTCGGTTTCAGACAACAAAAATACATCTGTTTTGTTGTTTTTGAGCTATTACAATTTCATTATTTTGAATCACAAATAAATCCAGAAAAGTATATGTAATTTTTAATTTATGACTGCTCTTTGTTACCATAGAATTAAAAAATACCTTATTTTCCCTAATTTTATTCTTTAATCAAAAATCAAAATCTGAAAATTCCTTTTATTTTAAATTTTTTTAGTTTTGCTTCTAAAATGAAATTTCAAATACCAAAAAGTACACAGACCCTTGCCAATGGCTGAAATCCATTCCTTATTTGATATTCTAATTGAAGGATCCTGACCCCATCACTACCTAAAGTCACCTAGGGACGCACTCTGTGAAATTCCTCACTAGTTCTAGTTACATTATCTACAAATGGATGTACTAGTACCTCAAACATTTATTTTATGAAGTTCTGTTGATACGGCAATCCTTGGTCTGTTTGAAACAGACATAGTAGGGTCTATGCATCAGAGATTGAGAGGTTTGGTCAGTGGTGTGAGGACTTTTTTTATCATTCTTAATACCAGGAAAACTGGGAAAAGGGTGTTTGACCCTAATTCTGCTGGTGATCATTTGCTGGTGCTTACTTCTGATCGTAGTTAGCACTCATAAGTTCATACAAGTACTCAGGAATTCATATTGATGATAAATTAACATGGAACATACAGGCAGTTAACGTTTCTGCCAAGGCAAAATTATGTCTATATTTCCTGTGTAGGTGGAATTTGATTTGTATAAACAGAAAACGAACACTTCTTTATTTCCATGCAGTAATGCAGAATGTATTACATTATGGTATCTCATTCTGGTTTGGAAACCTCTCATCCCACTTCAAGTCAAAAATCACTAGACATTCAGGTAGCCAAGAAAGTCAGTATATATATATATATTAGGGCCACGGGATTGGAGATTGGAAGCACAACTCTGTTGGGGCCCATTGCCACCACCAGGGGGCAACGGGGAGATTCCGGAGCCCTGGACTGCAGCATTTCTGCCTCACCATATATATGCATTTACTTGTACCTATGTCGATTAAAACTCTTAATACTGGGAACTGCAGAGAACTTCAGGGAAGGTTATTGAGTTATAAATCAAAGTTTTGATAATAAGATACTTGTCTAATAGCTTTTATTTTTTAAAGTTATATATGTATGTGATTTCTATGTTGAATATCATGCTGATGGACTAGACGGTGTTGTTTCAAAATTACAGGTTTATTAATAATGTCTTCTCTGAAAATATAAACATAATGTGCTACAGTTGCAGGTGACAGAGGCATCTATTTTACAGTTTCAATAATGTTATTAGTAGCAAGCTGTGATAAAATGCCTGTAACATGCTCTGTTAATGCCTCAACATCAGTGAAAGCGTTATTGTGCTTTTCCAGTAACTACATAAATGGTACAGATGCACATGTTGCTCATTCTTGTTGAATTAGTGATCATAGCTTATTCTGAGAATCTGAATTGACCTGTGTAGGGTCTCAGTGTACTGGATAAGATTTATTGAAAGTGCCTTCTAGGGGTAACTGTGAGGAGATGTACCTGACACCCATGTGTTAACAAGACCCTGAGTAATTTGTATACTGAAGATGGGACATTGATCAGTGAGAGGTACAACAATAAGGTTCAAGACAATAAAAAAGTTCAAAGTGCATATTTATTGTAACCGAAAAAGTGTCAATAAATAAAAAAAATAACTTCATAAAACAGTCAATTTCCTCAGTCAATAAATAACTAAAACCCATAAAAACCAACAAAAAGAACATCAGTCTCATTTATTAACAGGGCCCCAATACCATCCTCACCCCTTTTCTAACGTGACATTCTAGCGACTCTATGTTTGCTCCGTCTTTAAGTTCGCCATTGCTTGCCCCTCCTTTGACTGTCCTTTACCTATCCCTAACTGCAACAGGTCAGGATCAATCCTGATCTCAATGAGAACTCTCTTTTCGCACAGGAGACCTCTGAATACTTAGTGCAGCCCTCATCCATTCTGTGTCTTCCTCTTTTCATTTCTTAGACTGAGTAGACTTATTTCAGCCTCTCTTTTCAATCATGATTTTCTTCCCTTATGCTTTTGATTTCGCATCACTTTGCCTTTGCTTGACATTTTATAATTGACAGAGCATGTGCTGCCCTGTCTTGGTCCACGAAGCTACTAATAGCACCGTAAATCATTAGCCCGTAAATGCTTTATCAATTACTCCATTCCCCCATTAGCACACTGTGGCCACTTGCTTTTCCTGTGCTCCTGCACTACCAATTCAGAGTGATACCGTTTTCCATATATAAACAAAATTAAAGTGTCCTTCTTTATTCTGTCATGGAGCATAGGCACATTGTGCCACAGTGCCATGCTTATGAAGATAGTCATGCCTCATATTTCACTCTTTTGTGGTAACAACTGTTTTATTGTGGAGCAGACACATAGTCTGAGTAGTTTAGAATGACGTCATTGTGATGCTGTACTTTTTGTTTCATTCACAAAGAAACGAAAATCCTCAGTATTGTGTTTATTAAATTACAACATTAATTTTGAATGTTACTTACTGGCTAATCAGTAAGGTGCATCTATTGTGGGTCTAAAGGACTGAGCTTTGCACATCTAGAATAATAATAATGTAGATACTGTACGTTAGCATGGAATCAAGATTAATAAATAGATAGTTGGTTGAAGCAAGAAGTGGGTAAAAACATTCTGTACAGTATATGCATTTCAGCTGGGAATCTATGTCTTTTTATTATTTAAATCTGTGAAAAAAACAAATTTAGTTTTTTTTTGTTAAGCTGGGTTGACTACAGCTACTTAATGACCCTGAACATGCTGTTCAGTTTAATTTTAGTTCTCCTTCCATGTGAAAAGAGATTCATGGCAAAGCGCAGTTTAAATAAATAATCCAGAGTCCTAGAGCATGCAGGCTTCAAGCGTACATGCGCGTATACATTCCGCTCCGAGGTTGATTGGGGGGCTTGGGTGAGTGTGCTTTAACTTGGAAATGCCAGCGGGTCAGTCAAGTGCTTCATTCACACCTTAGAGCAGTTGGATGACAGCAACAGCACCAAGTCTGCATGACAGAAGAAAAGAAATAAGAAAAGAAAACAAGAAAGGTAAAGGACAAAAGAAAGAATGGAGGTTAAGGGTGTAAGAATGAGGCAGGGTTTGGAGAGACTGTGCTAGGAAGAAGGGATGCATTTGGTCAGGAGTATGCCCCAATAGAAACAAGTGGCAAGCCTCTGCTTGAGTGTGGGACTGAGGGAAGGAGTACCTATTGAGCTACACGGGGGAGTGGTAGCCACCCTATGTACAGTGTCTCCCATCAGACACCAAAGGAATGGTTAAATGAGAATAGAGTGGGGTTCGGAGGGAAATCTTTCAAATGCTGAGGGACTGGGGGTGGGAACCCGAACTTGGGATTAAAAGATGACTGCACCTACCAGTGGGCATCTCCACTTGCTGCAAGGTCCTGATGGGATAAGCTGACGAGACACCTGATTTTAGAAAGAGGCACTGGGGCTTGTGTTTTTCTGGAAGAATCTGCCTGGATTTTTAACCGTTTTTTTAATTGGATTTATTTATTGGATATTTTAACTTCCACTTCCTTGCACATCATTTGATGGATTATTTATTTAAGAAGTGAAGCACTGCACTTTTGGACACTTTGTTTGTTGTTTTAAATAAAACCACTAGACACTTTGCACCAACCTTTTCCTGATTGTGTGTGTGTCCTCATTTGCCTGGCCCATCCTTGGGTATGTTATTTGTGGTTCCAGGCTCAATAGTCTTTCGGCAGCAGCCAGGAAGAGTGGAGTTGACCCCGACAGTCACGTCCATAATTATTCAAGTCATACAGTAGTAATATTGGTCATTGTATGTAGTATACATATCTCAAAGTGGCTCTTGTTATCACCCTAAAACAGTGAAAAAAGCTATAAAAAGCTGATGTGTTTGTAGCAAAATATTTTAACCTACAGAATTTCCTGAGATTTATAATATTAAATAGAGTTCCCCTGTTTGTTTCTTGGTTTTAGAAGACATTTTGTCCAACACAAGGCATTAAAGTAAACCTGTTCTGTGGCTATCCTTCTTAATTGAAATGGATAAAAGGAATAGGTTAACGAAGTGCTGAAAAAGTTATATGTGTTATGAGCTGGATCAGGTTTAGTTGGAGTGAATATTTACCGTGGGCATAGTAGGCAAGGAATATACACAATTCCGAAGCTACTTAGATTTTACTGTTTCAGGGTGCATATAGATGAAAGCCCCTAATTGTATCTTTTACCGCTATGCCCACAGCTGTGCCTGAGGCAGGTTGTGCATTAAGCCAGTTGGAGGATCTACTAAAGGTGTTGCCCATGACCTAAAGAAGGCTTTTAGACTTTAATTAATAGATACAGAACTGGTCAGAGCCTGCAGTTAACCATTAATGACTTGAATATAAAGGAGTCATCAGAGAAAATTGTCTCTGATAATATGGGTGACTATTAAATCATACAATATGTATGGGCTGTAGTATATCATGTGGTATTACCAAAATCATTTATTACAAATTACACCCCTCTTTATATGTTTCTTGACTTAAGTATATTGTTATTTGCCTATTTGAAACTGGAATTTGTAAATTTCCTCTAGTTATGGTGGATGGCCCTGCTAAAAGTGCAAATTCAGATAATTTTCATTTCTACAGGACAGGTGTTTTTTTTCTTTTTTTTGCCAGAGATATGAATGCTCTGTTGCTCTGGTTTCACCACAGGTATCTATGCAAACCTGAAGGTCATGTTTATTAGCTGGGCTAACTTCTCTTAGTGTTTATTTTTGCACAAGCATTTGTTTGCTCTGGTATTAAATGTTTTCATCATACTAAATTTATTTTGTATTATTTTTTATGACTGAAAATCCTTTTATTATGTATCAGGTTTTAAAAAGGTAGTGGCATACTGACAGCATTTTAGCAGTTAATACCATGTACATGTTCTATGTATTGTACATTTGCGCAGACAGGTGTTCCGCCTGGAGTGAAATGGCAGACCACAAAAGGCACAGGACCAGGAGATTACAAAAGAGTCATTGCTTTTTTAAAGAGGCCAAGGCAAAAGCCAAATATTGAAACTTTTGAAAACAAATACAGAATCTTGTAAACAGGAAGGAGGGTGCCACCATCTTATTAGCTGAGAGTTCCAGGACTCTGTGTTTGGCTTGTCTGATTCCTTCTGCAATTAGCTGATGGAGAGATATTGCTGTTTTTCACTTATCTTAATTATTTTCTACTTTGTTTTAGATATATTTGAACAAAAGATCAAAACACAGAAATTCTGACAAAAACCTGGGTTTAAGCTGCCCTAACATACACTATAGCAAACTTTCTTTATTTTTTGGAAAAGTCCAACACAACCAGAAGCTGTGAGAACTCATGGAAAATCTGCATAAAACTAAGAGATTGCACAAGCTCCACAAAGAGAGTAAAGAAGAATTTAAATCCAAGTATCCTTAATTAGCAACAGTTACCACTGTGCTACTTTTTTTTTTTATTTTTTGTTCCTGAACATTTTGGAGACCTACGATTGTTGGAGATCCACCTGTAGTTGTTCCGTTGCCTTTGTTAAGATCTCGGTGGCCATCTTAGGTTTTGCACGAGCCCTCGCTTGCTCATGACACTTCGGTCTGACCTAGCATACTGTGAGTAAGTCGCAACTTTCCTTCAGGTTTTGTTCGGTTGTCTGTCTGTTTTACCGTGGGGCTGGCCAGTTAACGTGTTTTTGAGCCTTTGTGCCAGGGTGGCATGTTGGGGAGCAGGTGGTCGCATGAAGAGTGACTAGTTTTTTATTTTATACCATTTTCTCTGGATCTGATCCCCTGTTCTTCAGCTTATGGGCTAAGCATATGGATTTTCATGGCTCTTGCTTATTCATCTGTTGAGCTGAGGAGTTTGAACTCGAAGCCTCACCTGGGAGCTGTATTATATAATCACAAGATGGAATTTTAAGATGGCCCCGCTATATACATCGCAGTTCTCATCGGAGGCTGTGCTGGAGCATGCCCTTCAGTATGCTGACCGTCAGTTTAATTCCTACCATTTATTCTGCTACTGGATTTTCTCTTGGTTGATTAAGTGCGAGGGGTAGAAGAGTTAACTTTGATAACCTTTGCTGACTTAAATACTCACATATGATAAAGACCAATCAAAAAGAACACCTTCAAACGGATCCGTGAAGATGGCCTTAATGAATGTTCGGTCTGTAGCCAACAAATCTTTTATCTTTAATTACTTTTTTTACGTCTCACAACCCTGAACTTTCTATTTATGGCAAAAACTTGGTTAAGTACTGGTGACTCAATTTCTTCCATGATCTCTTCCTTCCTGATTGTACCTTTTTTAACTCACCTAGAATCACTTGTTGAGATGGTGGGCTTGCTATGGTTTTTCAGAATCATTTTAAATGTAGACTTTTGACTGTAGACAGTTTCTCCAGTTTTGAGGCTTAGCTGTTTAAAATTGATCTTACAAATCCTGTACTGTGTGCACTGGTTTATAGACCTCCTGGATATAATAAGGATTTTGTTCAGGAGTTCTCAGAGTTCTTATCTTTCATGGTGTCAAGTGATTCTGGGAGATTTTAACATGTGTGTTCATGTTTGTTGTCCGACAAAACCCCTGGTTAAAGATTTTCTAGGTCTTGTGGACTTTTAATTTTACTCAGGTGGTGTCAAGTCCCACGCATCAGATAGGACGTACATTGGACTTAGTTCTAACATTTGGCCTCTCTGCAAATAGCATGGAGATCTCTGATGCTGGCATTTCTGATCACTTTGCAGTTGTTTTTGAAATTATGTTTTTGCGTACGCCCATCAATTTCACTAAACCACGGCGCCGTTCATGCAGTATAAATGATGACACAGAGCGGCAGTTCTGTGATATCTTCTCTGACTTTCATTTACCCTTTGTGTTAGAAGTCCTCTCTGTGTGCTTGGATATTTCTGATATGGTTAAGCTTCTAGATCTCACTTGTAAGGATACTCTGGATTTGGTTGCACCCTTAAAGTTAAGGAAAGCCAAAGTAAAGGCCAATGTTCAGCCCTGGTTAAATGACGCCACTTGTGCGCTCAGACAGAAATTCAGGCAGGCTGAAAGGAGGTGGAAAAAGGACAAACTGCAGGTCTCTTATTAAACCATCAGAGCTCACTGGATGTCATGTCAAGAGCCTGTGAAAGTAGCAAAATCATTTTTTTTTCTTGTCTAATTGTTAATGGTGCCTCGAGACCTAGGGTGCTGTTTAGCACCATAAACATTCTTCTAAACCCACCTGTCAGTACTCTTCCCTGAGAGTACGCCTGAGACCTGTGAGCTTTTTCTCAATTATTTAATAAATAAAATCCAAGCCATTCGATCCAGCATTACTCTTCCAGTTGCTGATAATTGGGGGATGGCATCAGTCCCTCTAAGGCTAGTGCACAGCCAATTTACTTTCTTTCAACCTATTTCTTCTTCTCAGCTAGCTGATATAATCCTGCACATGAAACCTTCCAATTATCCGCTAGATATCTTACCCTCTTGCCTATTTAAAGATGCTTTCAGAGCTTTTAGTCCAATTGTTTTTGCTATTATAAACAACTGTGTATAATCTGGTGTAATGCCCAACAACTTTAAACATGCAATTGTTTGGCCTTTGCTGAAGAAGCCCACACTTGATCCAACAGCACTTTCAAAGTATAGGCCTATTTCTAAGCTCCCATTTCTGTCTAGAATTATGGAGAAAGTGGTTTCTTTGCAGTTAATTTCATATCTGGAGGATAACAATGTACAGTATATGATGTATTTCAGTCAGGTTTTATAAAAACTTCATAGTACTGAATTGGCTTTGCTGAAGATGACAAATGATATTCTATTAACTTTGGACTCAGGCTCTTCTGCAATCTTATTCTTACTGGATCTCAGTGCAGTATTTGACACAGTGGACCATGGAGTTCTGCTAAAACGGCTTGAGGATGAAGCATTCAAGGCTGTGCATTGAAATGGTTTGAGTCCTACTTTAAAGGTAGATCTATGTCTGTTAACTAAGATGGGAATTTCTCTCTGCCAACTACTCTCACACAAGGTGTCCCTCAAGGTTCTATCCTGGCTCCACTTCTATTTTCCCTTTATCTGCTCCCCCTGAGGACCATCTTTCAAGAACATGATGTCACATATTGTTGTTATACCTCAATGTTACATAAAATGAAATACCTCAATGATATAAAAGCTGTTGAACTGCTTTGAGGATATTAAATATTAGGTGGCACAAGATTTCTTACAATTAAATGAAAATTAAATTTAGGTCATTATTTTTGGTCCTACCATATCTGCAGTTGAAATCAGCACTCATTTAAGCTCTTTGGCAGCAATGATTCATAATAAGAGAAACCTAGATATCATCTTCGCGTCATCACTAAGTTTTGAAAAACTAATTTCCATGGTAGTAAAGTCCAGTTTTTACCAACTGGGGCAAATTTCTAAACTAAAATCTGTTCTTTCACAGACGGACTTGGAAACAGTCATTCATGCCTTTATCACATCTCAGCTTGATTATTGTAATTCCTTATATGTGGGACTGCCAAATCTACTCTCTCGCACCTTCAGATATTTTAAAATGCTGTGGCTAGATTTTTAATTGGGTCTAGAAAAAAGGATCATAACTCCCCCATTTCAGCTTCTCTCCACTGTTGTTTGTTTTTAAAGCCTTGCATGGTCTTACTCCAGAACACATATGTGACCTCCTTCACCCCTATGTGGCACCAAGAGCATTGAGGTCATCTGGACAACTACTCCTTGTAGTTCCAAGATCTCAGCTGAAGTCTAGGGGAGACAGAGCTTTCTCAGTTATTGCTCCTAGGCTTTGGAATGACTTGCCTTTTCACATCAGGTCTTCATCCTTGGTCGAGGTTTTTATAAGTCAGCTGAAGACCTACTTGTTTTCTTCTTCCTTTCACTGTGTATGATGGGATTGTGGGGGATGTTATAATTGGTTGTTTTATTAATCCGCTTCTGTATGATTGTTTGCATTGTGTTTATTTTAGTGCTTCTTCGTACAGCAGTTGGGAGGAATGGTGGCGCAGTGGGTAGCACTGCTGCCTCGCAGTTAGGAGACCCAGGAAGCGAACCTGGGTCTCCTAACTGCGAGGCAGCAGTGCTACCCACTGTGTCACCATGCCGCCTGCTGTAGAAAGAACTTAGGAGACCCAGGTTTGCTTCCCGGGTCCTCCCTGTGTAGAGTTTGCATGTTCTCCCCGTGTCTGCATGGGTTTCCTCCGGGTACTCCGGTTTCTTCCCATAGTACAAAGACATGCAGGTTAGGTGCATTGGTGATTCTAAATTGTCCCTAGTGTGTGCTTAGTGTGTGTGTGTGTGCGCCCTGTGGTGAGCTGGCGCCATGCCTGGGGTTTGTTTCCTGCCTTGCACCCTGTGTTGGCTGGGATTGGCTCCAGCAGACCCCCGTGACCCTGTAGCTAGGATATAGCGGGTTGGATAATGGTTAGATGGATGGATGTACAGCAGTTTGGTGCAACTTTTGTTGTTTTAAATGTATTTTTATAAATAAATAATCTACATTGACACCTAAAATAAAATTCATTTATCATAAGATGAACAGCAGTTATACGGAAAGAAATATGAGAATACCTGGTTTCAGTTTTCAGGGGACTATGCCAGTGATGTTTGCTTTCACCTTTGATTGAGTTTTTCATTTCAGTAGAAGCATCATATACAGTAGTTAAAGCTTCAAATAAGGTCAGGTAAAACAGATAAAGAGTAATTTAAAACCAAACAAAACAGTGGTAACATGGGTAAATGATAGGAGTAAATTTCAGAAAAAAAGTTGTATTTTAAAAAAACAACATAAGTGTTGCTTATAGGAAAAGGCAGAACCCGATTATTAGAAATGAAAGTTCATACAAGAGCTTAGGGCAGGGGTTCTCAAAGTCAGTCCTAGTTTTTGTTCCACCCAGCTTCTGTTTTTAATTGGTCTCCTGGGCTAATTAAGTGAACTGTTATTTCTCAGATTCTGTATTTTGGAAACTATACAGAAATTGGAAAGCTAAGTTTGGCAAAAAAAATAAATTATTAAAATGTACTAAGCAGTTATATGGGAATAATGTTTTTTTTTTCTTTTTAACAATATTTTCATCTTGATTTTCATTCTACTTTTCTAGGTGTTCTAATTGTTTAATTTATCCATTATTTACTAATTAGCAGGTCTGGCGCTAAAGTAGTTGGAGCCTTTCATGATTCAGTGTTGTTTGCCTGGGTGTCTGCTCGACTCGTTTTTGTCATTAAGATACAATGACGGGACCAAACTGCACAGAGAAAGGGCAACATATAATGAAATAAACCAAAAAGAGTTAAGTATTTAAATCTATGAGAAAAACAGAAATATTTCTAAATGTCTTATAAATGTAAAAATCATGCTGCTGTGCTTTTCTAAATGTACAATAAGAGAAAAAAATACCAGCTAATTAAATGAGATCAGTGTTATCAGTTGTTGTCACTGATTATAAATCTGGTTGAAACAAAAACCTGAAACCACAGTGGTCCCTTAGGACTGACTTTGACAGCCCCTGCTGTACGGGAATGTTACTTTATTATTGTAATAGATGTTACATTTCTTGTTAATGTGTTAAGAAGGATTATAGATAATGTATTTATGGTTAAAAATGCTTTAACTGTAAATTCTTTTGTTTTACTTGAATGTCTGATCTATGTAATAGTTTAGCTAACCACATAAAAGACGAAGTGTTATCATGACAGCAGACCCAGTAGTAAACTAGCAAAAGCTGAACTTACCACTGTAAAAAATCAGGAGTGCTCTCCCATAGACTTTCTCATTTACTCAGATATGGTAATGTATATTTGAGGAGTAAACTGCAAGACAATGATTATATTTTAATATTGTGTACATTAAAGAACCACCAACAACAAATCAAATCAAATTAGTAATATATTGAATAATTAGTATAAAAGTAAAGTTGAATAAATCAGACTCTGCAGCTGTATGAATAAAAGGTTGTGGACGCTAGAGGCGCTGTTGCCCTGTTGAACCCACCAGACAGACTTCCCAGACACACTTGTAAAAACACCAAGAAGCTTTTAATAATAATTTCTTCAATAATAGTGCCCAAAGCACCACACCTCCACAATTCTTCAATGATTAACAATCCTCCAACTCCCAGCAGCTCCGTCACACTACCAACCAACTCCAGCTCGGTCTGCTGGGGTTTCCCACAGTCCTTTTAAAGTCTATGACCTGGAAGCATTTCTTCTCCTGGTCAACTCCACATCTTCCTTCATCAGGTGCCCCGGAAGTACTGTGGACTTCCGTCCTCGTGACTACTTCCAGGGTGGCGTAATCATAAAATTCCCCGGGTTCTTGGTGAGCTTCCCCTGGCAGCACCCACGGCACCCAACAGGGCTGAAGAGACGGACTCCATGTCCCATGCTGCCCTGGAATCCGAGGAGCCATTTCTATCCAGGGGAGCTGCCATCTAGCATTCCGGGGGATGCAGTGTCCTTTAAAGGCTGTTTTTCCTAGTTGAGGGACGTCCTGTCTGGTCTCAAATGTCGGCTGTCCCTCACAAGGTAAAGTACCACTTCTGGTTAATGGAAATAGCCCAAAAGTTGATAGAAATCTACATTTTGTACCTAATACTTCTATGCAAAATTTGGTTGACCAAAGTGAAAGTGTACTCAAGTTACCATGTTTACATACAGTACACACACACACATAGACATCATTCCAAAAATGGTATTTTTGTAAAATGTCAGAATTCATCAAAATCTCGATACGTGACAAATTCCTTAAACATTGCATCACTATTAAGTACTATCTAGTGTAATAAATGGTAATAAATGGTCCAAAAATAGTTATTTATTGAAAGTTGTGGGTAAATACAGTATACGGTTCATACAATAAAATTTCTTATATGTGGAGAACGAAATAAAAGTTAAAATTTCATATGATCTCATCTCTAATTTAAATATGCTGGGAAAAATGAAGTCAGGATGCCCTCCCTATCTTAACAGGCGGGCAGTTTCAAGTATATATTCCCTTACAGGGGATAGGGGTGCTCACCTTGGCCCTGAAAAGCTTCAAAACACTAGTTTTAAATAGGGTGAGAGAGAAGAACCAGAAAAGAGGGGAGAAGTAGGAAGAACATTGGCACAAAGACACTTGCCATGTGACCAGCAATGTAATCTAAGAGACTCAAAGCTAAACACATTGGTTGTGTTGGTCAGTATCATCGCTCACAGCTCTTGAAATATTATAGGTTGTATCATTAGTGATTTGATACACCCTTTTACAATTATTTGCTTAGCTTTTTGGCGTATTAAGAATATTTAAGAATGTTAGGCACTATAATGACTAAATACAAGTGTATTAGATAGATAGATAGATAGATAGATAGATAGATAGATAGATAGATAGATAGATAGATAGATAGATAGATAGATAGATAGATACTTTATTAATCCCAAGGGGAGATTCACATACTCCAGCAGCAAGCTACTGATAAAAAAACAATATTAAATTAAAGAGTGATAAAAATGCAGGTATAACAGACAATAACTTTGTATAATGTTAACATTTACCCCCCCCCCCCGGGTGGAACTGAAGAGTCGCATAGTGTGGAGGAGGAACGATCTCCTCAGTCTGTCAGTGGAGCAGGACTGTGACAGCAGTCTGTCGCTGAAGCTGCTCCTCTGTCCGATGATGATACTGTTCAGTGGATGCAGTGGATTCTCCATGATTGACAGGAGTCTGCTCAGTGCCCGTCGCTCTGCCACGGATGTCAAACTGTCCAGCTCCATGCCTACAATAGAGCCTGCCTTCCTCACCAGTTTGCCCAGGCATGAGGTGTCCCTCTTCTTTATGCTGCCTCCCCAGCACACCACCGTGTAGAACAGGGCTCTCGCCACAACTGTCTGATAGAACATCTGCAGCATCTTATTGCAGATGTTGAAGGACGCCACTTACTTACTTACTTACTCTCCGTGCTTTCATTTAGTATTTGTTCCCTGTTGCCACCTGGGTTATAAAAGGAGAAGTGAAGCCTGATGTTGTATTTCAGCCAGAGTTCCTTCCCTTGCTGTGGTTCAAATCCTTCATTTTTGAGTCATTCATTTATGTCAATGTTATTTTAGTTATTTATTTGCTTTATATCCGATGCATGTGTTATGTACTTTGTGTTTTGTGGGGAGTTCCATAAAAGGTTTTGGCACCTGCCCATCACCGCAGGGCACTGCCCTCAGCCTTATAAGGGTAGGAACAACTCACAGTTCTTTCCATTTCATATTGAATGTGTTTGGGAGTTAGTGAGTGTTTATTGTGATTTTTTTTGACCTTTTTGCTTTGTTCTTGACCACTCTTTGGATTGGGTATGAGGACTGTTCACCTTGGATTGACTTTGCTTTTTCAGGCAATTCAATTTAGCCATTTGTGCTCTATTGAGGTTCTTATTATTAGGGAGTATTTTTGTGATGAATAAATCATTTTATTTATGAAGATTCTGAGTTTGTCCTTGTTATTAGGCAGGTTAGATGATTTCTGCCTCTATTGGGCAGTTTTAGGATATTTTGGAAGCTGTCGTGCATTGTAACTGCTGGGCTATCTCTCTTTCTGGGCTAGGGCAGAGCAAGGATGATATAAAAAGAGTTGTTGGGTCTACATAACAAAGAATCTGGGCGTAGGAACATATATTTTTTTAATTTACACAGCACCAGTGAGAGTGTTGTGCTTACACCCCACATATATAAAGGTGACATCCATAATTTCATATGTAATGAAAGGGTAATTGCATATGAATGACACGACACAACCAAAACAAAGTACAGAAAGCGATCAAAAGCCCTTTCCAAAAAAAGTAAAAAAATAAATAAAATACCACAAGAAAGTTGTGGAAAATTCAGAAAGATGCATCAAGGCAAGACAAGCACATAGGCAAATACAGTAGGAACTTGGCAACGGATGCTTAGATGATGAATATGATAAATTAGTCAAGTGCACCAACAAGGTAAACCCAAGGCAAAAACAGGGTTTTGTTGCTTAAGATAGTGATCTGCAGCTGTGCAGGGAAATGAAAATGAAGCAGCCTTGGGGCTTGGCTAGTTGAACAGAAATACGACTGACATCTCCTTACAGCATGAGTGGCCAAGCAGAAGCAAAACTAAAAAATAGCTGCACTTCAACAGTTGGCTTAATATGAATAAACAGACCGTACTTGACTTTAGATGGCTGGTATAATGATATTTATAGACCTATAACCTTAAAAAATATTTGTAATTATTCAATGTTGGCTAGTACCTTCCGGTGCTACATTATTATTAATTTGAGAAACAAACACATTTCAATTTACACTAAATACTTTACTCTTTATTAAATCAGATTAATTTATTAATAAGTACATTGTAATTCTTATTTTCTCATAGCGTTAAAGCAAAAGCCTCTTTTAGGTTCTCACCCTCATTATTCAGTTCCTTGCCATTCGACAGAAAGGCTTCAGAAAAATCAAAGAGTATGTGGGGTTCTGTTATTCTCCGTTTGACATAGCACCAGATTCATTTTTGATTTTCAAATTCAGGTCTTAGGCACTATTTTTTGCAAATATCTTTAGCGTTGGTTTTGTTTCTGCAACTTGAAAATTTTGGAGTTGATTATTAAGATCTATCCTACTGCTTACAATCTGTCCCTTTATATGGAAATGTATGCTGTTATAATTTATAGATTTTTATAGATTATAATTTATAGATTTATAGATAAGATTGTCATTGATACTGAATAGGATAGGATAGATATAACTTTATTTGACTTCAGGGAGAAATTTGGCTGTTTACAGAATTTGGCTTTTATTTATTTCTTTAAAGAAATAAATACATAAACTGATAGATAAACAAATATATATATTGTGGTGATTATTTCTTATAAAAATAATGTGTCACACAAACAAACAAAGTTTTGGGGACCGTCCCCGTATATTGTCGTGCAGACAATAAAGAAAAAACGTGATTCAAAGTCTTGATTAGCACAATGAACAATTTTACTTAAACAAAATGGCAGATTTATACAAACGGGTTGATGGGACAGGAAATGGTTGGCAGGAAGTGACGTTGCAATAGGAACCGGAAGCAACGTCATCATGATGCGGCGGAAGTAATGTGATTTGATGGAGCCGGAAGTGACGTCATCATGGTTGGCCAGAAGTTACGTCATTGCGGCCATTTTGGAAACTGGAATTATTTTTCTTCAGGTTTTCTGTTGATGAAAAGAAGTTTAGGTAAGTACCACATGATGACCCTCTATCTCACGATATTTCACTCACCTTTAGGCTCTTTGACTGCCTCCTAATCGCACATGTGTGACAATATATATATATATTGTGACAGATTAGGGTTTGCTTGCACCCTTGTACCCTCAGACCACAAGTCAGACACCAGATAAAAAGTCCAAACAATTATTTATTATAATAATAAAGTGCACAAAGCACACTCTTCTCCACAATTCACAATAAACAAATACACAATAACCAATCCTCCAAACTCCCAGACGCTTAGCCACCCTGCCTCCCAACTCAGCTCATCTGTCTGGGATCTCCCACAGTCCTTTATACTCCTCGACCCGGAAGTGTTTCTGAACCTTCAGTCCATGTGATTATCCAACACTTCCGGGTTGGGTAATCTTCTCTTTTCTTCAGCCTTGAAGTATATCATTTCTTCTGTTTCTACGATTGTGAAATACTTCCGGGTTATAGGGAAAGTATAAGTCCCTGGGCCTCCCTGCAGTGTCCTCCGGTGGCCCCCATGGTTTCCAGCAAGGCTGTGGTGAAAAACTCCAAGTTCCGTGATGCCCTGCTGGAATTCGGGGCCCTTCCATGTTGCAGGGATTGCTCCATCTGGCGGTTTGGGGTTGTTGGCTGGGATACACATCCGGTAATCCCTCACAGTTCCCTCCCTCAGCGAGGAGTTTCCGGTTGAACCTTGGCTGAACCTTGTGTCTTGTTCCCTGGAGAATCTAGGGGGAATATTATTCTGAATCGACATCTGGTCCCCAGCTCTCCAAGGACAGTTTCGCCAAATGTGGCCCGACCTTCGGCATCCGTAGCACTTCCTCCCCCTGCGGGACTGAAAACAATTGGGAAAAGTTAGGTCCGTCCCTTTTCTTGCTGAGAAGGAGACCCCCACCGCCTCTAAAGTTTCCATAACTTTTCTTTCTTTGTCAGGAGACCCCCGTTTTATTTTTGGGATCTCCCGTTTGATCTGGGGGATTTCCACAGTCTGAGTCTCTCTATTTAATAAAAAGAGACCCTTTCCTGTCTGCACCCCTCTTGATTTACTTACAACATGGGCCGGGGTCTTCAGGACCGTATCCCTCCGAAAGCCAGCACCATCCAGCTGCTCCGGATAGATCGGCTCTTCCCCCGACCACTCTGTCAACGTTCAGGTCTCTCTTGTAGGGCACACAGTGACTTGGCACCCGCTATTTATTAAAAACGGGCCCGGATCACACTGCGTCCCTATTACATTATATACGGTACCGGCATTACCTGCCTGTACCGCCAAATCATATAATACGGGAGGCTCCTGACTGATCCGCCGCAGGTACTCACTTACTTTCCTTAAAGGCGCTTCAGCCGCTGCTCCCAGATCCCCAACGATCTTCTTTATCGCCTCCAATGTCTGCAAAATACTTTGTACGGGCTCGATTAATTTTTCGAGCTCCCGCACGTCAAAATAGTCAGTTACTTCGGCCGGAGGCATGCTCACTCCATCATTTGCCTTACCTCCCGGCCGGGAGCCAATGAGCACGCCCGCTCCTGGCAGGTGCTCTGTCGGGTCTCGCACAGGCTCTTGGGAATTGGAGTCTCGAACTATAGAAGTCCGGGGCGCTGCTACCGGCCGACTGCGATCCGCCTTTTCTAATTTAACGGTGGATCGCTCAGTCATATCCCATCCTTCTATACCTTTATTTATGGCTAGCACTGCTTCGTTTGTCTCCCCTTTCCCTTTCAGGGAGCTCGGTTCCGTCGGGGAAACGGCGACCTCACCTACGGGACAACGTTGACCTTCTCCTTCCCACAATCCTACGGGACAACGTTGACCTTCTCCTTCCCACAATCCTTCGGGAGATATCACGTGTCCTGTTTCGGTGAATGGAAGGAAACCGTTCTGGTCATGTGTTCGTTTGTAGTCCTTTACGTTTCCCCAGCCTGCTCCGGGATAGTCCACATGACTATTCTCGTCAAATAGGTTTCCAAATTTCAGACTCCTAGATCGGCTAGACTCCTCGTTGTCGCGGCCATCTTGCTCAGGTGGGAAGTATGTTTCCGACTCCTCGTCAGAATCAAGAAGACAGGCCTCTGAAAAATAATTAAAGTAAGGTCCTGACACATCGAACGTTTTATCGGCACATACCTCCAGACTCTGTTTATGTCCTCTTAGATCATAGAGGTTGTCCTGTGCGTCCGAAGTTTGACAGCCCTCCCGCTGTCGTAACGCTCAGGTCCTCTCAGTGTTAATCGCTGCCCCGTCAGGAATGTCCATAGACACACGGCATCATCTAGGGTCTGCTCCTTTTTGGTATTCCCATTCTTTCTCCCGGATTTCTTCCCCATTACGGACCGATGTACAATAAGGCTTACTATATTGGAGCGCTACCTGTTGAGTTTGCCGATTTCTCCCGTATGTCGTGACGCTGCCTTCTTGGGGTATTCTGTCCACAGTAAATTTTTTCCAGGTCCTCTGCCAACTGACGGCCAGAGAATCCTGCCGAGACTACACCAACTGTGATTTAAATAAAGTTCTTCAGACAAAAATAAAGGTTTGGGGACCGTCTCCGTATATTGTCGGCGAGACAATAAGCAAAAATGATAATTCAAAGTCTTGAAATACAGTGAATGAATGATTCAGACAAAATGACAAAAACATGTGACAGGAAGTAGTTGGCAGTCTAGAAGCTTTAACAGGAAGGGACGTCATCAGGGTTGGCCGGAAGTGATGTCATCAGGGATGGCCGGAAGTGACGTCATCGCGGCCATCTTGAAAACCCGAAAGTTGATTTATTATTTCCCGTCTTGGTTTCTGTTGGCAAAAAGAGTTCAGGTAAGCACCACGTGACAACCTCTTATCTCACAATGTTTCACTCACCTTTAGGCTCTCTGACTGCCTACTAATCGCACATGTGTGACAATATATATATATATATGTATATATATATATACATATATATATATATACATATATATATACATATATATATATATA
>JANRMT010062854.1:50134598-50158868 GCA_026402145.1 Polypterus bichir lapradei
AATGTTTTAAAAATCCAAATAACTTTACAGATCTTCATTGTAAATTGGTTAAACAATGTTTTCCATGCATGTTCAATTAACCATAATCAATTAATTAACATGCACCTGTGGAATGGTCGTTAAGACCTTAACAGCTTACAGAAAGTAAGCATTTAAGGTCACAGTTCTAAAAACGCAGGACACTAAAGAGACTTGTCTACCGACTGTGAAAAACACCCAAAGAAAGATGCCCAGGGTCCATGCTCATCTGCGTGAACGTGCATTAGGCATGCTGCAGGGAGGCATGAGGACTGCTGATGTGGCTAGGGCAATAAATTGCCATGTCCACACTGTGAGACCCCTAAGACAGCGCTACAGGGAGACAGGAAGGACAGCTGATCATCCTCGCAGTGGAAGACCACGTGTAACAACACCTGCACAGGATCGGTACATCCGAATATCACACCTGCATGACAGGTACAGGATGGCCACAACAACTGCCCGAGTCACACCAGGAACACACAATCCCTCCATCAGTGCTCAGACTGTCCGCAATAGGCTGAGAGAGGCTGGACTGAGGGCTTGCAGGCCTGTTGTAAGGCAGGTCCTTACCAGACATCACCAGCAACAACTCCGCCTATGGGCACAAACCCACCTTCGCTGGACCAGACAGGAGTGGCAAAAAGTGTGTGAGTTTCTGCATGACAGTAATGTCAGTGTTCTGCCTTGGCCAGCGAAGAGCCCAGATCTCAATCCCATTGAGCACGTCTGGGACCTGTTGGATCGCAGGGTGAGGGCTAGGGCCATTCCCCCCAGAAATGTCCAGGAACTTGCAGGTGCATTGGTAGAAGAGTGGGGTAACATCTCACAGCAAGAACTGACAAATCTGGTCCAGTCCATGAGGAGGAGATGCACTGCAGTACTTCAAGCAGCTGGTGGCCACACCAGATACTGACTGGTACTTTTGATTTTGAGCCTCCCTTCATTCAGGGACACATTGTGAAACATTTTTAGTTTATGTCTTATGGTGTTGACTCTTTTAGTGTTCATACAAATATTTACACATTAAGTCTATTGAAAGTAAAAACAGTTGAAAGTCAGGGGATGTTTCTTTTTTTGCTGAGTATATATATATATATATACACACACACACACTTTGGTCTGAACACACACCAGAATAACTGAAAATTAATAAAATTTAAAAAGAAAGAAAAGTTCTGACTTGGTAGTCATAGTCACAGTGAGGCATTATGCAGGTGTATTGCTGCTGGTATAATGGAGCCCCAGTACTCTTATCTGACACACTTCTGCTGAATAATTTGTTGGCAGAAAGTCATCAGTGTTAATGTGTCAGAGAGAGGATGTGTAGCATTGTTCTCAATAGCACTGTTTTGTTTTCATTCTCTCCTTTGACCCATAACTGAGTCTGCCCTTTTAATTAGCTTGTTGATTCAGTGAACCTCTCTCAAAGTGATGTTCACACCACAGCATAGAAAATCGCACTGGCCATTACAGAGTTGTAGAAGACGTGAAAGATATCACTTCCCACATTAAAGAAACCCAGTCTCCTAAGAATAAAGAGTCTGCTCTGCCCTTTCTTATTTATTTCCTCTGTTGTATCAGGCCAATACAGCTTGTCACTGATGCACCACTTTTACATACACTCCGTGAATATTGACTTGACATAGAGGTTCTTTGGTGTGGCAAAAATTAATAACCAGCTCATTGGTATTGCTGATGTTGTGATGCAAAAGAAACAAAGTTCTCCACCTGACTATTATACTCTGTCTAATCCACTTTATCAATACACCCATATGTGCAGAATTAGCAGAGAATGTCTGCAAGTGATGGGATCTGGTGAAATATTTATAGTTGGGGGTGTACAGAATGAAGAGAAAAGGATACAGGACTGTTCCTTGTGGTGCTCCAGTGTTGCTCACATCCATATCAGAAACACAGTCCTTGAGTCTCACTGACTGCAGTCTACCTGACAGATGGTTCATTATCCAGGGGACCATCGGCTCATCCACCTGCATATCTCTGAGTTTACCCCTTAACAGGGATGGCTTAATTGTATTGAAGGAGCTGGAGAAATCTTTCTCACAGTGCTGCCAGATTTGTCCTGGTGAAAATAAGCATTGCAGAGCAGATAGATAATTGCATTCTTCACTTCACTCCAATCTTTGTCTGATTGGCAAACTGCAGTGGGTCCAGGTGGACTACCAAACGAGGACTGATATAATCCGGGACCAGTCCCTCAAAGGTTTTTGTGATTTAGGATGTAAGCGCCACTGGTCTGTCATCATTATGTGAAGAGATGTCTGTCTTCTTTGGAACAGGAACAATATAGGATGTTTTCCACAACAATGACACTACCTGAAGCCTTAGGGACAGACTGAACAAGTGGCAGAGGACACCACAAGGTTGGTCAGCACGTGCCTTAAGTACTTGAGAACTGACTCCATCTGGTCCCGCACCTATTCCTATGTGTAGCTTCCTCAGTTATCTCCGTACTTGTTTATAGACAGGGACAATTCATACTGATGGTCAGAGGTGGACTTGCCACTGGTCATTTCAGTTGACATGGTAGGAGTTATTGATGTAGAAGGGATGGTTTGGGGAGACTGGACATTGGAAGAAGGTGGAAGTGGGAGGGAAAATCAATTAAAAAATGGTTCAGGATGTTAGCATTGTCCACATCCCCTTCTAGCGCCTGAACCCTGGACTGCTTGAGTCCAGTAATTATGCAGATTCCATTCCAGACATCCTTTATATTAAAGGGAGTTTGTTTTATTTTAATTTTGTAAGCTTCCTTTCCTTTAATCTGCTTTTTCTTTAGCAACAACATTGTCCCCATTTGCCTTGCACATCATTTCCCAGTCTGTCTTTTGGAAGCAATCATTCAGTGCCATTTCAGCCCCCAGCATCCACTTCTTCACTATTCTGGTGGTTACAGGTTGTCGTCTAATAACAGGCTTGTAGCTGGGAATAAGATGAACCAGTTTGTGGTCAGATTTGCCTAAAGGAGCAAGATTTTTGGCATACTTCTAAAGTAATGCATTTATTTTTATTATTTAGGCAGAAATGCTGTGTGTAGATTATGATTCATGTCCTAATTAAAGAGTTTGTTGGCTGGATTTTTAAATAGTAAATGGACAAAACATAATTTAATACAGCACATCTGCCTGCAAATAACATAAACACACGTACTGTATATATTGTGCACCAATGACATCTTAAATCACATTTTTATTGCTGTGTATCTCAGGATTCTTTTCTCCACCAATCTGGCAAACGTTAATGTGAGACACTTGGGATATGAGTAGTGTTTTTCAAGACAAGATCTATATATATCTATTCTACAGATGTTTGGCCAACACTAATAACAGTGCTTACTGCTAATTAGAAAAAAATCACTTTGCCCTTTCTGAACTATATGAGCTTAATTTATTAACATTTAAGTAAATGAGTTATGTTATTGGTTATCTTGAGCAACAGCATTAGTCATAAATTAGAACTATCTGTCTGTCGATAATGAAGTTGAGAATGAAGTGCAAGTTAAATATTCTTCAGTTCTCTGCTGTAGGAGATCCATTTTAACATTACACTACCACTTGTAGCATTGTAATTTCCAAATAATGCACTTCATTTTTTCTTTACCTTTCATTGAAGTACAGGATACCAAAAATGCTTTCATTGAATGTGTATCATTAATTGGAAAAATACATGTAATGGATAAAAACTAGAATTTAAGAGTAAAGGAGAAAGCATTGGTTTAGTCAATTACAGGAAATTATCCAGTAAATACACAACGTCAAATTTAATGCAGAAAGAAGGTGAGGCACTGTAATATCAAGACACATTTCATACTAAAAAAAAAAAAACTTGATGAGATTGAAAATGAATGAAATGAATGTTTGATAGCAGAAGAAGTGCTTGTTTTCTTAGATGAGCAAGCTATCACTTACATAAAAAGCTTTCCAGGGGGCCAACTAACATTTTTCCTATGGATGAATGTTGTGTTCTGCCACTTCTGTCATTTCAAATCAGGCCTTGAGATAAAACAACATACTGCTAAAACACTATAGGACAAAAGGTTAACAGAAAACTCTTACCTGCGTCACAGTGACTAGAAGAATGAGCTGACAGTATTAAAGTTATAGGAACATATTTACGCCATTAAATATTCAGAGAATCCATTATAATACCAACTGTGTTTTTCTATTAGGAACTTCATGTGCAGGATGATGGCCATGTTATATACAGAATAAAATTTTTATTTCAAAAAATAATCTGAAAGAGGAAACTTCAGGGATTTCCTAGAATCAGGGATGAAACTTGAGAAAATAGTTTGCTGCTTATATCAGTTGTCTTGGTGGCACAGATGAGGCCATTAAAAAGGGTTGAGACTCCAAATGCCTCAAGAAGGGAACTATTCTTATTTTCAGAGTGCACCAAAAGAGTGAACAGCAAGATTTTCCAGGAGATACACACCCAGAAAGCCAACATGATCCTTGTCGCTTCCAGAGAGAATTATTGGACCACTTCTTCTGGATGCTACCTTGATAAAAGTAGAGAGCCATTCACTTGATTTTCTTAAGAAACCAAGGAATCTTTCCCAGGTACTCCTGTCATTAAGGTAAGACGAGTCCTGTGGGACAGACAACATTTATTATGTTAAAGAGATGAAGCTGAATGTCTAGACTAAAAGAAATATTCAAGAATGACTTCTTGTGGTTGGACAAAGACCCAATACCAGTCATGCCAAAATGTGTTTTGTATGAGAAAGGTACAGAGCTGTATCAGCACCCAGTAGAATAATGATATTTAATTGCACAGTATATGAGAATCATCAAAGGTTATCTACAAACTTCTTGTTTGTTTATTGTAAATACTGCTCAGTCTTTTAAGAAATGTTCCAATAATTTTACTAACCCAACAACTTTGTCAATGAAAGGTTGAAATGAAAGAAAACCTCTACTTGAGGAGAGGTGGAGTACCAGGTGCTTCTACTCAAAAGTAATCATTGATGTAATTAAGTAATTACCATCTAATCATACCTAAGATCAGTATTTAAACCAGACACCTCTGTACAAATGTATAGTGTGATAATTAAACAGTTACAATCTACTACATTGTGCACAAGGTCACGTATAAATGTAATTGCATGTTCCTCATTACAAAGTCTATCATAGCTCAAAGATTAGTTCTTAGTACTTTTCACAAAGGGCTGATTTTTACTCCATTATTGGAAAAAAGTATTCTCATATACATTATGCTTAATTGTTATACCCCAATTTCAAATATGCCTCTTTTAATGCTCTTGAAAAAGTAGTAGTGTTTTTACTCGCCACTTACAGTACAGAAACAGCATTGATTTCTGGTGTCTGCTAAATCCAATCATGGACTCTTCAGAGTTCTTTACAGATAACATTGAATTCAGAGTGCCTGAAAGAGTTCATTGTTAGATGGCAGGACTGGGTATGTATTTTTAAAAATGTGTAAGAAACGCTTAACCTTAGAACCCAATTTTGAGTCACTTGACATGAAAAGTACTAAACCTATCCTGGCCTGGCTACTTTTAGCAGCTATTTAAAACTGATCTTCTGGCTAGGACTTTGGACATCTCAGAGTCCACGTTTCTTGAGGCTGATCCTCCAATTAGCTGTGAATCACCCAGTTTCACTGAGATTGCACAGGTGGTGAACCAGTTGAAGGTAGGAAAGGCAGCAGGGATCTCTGGTATCTGGGGTGAACTTCTCCAGGCTTGTGGTATGGCTGTCCTCCTGGCATTGCAAGTAATCTTTGCTTCCATCTGGGAGAATGGCATCATCCCAACTGACTGGAAAATGGGACTTGTCCTTATCTGGAAATGGAAGGGTGATCACCTGGATTGTAACAAGAACAGGGGGATAACACTGCCCTCGGTGCCGGGTAAAGTCCTTACTAGGGTCATCCTCAGTAGGATCTGTAATCACTTGCTCACCTACCAGTAACTGGAGCACTCTGGTTTTACACCTAAGAAGTACACCATCAACTGCATCCTGGCACAGAGGGTTTTCATTGAGAGCAAACGGAAATATCAGCAGAGTTTCCTTGCAGCCTTTGTCAATTTTCGTAAAGCGGTTGACTTGGTTGATCAAACTGTCCTGTGGGACATCTTGAGAATTTGTGGGATTTCCCCAAAGTTGCTGGTCGTTATGGGATGCCAGTACACTGGTACTGTAAGAGCTGTGAAGAGAGGAGGCAGAACTCTTCTGGGCATTTTGCCCAGTTGATTCTGTGGTTCGTCGTGTGTGTGTTCTTGTTCTTACCTTGTTCAATGCTTGAAGGAACTGAGTGTTGGGCAGGGTCATGGGATCCAGCGGCTGTGGTGCATCTCTTGGTGAAGAAAGATTCACTGATCAACTTACGTGGATGCATAACACCTCATCACTAATCAAGAAAGCCCAGCAGAGACTACACTTCCTGAGGCAGCTGAAATGAGCAAGTCTTCCCCCTTCTATCCTCACCATGTTCTACAGAGGCACCATTGAGAGTGTTCTGACCAGCTGCATCACTGTCTGGTATGGCAACTGCAACATATCCGACCGCAAGCACCTGCAAAGGATAGTGAAGACAACAGAAAACATTATTGGGGTGCCTCTTCCTTCACCACAGGACATATTTTACAAATACAGTGTCCGCAAGGCCTACAGCATTGTGCAGGACCCTTTACACCTCTCACATGGACTTTTCACACTTCTGCCATCCATGAGAAGATACGACAGCAGTAAGCCAGATCTGCCAGGCTGCAGGATAGTTTTTACCACCAAGCTGTCAGACTCCTTAACACCATGCTGCCACCTTGGATCTTCCACACTGCCTCAACCACCTCTAAAAACACTTTCCTGCAAAGACTAGTGTGCATGTAGAAAAGAACTGACACTCTTGATATCCTTCTGCTGTGAAACATTTTGACCTGTCATTGTTTACACATGTCTTAAGCAACTATTATCGTGCACTGATAACTTCTGTATTATCTATATCTATTATTTATTATTTATTTATTATATTACATATCTTTCAACTATATTTATGTATCTAGATTGCAAATACCATACATTGCATCAATGGTCATATGCTAACTGCACATCAATATTGCTGCTACTTCTTTGTCTTGTCTTTGCAAAATGTCTTGTCTTGTTTGTGTTTTAATTCTAAATTAAAGTTTAAATTTTAATTCTATTTTTAATTTATTATTTGCACTTCATGTTGTTACACTGTGGACCCTGAGCTTCGCAATTTCGTCTTCTTGACTTTGCTGATGATGCTGTGATCTTCGTGGAGTCAATGGAAGCTCAAGAGACTGAGCGAGGAGCCTGAGTATCTGGGCTTGGAAGTGTCTTGGCCTTTAACCAGCTCGGAACACCGCTCATCACCAGGCCAATACCATCCCTACAGTGAAGCATGGTGGTGGCAGCATCATGCTGTGGGGATGTTTTTCAGCGGAAGGAACTGGGAGACTAGTTAGGATGAAGGGAAAGATGACTGCATGAGGAATGGGTGAAACTGGCCAAGGATAGGTGTGCCAAGCTTGTGGCATCATATTCAAAAAGACTTGAGGCTGTAATTGCTGCCAAAGGTGCATCGACAAAGTATTGAGCAAAGGCTGTGAATACTTATGCACTTATGTGATTTCTCAGTTTTTTATTTTTAATAAATTTGCAAAAACCTCAAGTAAACTCTTTTCACATTGTCATTATGGGGTGTTGTGTGTAGAATTCTGAGGAAAAAAATGAATTTAATCCATTTTGCAATAAGGCTGTAACATAGCAAAATGTGGAAAAAGTGATGCGCTGTGAATACTTTCTGGATGCACTGTAAAACCTGGCTGCAGCAGATAGATGGTCATTTCAGGAGGGTGGGATTGAACTGCGTATCTGCCTGGGGGGTTACCAACCGGGATCCCGGTCTGTTTTGTCGTGTGGTGGGTGCAGCAACTTGTTGTACCAGTGCATGCTCCACAGCCTGACCAGACCTGACCTATCCTTTAAATTCCTTACAGAGTTTGCTTTGTGATCTTTTTCTCCTGTCTAGTATTTATAATTTTTTTAAGTGCAGCATTTTGCTCATTTGTCTTTAAATACCCTTTTAATTGTTTCTCCGTTTTAGAGATTTTTTAAAGTTTTATAGTTATTCAGGTGTTTTTCTTTTTTTTTTTTAATTCCCAATATTTAATTAGTTTAATTTTGATTCCATCCACAAATGTAATGCGTTCACTCATTTGGTAAAAATAAATTTTATGAATATGCTTTAGAAAAAGAACTAAAGGTTGCAACTAAAGATGTGCTGATAACCTTAGAATCCGGATATACTTTATACAGTAAGTTAACACTGATACCAAATTAATGTTTAACACAGAATCTTTTCATCTGGTTTTTAAAAGTCAAAGTAAAATATGTTTGCATTTTGTGTTTGTCTGCAGCTTCATTTGCTTATTCAGAAAAGTCTAACAGATTTCATTTGGCAGGTTCTTTCTTTTATAAACCCACACTGACTAATTTCTGATTACAGTTTCCATAGTCATACAAGGGTTAGTGGAAAGATTTGTTGGTCTGTAATTACTGGGATCAGTTTTTGTCTTCCACATTGTGGAGTGGAGTTTCATTTACATCTTTTTGTCATCAAGTACTTCTCCTGTCACAATAAATAGGAAGAGAGACAAAGAAAATATTTTGTGTGTTAAAAAGTCTCATGAACTTGGAGAACTAATTACAAGCTACTTACCAATTTAGGATGCGTAGAAAGAAATGGCATTAAAGAACCTATAAAATATAAACCTAAAAGGTGAAACAAAAATAAGAAATATGACACAAAATAAATGAGACCAAAGATGACAATAAAATGCACTGGTACAATTGTAAAAGTTGCTTAAACAATGTTCATTACCAAAGCTATCAAAAAGACAGCCTGGCTTTTCTAAAACTGGTCAAAAGAACTGGGATTCTTATCTGGTGTGTTCAGACATGAGAGTTACACACATGAGATAGAAAGGGAGTGAGAGAGTATGGAATGATTTATTTCTAAACATTTGTAGTTCAGAAAGTGACTGTCATATTCAATACAGAACAAATTAACAAAGCCAAATAGCGAAGCAAATCATTTATCATTAAGCAGGACAGCCATTCAACCAAACCTGGATTTGATAGCTAAAAAAACAAGATGATATGTGCTGAAAGGCTTAACTTTGGAAAGATGTAAAGGTCAGGTGTATATGCCAAATTGGAAACAGTAGAAGGAGGAAAGTATCAGTATAAGACAACATAAACAAGATCTAAAAAGAGTCTGTTTAATTACATATCATAATAAAAATATACTGCACAGTGAGAGGAATGTTAATAAAAAATGGATGAATGTTATGTTCTGCCACTTCTGTCATTTCAAATCAGACCTTCAGATAAAGCAAAATTTTGCTAAAACACTATAGAAAGAGAAATCTAACAGGAACCTTTTACCTAGAAGAATGAGCTGACAGTATTAAACTTATTGAAAAGTATTTATGCCAGGGATTTTTTCCTAGAATCTGGGCTAATATCCAGCACGTCAAATCCAATTCAGTTTAATTCAATTATTTCCAAATAACTGTATTTTTTTAGGAACTTCATTTGCAGAATGATGGCCATATTATATATAGAATAAACCACAAAAAAATAAACTGTAAAATTAAATTTCAGTGGCGTCATAGAATCAGGGTTTAAACCTGAGAAAACAGTTTGCTGCTTGCATCGATTGTCTTGGTGGCACAGATGAGACCATTTAAAAAAAAGGGTTGAGACTCTAGATGCCTCAAGAAGTGAACTATTCTAATTGCCACTAAAAAGTGTACACCAAGGCGCTTCAGAAGAAAGAAATCTAGAAAACCAACCTGTCCCAGGACACTTCCAGGGGGGATTATTGGACCACTTCTTCTGGATGCAAGCTTTGTTAAAAGTGGACATCAATTTATTTGATTTTTTTTTAAGCCAAGAAATCTTTGCAGACCACTGGAGCAAAGTGAAGTCATTGTCATGTTTATGATACCAAAAATGTAAATATTTTGCACCAACTAACGTTTTTTCATTTTTTTAATCCATTTTAAGATACCTCATCCTGTTATACTTAACATGAATAAAAACCAGTATCAGATTCTACTGCTACAGTTCATCCACTTCAAAGTCCAATGAGTCATACATTTAGTGAGGCACACCATTTAGTAAAGGGCTATTATAAGGTTATTTACTATTCTCCTTGGATCTGTCTTATTAACACATGTGAGAAAAGAACAAAAAAGGTTTAGGGTTCCACCCTGTATATTCATACTAATCTGCAAAAGAAAAAAATAATTTATTACAGCTGACTGAGTAGTCACTTATGACTGAGTCCAAGATGGGACTAACAAACAAAAGAACATGGCTGGCTTAATAGCTTGCGAGGAGGAAGAGGTTTGTCCAAGGTGCTATAGGCGGAAGTGAGGTCAGGCGTAGGGTGGGTCCTGGAAATGAAAGTGGAGTCTGTTTGAGGATTAGGCATGCTCCTGTTCTGAGGATCTGCAGAGGAAGGAGAAAAGATGTTAGTGCACTCTGTCAACCCCTGATCCAGCGTACCATGTTTAGTCAAGCCCATTGTCTGCCTCCCATGCGTGTGTGAGTCTAAAAAATTGCCACTTACTATATGTTTTTGTTAGTCACACTATTTCCTATAAACTTTAAAGACTGACGTGAATGAAAATAACAGAAGGGCAGTTGTTTTTGAGATGCAGGAGTCATCATGTCTTACACTAACAATCATATTGTAGTCAAAGTCATCTACACAACATGCACTGATATTCTAATGTTTGTTTAAAAAACTAAATCTCTTGACTATGTCTTTTTGCGATATAAAGATGTATGATTAACTTATCTCTTGTAGGACATTTTGATATATTTTGGGATATTTCTTGCTTTTTTTGAACTTTAACAGTAATTCAGCCATTTTGGGGCCTACTATGCTGGAAGCTAGCAGGCAGTGGCTGTGGGTCTAGAGAGATTGGGGATGAAATTCTTCTGCCTGGGCAGTGAAGGTCCTGGCCAGCCTTGGGGCTATTTTTGGAGGCCTCATCAACTTTTCTCCAAATTTGGGACACATCATCACAACAAATCCAACTATGTTGGTCATTTGCCTAAAAATATAGGCATAATAATCATTCAGAATTGTTTCTGATTTCCCCCTATTTGGATTTTCTTCTCATTATCTTACTGTTGTACTTAGTACCACTGCTGTGTTACTAAGCTTCCATCCTAATGGGTACACCAGAAAAAATGAGAGCCTCTGATACCAAAGATGACTGGACTTAGTTTTCTTATTAGACTGTCTAGCATGTACCTATAATATTGTAGAATGTGACTGTTGTTTTCGTTTCCCTTTATTTCTTAGTCAAGTTCCCATATCTTAATTATAATGTTAATGTACTTATGTTTTGATGATTTATTTTATATTAATCAAACTGAAATTGTTCTGTGTGTTCAACATAATTTGTGTGTTCATGAATGTAAATGATGGTTGATTTAATGTCATCGCATTATAGCTGGACATGAGCACAAGTGCTCTTAGTAAGCAGAGTACTTGGTTTTGTACAGAAATAAATACTGAAATACTTAAATTAACATATCTTCAATTTTGTACTGTGACATTCCAGCTCCATTTATAGTATTTACCAAATCCTTTTTAATAGTCCAATGTAAGATCACTGTTGGAGATAGTGACATAACTTTTAAAGACAAAGATTTAGGTCTGCTTATCTGTTAAAAGCTTAATAATTTCATTTAAGTATTACAGTAGAAAGCCAGGGCATGCTAAGATACAGACAAATTAGAGAAAATCACAGAAGCAAATAAACAACAAGTTCTACAGGTCAAACCTGCTGCCACTAAGACACCAGTCAACAGAAAGATCAACATCATAGCAAATCTTTGCAAAGTGAATTTATCATCTAATTGCTTTAGAGTGGTAAACTATTTGTTCTTTTAAGTCTTCAGAAGTAAAATGTGTGTGTGTGTATGTGTGTGTTTTAGTTATCTATAATGTTAGTGCGTACGTGTGGAAATATTCTAGTGTGAGGTGAAGAAGGTTTTATTGAACAGATGTTATTCCTGGTGTAAGTAATAATTTTTATTACTGTTATTGCTTGAGAAAGGTAATTTTTTTTTATATGAAAGTCATTTTTAGATGCCTGGGCAACAAAGTGGCTCAAAGACAGGACTCCAGGACTCCAGGACTCAGGTGCCTTGCAGTTCCTGAGTCCTGGATTGGAATCCTGGGCTATTCCCAGTCTGTGTGGAGTTTGTACTTTGCAAGTCTCATTAATGGTCACCCTAAATTGGCCCCATTTTAGTATGGTTGTGTGAATTATAGTTCGGTGAGATGGACTGGTGCCATATCCTTTATTAGTTTCTGCCATATAATCAATACCAATGGAAGAGGGGCTGGTTCTCCTTGATCATGAACCACATAAACAGAGTTGAAAATGGATTGATTGATGGATGGATGTTAGATATCTTGAATTTAATGATATAGCAAACATTAACAACATGTACCAGGAACTCCATTGTTAGTGACCTGATGTAATTTAATCCAAAAAAAATGTAAAATGAACCCTTAAATCACTTTGACACAAAAAGATGGAAGTGTAATAACAAAAAAAAAAACATTTTCAAGCAGATTGAAACTTAAGAAATGGAAAAAATCCCCTCGTTATCTACATAAAGAATTCCAGAGGCATGCCTGACACGGAATCCCTGGTGCACTCTGCGTATCAGAAGTTAACATTTAAGTTAGACTGACTTCACTAACTGGAAAATGGAACTGGTGTAAAACAAGTTAAGGTAATGATGGTTTTGTAGGAGGAGACCACTAACAAAACATCACCAGAGAATTATCAAAATAGGAATATAATATTCTGGCAACAAAATAATATTGAAAATCACATTAAAAGATATTTGCATTTCCAGTATGCTTCAAAGCAAACAACTTAATGTCCATAAAACTGATCAAATTTCAAAATGTGTCTTGTTTTATTGGCAAGAAACAATAAATTCTTTGGCATATGTTTCTTTAAAAATATTTAATACATTATGTTAATTTAGAAATTGAGTAAATATGGGTTGATAATAATTGTGTAGTTTACTATAGTAAAATAATTATATGTTTGTCAGCTTAAAAAAACTTTAGCCAAAGAAAGACAGACAGCATTGTTTGACGCATTTACACAGTGGCCTGCAAAAGCTGAAGAACAAATCTACTGAAAGGCAGCCTATGCAGAAATGTAATTATTAGGAAATTATGTTATGAATTTATTCTTACTTTTCCCTGGAACCAAAGAGACTAATGAACACAACTGTACAATTCTGAGAACAAATTCTATTGCTCTGGAGGTGGTAGAGAGAATATAGGCTTTCCAGTATTGAGTCTAAAGTCCTGGTAGAGCTGAGTGTGAGGCAAAGGCTTCCTGGCAGGGTGGAAAAGAAACCATATATGGCACATAAGAGGGATATGAGCGAGTTTTTGTTGTGAATTTCAAAACTGGAAAAGAAAGGAAGCCACAACATCAAACTGACAGGGAAGCAACCTAGATAGCAAGGGTCTTTTTGTGTATTCTCTTTGTTTTATGACTTTGCATTCATCCTTTGCTCACTTCTCACTTCTGTGTATTTTGACAAATAAAAACAACAATTTTTATATACCAATGCATTCTGTTGTTATCATTTCTGGTGTGAATAAATGTCAAGAGTCGCAATCCTTAATACACTGTTTAACCTCTTATAAGGAAAACATACTAATGTCACCTTAGACCCAAGTTATATTACTAAAACAAACAAATTAGTGTCCTACTGAGGAAAGCTTATTAGTATTATGATGATATTGCCAGTTAAACAGCAAAAACAAGAGCAACTAAAAAGTGAGGAATTATCTAAAAAATTGCAGGCGCTTATGTGTAACATTGGAGTTTTGAGAGATCAGTTATAGGATCTTGTACAGAGACTGTCAATGATGCTAAAAGAGTAGCAACAGTTAAAGGAAAATTGAGAATCAAAAAGATAAAGCACCAAGCCAAATCAATGGTACCCACCTCCAGTCAGTCAGTGTTTCATAGTTTTTACTGTGGTGGTCCACAATATGATTGATGAAAAAAGTGAGAAACAAAAAGTAATAGTGTCAGTATGCAAGACTGATGGAGAAAGCACAACACCCGGACACGCACTTATGAGATGATAAACATTTTGAAAAGGTGGGTCTGCTGCCATCAAGAATATTGCTCAAAGGTAATTGATTATTTCGATTGAGGAGCACACTACTTGGTTTTCATCCTAAAGATGTGAAGCCTAAGGGTTACTCGATGAATTAGTAAAGACCAGGATGTGATGTCAAGTAGGCTGATGATGTCTATGTGTATGAGTGTAAACATGAGAGTAACCACCATGTGAGAATGGATCTGAGGTGTCACATAGGAAATCAGCACCTGCTCTTGAGTGCTCCTGATATGGTGCCACGTCTAGATGAACACAGAGATAAGAATCAGTCTCAGAATGGCAAGGGGGATAAAACCTGCATTTACAATAAAAATCACTGTCAGAGAGAATGTAATGTTTTAGTTTCAGGCTTCCACATCTTTGTTATGTATGTCCTTATTCCTTACCATTTGGTAACAAACTATTTGAATTTATTTTACTGTTACTTCAAAACTAGAGGAAGAGATGTTCTATTTAGACGTTAGCTCCTAGGGGATAAAGCAGAACATTCAGTTATGTATTTACATAGTCAATGTATCAATGTAAGCATTAGCACTAACTTGCTAAGAATGGCTCTTACATCCATGTTAGAATCATATTAAAGCCTGTAAGGCCTTGTTACTCTTGGCACAGCTTGTGAGCCACATTTAGCTCGCCAGGCTTTCACTGACAGTTCTTTTCCTATTAGCCTGCAATATGATGTCGTAAAGTAGTAAATGAGATGGCTTAAGAAAGACAACTTCTTTTAATGTTTCAATCTGATGCTTGTCTTGTCTACAGGATTGCAGTGTACAAGTATTTTAGCATTTCCTTAGATACGTTCATGTTTTCTCATTTTTTTGCGAGCGCTGATTGTAGGCTGGCTTATACTTTATACATTGAGTGCTGTACGCCCTGTGTGCATGGCATCCATGTGTAGTGTAAAATTTGCCATAAGATTAGATAGTTGCCTCACAGTGGAATACTTAAATGCTTTCCTTAACGAATAATAACATTGTCTTCACTATAAAGGGAGGGATGAGGTGTATTTGCAAAATCCAGAAAGGATTTCCTTTTTTGTCTAATACTGCATACCACCTGAAAACACTTAATTTAACCTCTAACTGCATCGATAACATCTGGATATTTGGGTGTCTGTGATAAGGTATTCTAAAACCAGATCAAAGCACTATACATGGCTGATAAAGAAAATCCATCCATCCATTATCCAACCCGCTTTATCCTAACTACAGGGTCACGGGGGTCCACTGGAGCCAATCCAAGGTAACACAGGGCATAAGGCAGGAACAAATCCCTGGGCAGGGCGCCAGCGCACCACCGGGCACACACACACTCCAAGCACAAACTAGGGACAATTTAAGATCGCCAATGCACCTAACCTGCATGTCTTTGGACAGTGGGAGGAAACCCACGCAGACACAGGGAAAACATGCAAACTCCACGCAGGGAGGACCCAGGAAGCAAACCCAGGTCTCTTTACTGCAAGGCAGCAGGGCTACCAGTGTGCCGCCGTGCCGCCCTGATAAAGAAAATGTTCACATATAAAACCCAAGTACAGTGACCACAGATAACCCAGAATTGATGAAGCACTTCAAGTACAGTATATTTGTGGAAATGTGAGTTTAAGCTGAAATTTCTGAATGTGATGTAGTGCAAGAAGTTGTTCTATTTCATTTTCCATCCCTTTCGTGTGACAGTATTCTTCTTGACCCCAGTAATCACTTGGTTCTGCCCTGCAGAGTGTGTTGCTCTGGAAAGTGAAATAGTTGAGCTTCAGAAATGTGCAAATGATAAAGCATTTAAAGATTCAACTTGTGGTCCTATATTTTCCACAATAAATATAATGAAAAAAAAGAACACAGAAACAGACTGACCAATGCATACTTGAAGTAGGAAACAAAAATAGCTAGGCTGTTATTAAGACATAATGACTATCAAGCAGAGGATGAACACTTGCATTCATATCACCATCAAGACAGGCCTATGTTGATCTCAAAAAGCTGCAACTTGAGCTTGTCATGTTGTACTCTGGTAAAGAAGTATAGGTCAAATACTGAGTGGTGGGACAGTAAAAACTACCACATATGCAGAATATCTTTTATATTGATATGTTCAGTATAGCTCTCCATTTCATTATCTCCTGGTGATTTAGCTCCTTTGAAAAAATAACAGTGAGGACCACTGCTGTATGGATGGTGCTTGGTGACATTTTTATGGCAAGTAAACAAGTTGTTATAACAGAAACAACTTTTTTTTTATCAATATAAGTTTGCTGCACATGTGACAAGGGTGAGAAAGATAATTTCATAAATGCACATTACAGATCTTTTCTGTGAACAGATGAAAGGTTCAAATCATAGCAGTGTTTTTTCTTTCCCATTTTCAGCTACAGAAAATCTAATAACTCGGCAAGTATTCTTAGTGTCAGAAATAAAACTGTGCGACTTACATCTGCATTCCTTTTTCATTGCATTGACACCATACAAGCAGTTGGAATAGAATTCAGCTTCCCAAACTTCAAATAGAGTATTTAGGTTCAGAAACTGGACTTCTGCAGCTCATGTGATTCAACAAAATAAAGACTGTACACACATACAATTGCCATAACATTGATGGTTAAACATATTTTTGAGGTCAAAGCATAGCCCCTTAAAGAGTAAAGAGTGTAGGCAAAATGGAGTTCAGTGCTGAATTGGCACATACACTGATAAATTGACACATACGCAGTATACACAGTACCAAACCGATATATACAGTAATGAATAAACTACAATAGCAATCAGGATTATGTTTATAACGTTTTAGATGCCAGTATAACAGCAGCCATACCTCATGCACTTCAGAAGAGGTCATCAACCTGAAGCTTCTCACTATGCAAAGCACTTTGAGTACTGAGAAAAGCACTTTGTAAATGTAAAGAATTATTATTATTATTATTATTATTATTATTATTATTATTATTATTATTACCTGTGTATCCTGTCATGGGGTCTTGCAGCATTCCATAGATGGAATTTTACAGTTGATCAATGAGCTGAAAGCTGATCTGAGACTAAAACCAGCAGCCACCCAGCCGCTGGAACATTAGAACTGCCCCCACTAGTCAGTATGCCACTTCATTAAAAACACACTGACTGCTTCAGGGTAAGACATCCATCAAAATTAATGACAAATAAAAAAATACTTTAGAATACAAAAAAATAAATCATTTACAGTATCCTTGCCTGTCTGTTTCATTCAAATGTCTCAGAAAGGTTGGTGAGGTAACATTGCAGGTCAGCTCAGCAATCTGAACCATTACATGAATCATCTAGACAAATTACACATTTATTTGCAGTCATTTTGGAATATTGTACGTTATACATTTTTTTCCTTTTTGTTTTGTTTGTTGTGGTGTGATTTTTAAGCTTATTAGAAATTAATTAATGAAGAAATGTAAGTTACTCTAACTCAGTTTAATAGTAAATCTGTCACTTGACTCTGGTGTAGTCCCCAATACTCTTGGGATTGCAGTTATTTCATCATTATTAAAGAAAATCTAACTGAGATTTTCTGAATTTGTTCCTCCTCTTTCATTCTTCTATTTAGAGCATTATCATTTGTCAACTAATGTTTTCTATGAGCAGGGCCAGTATGGATTAAGAGAATCCTACAGCACAGACTTGTTTCAGTATTAAGTGATATGTTACTTCATCTGTGACACTGGATCCTGCTTATGCTGATTATTTGGGCAGTTTTTGACACAGCTTCATCAGCTTCTGCTACATAATGCAGAATCATATGCAGTTGTTTCTGGTAGTACTGTTAAATGGCAGTGGCCAGTTTTTTTGCTGTAAATAACCAGTTCTGCAACTTTTCCCCTCTTTATGGTGCTCCTCAGGCTTGATTTTATATATTTACTATACATAATTTATATTGCTAGAATTTATTTACATTATTTTCATATAGGCCTATTTACTGTTACATAAGTAATGTTTTTCAGAAATAAGTTTTAAAATTTCATATTTATGAAAAAGAAAACAATGACCCTTCTGTTGAGCTATTCTCTCTGATTGTTTTGATGACATTTAAACTTTAATTTAACTGTGAGAAAAACTGAAGTGCTGATGTGCAGTATAATGCAAACATTTGAAAAACCTATTTCTTAGTTCTGTAACTTTAGAATACATCCAAATCAATTTTAATTTCTTTTTTATTGAATAGCATTTGGCTTTCTGTATGTTTCTGAATAACATGCACAAATAAAGTCAACATTTAAGCGTACATAAATTAAGCAAATTTATCTCTATTCAAATTCTCCTGCTCCTAAAACTCTTATTTATGATGTTATTGTTTTCTTGTTATTGCAATGTTCTGTACAGTTGTCTTCCAAAGTAGTCCTTCCATATACTAGACATGGTACACAATTCAGCTGTGTACGATACTCATACTGCTTAATCTGACAATAGCCTAGCACTGGTGCGCAGTTGAACAGTATATTCATTTTAAAATCTTTAACCTATGAAGCTTTACACGGTGGCTCTTTATAGACTTGCTGCTGATCTTGGAAGTAACTCTAGGACAGGGTTCTGAACAGTGACGTGCAGTGAGGTTCATGACTGGTGAGGCACTGACTCCTTCAGAGTCAGATTTACAAAGAGATGAACCCAGAAGAGTAGCTTATTCACTATTCAGATGACAGCATGCACATTGAATACTGGTTATATTTCATATCTCATCAGCTTTCTTTACACACAAATAGGTAAGGTACATATTTTGCTAAGAAAGAACATTCCATTTATAGCGGTGAGAGAAAGTGGAGAGAATGCATTTGCTCTGCACCCTCCATGTGTTCTAAATTTACCATTGCAATTCCACAATTCATACTCATTCACTACAAATTAAAGTATAGAGTGAAGTAGAAAAAAACGGATTCAATTTTGACCTTAATTGAAATATTTAGTTGTTTTTAAACATTTTTAAATATTGGTTTGTTTTTTTCTTATTCCCATTTTTTATAAAATTGAAAACTGTTTATGAACTTACTTTTATTTGTAAATGAAGTCCGTGCGCCTATCCTTCTCCACGAAAATCTCTGTCACTCTCTTGTAAAAGTCCTTATTTTCCTTTAGTTTTAAAAATCTTAATCTTCCATTTTGGCAGTCAACCGGAACAAGAAAATAAAAACAAACAGACCGCTGCAGTGCCCTTGGCTTTCTAACTTATTGGCGCCCAGAGTCTCTGTGTAGAAGTTGGGCTCACATGCGCCCCCTTCAGTAAGGCATGGTTCGGTCTGCCTCATCTTGTACCTTTTCATTGCTGTTTTATAAGTCCGATGGGCAAGACTAAATATGTTACACACATTCATTAAAGAGATTAGTTAGACTGTTGAAAGTCAGGGTGTATAATAAATGTGTCTGCAAACATTATATTAGCGACATACAGAGAGACAGCAACAAGCATGCGTCAATTGCATGCATCATCCCAGTGTGTGAGGGATAGCGTAGTCCGAGGTGAGGCTTGACTCGTTGCTGCCGCACCTTGAGTTTCTTCCATATATTTGAACATGAAATGCGCCAATTCAGCGATTTTTGACTATAAAAATTATTGGAATTATAAAGAAAACAAATTTATAGCATAGATCAGTGAACAAATTTATTTTATGTTATCATTATTAGTTTTTTTTACTTTTCATGATGACAGGTGAGGCAGTGCTTCCCCTGACCACACGTCCCTGGTTCAGAAGCAATCTCAGGGTTCAATTACAACTCTGATTTGGTAACTGAAGGCAGCTGACTTTGTTACAAAGAGTGAATGTCATATTATTCCAAAAGATGTTCGTGGATCATAGTGAATGTAATAGGCCAAGACTAAAACACTTTAAAATGAGAGAATTCAGTACATTCTTGAACCATTAAAATATGCAGTTGTTATTAATCTCATTTACTCTTACATATCAAACTATTAAAAGATTTACTCTAGCAAACAGCCAAGTAATACTAAATAATTTTATAAAGGGCCATCAAAAAAAACCCTCATACTGAACCATTTACAGGATTTTTTAATCAGTGTATACACTTTACCATGTGTTATGTAATGATTAACAAATTGAGTGAATTTGCATCTCTGCAAGACACACTTGTGGACCATATGGACTATCTCTCTATTGCACTGCCCAGGACTTGTTGGAAAGCAAATATGCCTTATGATTTCATGCATAATCTAATAAAATAATGTAGTTGGAATATGTGGGAATGTGTTTGAATTCTGCTTGTGTGTATATGAAGCATAAAAATGGCTAACATATGGCTGCTCTTAGTGGTACCACCCACTCCCTTATTATTGGGTCCACCATTAAAAATTGTGCTGTGTAGGTCTTAAATATTCAATAGTTTGTTGTATATTTTGCCTGTTAAGTGGTATTTTCTGATTCTCAGATCTACTGACTGTTCAATAGCAGTTCATGTATGAGTTGTTCAATCATACTCTGTTGCAAGATAAGATAAGATACGCTAAGATAAAATAAAATAATATAAGATAAGATATGATAATATAAGATACCTTTATTGTTACTGTAGAAATACTGTACAACAAGATGTTTGGAGCAAGTCTGTAGATGCCAAGGGAACGATAAAACTATAAAAAGAGTAACTCTTATACACTTTAAGTACAGGTCAGATACATTATAAATAAAATATAAATATATGCACCATTAACAAAGAAGAGTAAAAATAAAATATAAAATGCTGGTATTGAAGTAACACATCATTGTTAGAGGAATATTGTTCCAAATGTTCAAGGGCAATGTGAAAGGCCAGTGAAACAGCATCTTCAGTTGACCAATTTGTTCTTTAAGCAAACTGGTATTGGCCCAGAGCAGGTGGAATGTTAGTTTTGACATGTGTTAAGAAAAGTCCCTTGATGCATTTCATAACAAAGGGGGTCAAGGCCACTGGGCAATAATCATTTTAGGAACCTGACTGCTGCCTATTTTAGAGCAGGGATTATTGTAGCAGAGAGTGGCCTCTTCCAAAGAGATGTTAAACAGTAGTTGTCCAAAAAAATGTTTCAGGACCTGTCCAGGAACCCCATCGGCTCCAGCAGTTTTGTGCGGTTCATTTCACCTTGTATGAATTCAACACCAGTACATGTGATGGTGCTTCCTGCAGAGACAGCTTGGTAATAGATTGTTGCTGACTCTGTCAAACCATGAAAAGAAGTAGTTCAGGTTGTCATTGAGATGTGCGTTTGTTGTGTAGGTTAGATAAGTGTTGTTAGCTTTATAGTCCATGATGAATTTAATACCCTGCTCTGTTGCTTCACTTTTGCTTCATCTCTCACCTCCACCTGTGTCACTTCTTTGCCAGAATAGGAATCCAGGCAAGTACTAATGTGCGAAGTAGTTTAGCTGAAATATTGGGAGGTGAAGGTGGAATAAAGCCTTTTATTCCAATATCCAGTGCGCCTTGGTGTCTATATGTTGTACCTGTTAGCCCTAACTGTATAAAGTGATTTAGTGTACTTAAAAATAAAATAACATAAATAAAATAAAGATTGGCATCTACACTGATAACTCGGAGCTGTTGTGCGTGTATGTGCCTTAACCTTGACCTGTATGATTGTACAAGTATGTACAATCAAAGCTAAATGGATTTTATTAATCATTAAATATTTGATGCTCCTTTTTGTGAAGAACTAAGAATTGTTATTGTGTTTGCTTTACATTAGCACAAGTTGCTGAAAATGTTTAATAGGCATAAGTGCTTTGAGTTTCTTTGATTTACATTAAAATACTGGAACCTGCCAAAAGAAGGCTAATGCCATCAGAAAGCCACTGTATCTTCACATTACATTTAAATTACATTACATTTACAGTTATAGGTATTTGCTTAACAGATGCTTGTATACAAAGTGACCTACAAAAAAGGTCAACATAGTCGAGTAAACATCAGTCTAGGGGACTGTTTGAGAATCAGAATTACAGGACAAGGTTACTAAATTGATCAATGGAAAAAAGTGCTTGGAACAAAATTCAAGGTATTTACAATTACTACAATGGAACTACACTTCTGTTATTCTTCTTTGGCAATGTGCTCCAACATCATTAAACCATGCCAAAAACAGTTGAACTTCATCATTGGCTGGCGTGAATAAGAAAACAAGCATGAAGGCTGTGATCATTTTCTTGTGTTTTATAAATAACATCTTTCCCCTTTTTTACATTCTAGAGATCATCATTTGTGTTTTGGTGGTTTGCACAATGGTCAGGGCTCTGTGTGGAATCCCTAATGGTGGTCTGCAGCGCTATACCATAAGTACTAGCTCATAAAAAAAAAAGTTTGACTGAATATTGTTGTCAATAAGGATCTGCTGGTTGACTGTGTCAAAGGTAGAGGAGAGATCTAGCAGGATGAGCACAGATCACATGTTGGTAGCTCTGGCTTGCCATAATCTGTTAATAATGGTAAGTAGAGCCGTCTTGGTGGAATGGCTCTTCTTGAATCCTGACTGATTAGGATTAAGCAGTCTGTTCTGTAGAGGAAAATCAGAGAAACAGAGGATGTTCCAGTGTTTTGGAAAGAACAGAGAGCAGTGACACTGGTTCTGCAATTACCTACTTGAAATGGGATGAGAGTAAGCTTCTTGATAAGTGAAATTATTAGGGTCTGTTTGAACAATGTGGGAAAAATGGTCTTTCCTGAAAAAAGGTTGCAAATTCATCAACAGTCAAGGATGTTGAGATGAGAAGTGAAAAAAGAGAACGAGCATCAGATATGTGAGGAGGACACAGTGGGTGGAATGGCAGTGGAAAAAGTTGGAGGGAGCAGAGATAACTGAATGAAAAAGTGGTTGGATGTACAGTATGTAGTGGAGTGGCAGTAGAGTTACTGGATATATAGTTCTGTGAAAGAATGAGATCAAGATGTTTACTCACTTACTTTGTGAATTAGTTGGGTGTGGAGGTGTGTCAGGTTAAAAGAGGTAATATGAGAAAGGAAGTCTGCAGAAGGAAGACTGTCCAGGTGAATGTGCAGGTCCCTGAGGAATAGAATTGAATTGCCATTATTTGGAATAGACGAGAGCAGAATATCCAGCTCATCATTGTGCTGGACAAAGTCAGGAAATCAAATTAAAGCCCAAGATCATCATATCTAATTGTTGATTTTTTTGTGTATTGTGTACTGTTAAGTTTAATTACTGTGAAGTGACAGTCGGTTTGACTACTTACTGAGGATCTGAGAAGCAGTAATAAAATATTCCTTCCAAGTGAGTTAAAAAATACATCTGCTGGCTATAAAACCTCAGCATTAAAATAATGCCTACTTGTGTTGGTAAACAATTTATAAGGCATAAAGAAAGTAGTAAAAGTTCCAACATATATAAATAAATAAAGCATTTATAAAGTACTGCTGGCACTGGAATACTACACATAAAGTAAATGAGTCTTTGAATAAAAAATAAATGAAGAGAGAATCGGATTACTTTTAATCAGAAGTGTTATTCGTTAGTAAGATTGTGGTTTGGCACTTTCACCTGATCCTCTGTCCTCTTGTTTCTCTGCAGTTTAGCCAAAGGCCCTGCCTTGTAATGACATCACCACCGGTCCACCCACTGTTGACACAATTTCCAGCAAACCCTGATGACATCATTTCTGGTACCCAGAATCCACCTTCCTGCCAGATCAGTTCCTCTTCCAACTGCCGTCACTCCACCCCTTCCTCCTATCCACCATATTTATAAAGCAAACACAACCTGCTAGTCAGTTCAGTTGTGAACTGACTATGTAAAGCTTATTTAAATATGTGTTTCTTTTCTTCTACTGATTTTTCAGTATACAGGGTTGCCACCTCCAAACCTTTTTCTATCTGTTGCCTAATTTGTACCACAACAGATACCCAAGTTAATTATCCACATTAGTTACTGATTGTGAGAATTTATACCATATAATTCAGTCACTTGTTACATTCCAAAAATTGGCCTGTTAGGTTTACTGACAACTATAAAATGGCCCTGAAACAAGTGGGTG
>JANRMT010062854.1:50173039-50183226 GCA_026402145.1 Polypterus bichir lapradei
TAGATAGATAGATAGATAGATAGATAGATAGATAGATAGATAGATAGCACTTTATTTGTCCTCAAAGGGTATTATTGTTTTTTTTACAGAAGCTCAATGAATAAATAAATGAATATTATTATTTAAGGAAAAATAACAACAACCATTCCAACAACAATTTTAGCCATCTAGTGTTCATTTTGTAAGCAGCAGTTGGGGGCACACAACTCTGAGGCAAACGCTCAGCTGTAGAAATGAGTGACTCCTTGAGTGGAGAGGACAATGAGGCACAGTAGACTTGAAAGTGATGTAGAACACTTTCATCAATGTTTTAACCATAGATTTTAGACAATGTTACTTATCCAGGGATCATTCTAAAAGCAGCAGACAGGGTGAACACAAGCCTACGGCTCTGCTCCAGTGGTGGAAATGAGTGTTCTCTCCAGTGAATGGGATACAGTGGCATACCAGGTACGGAACACCAGAAATCACTGTGTGGCCTTCAGTCAAAATAAATGCTGTGGTTGCATTCAATGTCAGTGTCTGTGGCGTGTATATATATATATATATATATATATATATACTGTGAGGTTTCTGTACTCTTTTGGGACACCACCCCCAGCCAAACAGGATGACATACCGTAGTGCGACTGCAACATCTGTGGAGGGCTGCTTGACCATCGCTGAGGCAACTGCAGGCTCACAGCACAGCACAGTAGCATAGCACCAATGAAACAAATATGAGCAGATTACAGTCACACTATAAATGCCTGTCGCCAATGGGTGATGCAAGGAACATTAAAATGCAGGGAACAGTATAACTTGGCCACTGACCTGGCCCCGACCCTGCCCGTTTGCTGTTTCAGTAAGTGGGAGAGTGGTAGATCCCGCTGCAATAAATGACCGTGCTGTTCCTGTTTCAAGTAGAATAAAGCTGGTTTTGCTAAAGTACTGAGAATCAGCCTCGTGTTTTAGGGTGCAAGACAGTAACTAATGCGTCACGATGTATAATATACGGATTAAGTATCCCTAATCCATAATGCCTGGGTCCAGAAATATATTGTATTTTGGATATTTTTGGATTTTGGAATATTTGCATATTTTGCATATCTGCATCTTCTTGCAATACCTGCCCTCAATTCCTCCAGTCTATGTACTTTAAACTGCAGCAGTTTCAGGGAGAGAAAAAAAAGAAACCGAGCAAAAGACTTGAGACTATCAGAAATTAAAACGCTAAAATAGCTGTTATCTATTAAAGATCTCAGTAACACCGGGTAACTGAAGCGTAACAATTAATCTGAACATTGCAATGAGCACAGTGACAGAGGAGACAGAATGCCACACACAGACCATTGCAGCTACTTGACTCCACAGGTTTGAGAAGGGCTTCTGTCTGCTATGACACATTTCTTTAAATTTTGACTATTCCATCTCTATGTGGCATAACAACAGCAAACATGACTTTAGATAAGCATTGTGGTGTATGTATATATTACATGTTAAAGCACCACAACTATATTCTGGTATGGCATGTTTGCATTTTCAATTAGACAGTAATTAGTTATTCATTTAAATATAAAGTTAGAAGGTGGACAATGTCCTGGTATACTGGTGTTTTTAGGCACACTTACTGATTTAAATGATTTCAGCACTGAAATCTGAATCTCCGGTGGCTCTTCATTATTAACTCTCTTAACCGCAGTCCTTTTCACAAACTTTTGACAGGATGCGACACATCGTTTACTTGAATGCATATTTTACATTTCATAATTTCACAAACATTTCTGCCAATTATTTCAATCTTCCATTGATCCAACATTACCATTGTAACTGAACAACAGCTGTTTCAGCTTCAGACTGTGTAGCATTTTGGAATTTCAGATTAGGGATTCTCAACCCGTATACAAAGAATACAGAAAAACACAAAACCTAACAGAGCAAGAATTCAACCCCTACATGAGAGAAAGAGAAGAAAGCCAAAAGCATGGGAACAAAAACCACAAAAACATAGTTTTCACTTATGTGAATGCTTATTCTAACATTTTTCAATAATGTCTTGCCATGTTCTTGCCACTTTCAATTTCTTCATTTTATTATCAATGACAGCTGGTGAAAAAAATCGATCTATTTATTATATAATGCATTTTAAACTATTTATTATATAGTTTGTTTCATATCTGTTTATTTATCTGGTCATTCTACATGCTCTTATGGTCATTGTCATAGTGTCGATGCACATCTTGGCCTATCCAGAACCAGACCCATAGGACAAATCTAGTATAAACCTAGGGTAAAATACATTATACCCTTTCCACCATGCTGCCCAATCTGATGCTAGCTTTCCCATTTCTATTGTGCTCCAAAACATCAATTCCGTGACATCCATAGTCCCGTTATTCTTCCCCTAACTTGCTCACAGATGTGGAAAGGAACAGGTGCACCTGACACCCAAAATTTATACTACACCTGTCTCTAAATTGCCCAGTCCTCTGCCGACTTGTCTAATTCCCCAATCTGCCAAAACCCACACCATAATGTTGGCACTCCCATCTCCCACCAATATTCCAATAATGTAATGTTTTGTCTGTCCTATAACACATCCATAGTATAAGTCCAGTCCAAATCTTATTCTGCCTCTGCTAATACAGTATCCAGTCCTTGGCCATTTCTACTGTATTCCATAAATCCATATCATAAAATCACTAGCCCTCTGATTTTGCTCGTCTTGCATCCCAGTGTATCATTTACCACACCCACAGAATCATTCCCAGCCTAATTTTATTCTACACTTGCAGCCAGTCTACCAAGTCCTATACAGGTTTGCCAGGCTTACCTCACCTGGGCACAAATTCACATTGTAAGGTCCATAGACCCCATCTTAAAACATAAGTCGCCCCTTAACCTGTCTTGTACTACACTAACATCTCAAGTCCAGCCTAAATCTTATTTTGACCTTGAGATGTTTCTAAAGCTTGTTTGGAGTCCTCCTGTTGTCAATTCAATTGATTAGACAAGATAAGGAAAGACACACACCTGTCTATAGAAGGTCCCACAGCTGACAACATGCATCAGAGCCAAAAAAAAAAAAGCGATAAGGTTGATGAAATTACCTGCCGAGCTTAGATACTTAGGACTAGGTCAAGACACACAGATTTGGGGAAGCCTACAAAAATTCCTGCAGCAATGAAGGCTCTGGAGAGCATAGTCGTCTTCATAATTCTTGAATGGAAGAAGTTTGAAACAACCACATCTCTGTTAAACTGAGCAATTGTGGAAAATGGTCTATAGCAAGAACCTGTGTGGAGATGGGAGAAACATCCAGAAGTACAGCCATCACTACAACAATACAATAATCTGGGCTTTATGACAAAGTGGTTAGACAGGAGCCTCCCCTTAGTAAAATACATGGAAACCCATTTGTAGATCGCAAAAATGCACCTAAAGAACTCTCAGAATGTGAGAAACAATATTATCTGCCCCTAATAGAACTAAGATTAGTGTCATGCCTGGAGGAACCCAGGCACTGCTCATCACCTGTCCAATACCATTCCAATGGTGAAGCATGGTGAAAGCAGCAGGGACTGGGGGACTAGTCATAGTTGAAGAAAAGCTGAACAGATCAAACTACAGAGATGTCTTTAATGGAAACCTGCTACAGAGTGCTCTGGATCTCAGACTGGGCTGAATGTTCACCTTCCAACAGAACAATAAGCACAAAACAAAGACAACACAGGGGTGGCTTAGAGAAAACTCCGGGAATGTCCTGGAGTTACACAGTCAGATCCTGAACCCAAATAAATATCACACATTCTAAAACTATGTTTTTGCTTTTTCTGTCTCAGTTACTGAGTTTGCTTGATGTTAATGAAAAACTAATTTAAATGATTTTAGCAGAAGGCTGCAATATGACAAAAATTAAAAAAAATTGATGGGGTTTGAATGCTTTCTGATTTCACTTATATAGTATTTTCTGATCATCCTCATGCTCTTACCTGTGGCAAAACCAAATACATTTTAGATAACCCAATAATTTATCACTTATTTTTGCAAGGTGACCTTTCTTATTACATTATAATACACAAAATCAATAAGTCAAGTTTATATTTATCTAATGACATTAACAGTATTCAACATCAAAGTGTAAATCTATGAAGTGCAAGAGCATTGTAAAATTAATAGGGCAATACAAGAAGGACCAAGAAAGCAGTATTGACAGACAATGTGAAAATCTTGAACTAGTGCAGACATTTAAAAAATGAACGGCACTGTGGAAAAATGTAAATTCAGCTAAAACAAAAGGGGAGGGAGTATAGTAAAGCACACTACATCCAGTTTAAGAAAAAGTATTGGAATCCAAAAAAAAATGGGTGAATTGTCAACTTTGATGTAGACTCACAAACAAACCTTCGGACAGAATGCCAGATTGTAGGTAGAACAAAATCAAATCTATGTTCACAATTATTTTGAAAGCTTTATTTAATTTCATGGGTATTTTACAGGGTTTACAGAGTAAGCACAGCAAAGGCATGTATTTTGTTTTGGTAATTGACTGCCACCACATTAGCAGTGGTATTCAAAACGGTAGGCAAACATGTACAGACATAAAAGTGACATAATAGCAATAATAATAATATTATAATAATATTATTAATAATAATAATAATTATTATTATTTACATTAATATAACACTTTTCCCACTACTCAAAGCACTCTCCATGCAGGGAGGACCTAGGATGTGAACCCATGATCTTCTTACTGTATAGCTACACAATTTGGTCTGCAATTTACTATTTATTTTGTGCATTTAACACAGTAAAAAATGAATGAGGCAAATGTAGGGACTCTCTTTGAGTTGATTTAATAAGACTTTGGGTTTTAATAACTTCTTAAGTTAGATTTTTTTTTTTTGCTCACTACATTTTTCTTATTTTTCCATTTTGTGTGAAGTTACATTTTTATATGCTTGTCTTGATTGATTTTTTTATCATCATTTCATTTCTCCTGCTTACTCCTTCACTTTTCTTCTATAATAGTACTTGTAAGCAGGGTTCATGTAATTCTTGTTCCTTGTCCTAACTTTTAAAAGATACCTTAAATATTAGCTAAACGTTGATACTAGCTAACCAAATGAGCCTGATTGACTGATATGACCTCCCTTGTTCAGGATTAGAAAATGTATTTTATGTTCAACAAATAAATAGCAATTTTCCTTTAAAATATGCACAAATATGTCATTTTTAAGTTCTGCCCTACAGGACCTATGTTAAATGATTTCACGAGGCATGTCACAACTTTACATATCACAACAAAATATCTTCAAACATTTAGAATAGAATTTCTGTTAAAGTGCTTATTGAGGAGTGCTTAACTGTATTGTCATAGACAGATATCTTTATATTACTTTAAAGAATCAACACATCTTCTATCTGTAGCATAAATCATAGCAATATTAGAGATAACACTGCTGACATCATGTAATGTAGCATCTGATGAAAAAATATAACAAAGAAGTTTGATGAAAAAACAAAATACTGATAATGTGATAATATTTAAGCAACTAAATTGTGGAAAAAAACATGCAACTAATAATGTAACATGCTAAATCTCAGGCTAACGCTGAAGCTTACCAAGTTACACAACCTTCTACTCTCTACCTATAAACAGCTGTACCTCTGGACAGTATAAGTTAAGTGGAATGGAATGGTGCTCATGGAATATGAAGATAGAGATAATAGTGTTAATACTGCCCCTAAATACTTCCCAACAGTATCTTTTGCATGAATGTAATGAATTACAACATATGGAACAGGTTACATATTGTAACGATCTGGGAAAGAAATTGCCACTAGGCAGTGTGTTCTAAATAGTTAAAAGAAAAAAGGAGGGGTGGGCAGAGACACAACTGCCACTCTTAATAAAACAGCCTCTGGGGTGCTGGGGAGGAGGGACTTTTGAAAAAAAAGGAAGAGTGTGTTTAAACCTGTGTGTGGGTTAGGTTTTAGAGTTGAGTGTTTGTTGTTTGTCCTGACTACATTGTTTTCGGCTTGTTGAAGTCAGAAGAAAAATGAATAAAAACCATTGATTAGTTTTTTGACAATTACCACCACTTGCCTGCGAGAGTCATTTGCCCGTCTGGGAAGGGATATTACACTGGTATCAGAAGTGAGATTAGGCATCCCATTGAGACGGCTGTTGCAAGAAACAGAGGATGTGAAAATGGCTGACGAAGAATTTCCCCCTCCACCCTGGTGGTTACTGCAGTGCAAAGAAGAACCCGAGGACAAACATGAAGAACCGAAAGGTGCGAGGGAAAGGCATGATTTACCAAGGTTGAAACTGGGACACTACGATGGGGCTCTGTTGATACCTGGCAATGCACCCTGTCAATTGATGGGCTGTCAGTTTCAGTCGAGACCACCTCTCCACTCTGTCAATCAACTGAGAGCCTACACAACCCCTGTGAGCAATAACAGTGGGCGATGGAACGATACTTTGGTAGGCCTCTGGGAAAGAAGCTGCCAGGGATTAGAGGAACCTCAGCGACAACGACTTAAGGATGTATTGGAGGAATTCGAAGACTGTTTCGCCACCTCTTCTAAGGACATTAGCCGAACTCACCTCGTCCACCATCATATCGACACGGAAGATGTGCGCCCAATCAACAACATCCACGGCTCATTCCTCTGGCACGACAGATCGAGGCAGGTCGGTTGGTACTCGATATTTTAAATTCTGGAATTATTGAACCATGAGATTCTCCTTGGTGCTCCCCTGTTGTTTTGGTTAAAAAGAAATCAGGAGAATGGTGTTTCTGTGTTGATTACCGCCGGTTGAATGCAGTTACGCAAAAAGATTCGTATCCGCTTCCTAGAATCGATGAGGCCCTTGATCTGGTGTCTGGGTCGCGTTGATTCTCCACGCTAGGTTTAAGAAGTGGCTACTGGCAGGTGGAGTTAGCCCCAGAAGCCAAGGAAAAAACTGCATTTTCGACCAGGGGCGGGTTTTGGCAATTCCGAGTGCTCCCATTCGGATTATGCAATGCGCCGGAAACTTTTGAACGGCTAATGGACCATGTCCTCTCAGGCATCCCTTGTTCCAGATGCCTGGTATATCTGGATGATGTGATGGCACATGGACCCACGTTTGAAGCTGCTTTGCACTCCCTTAGAACCATACTAGCGAAATTGCGAGAAGCAGGACTTAAGCTACACCCTGGTAAGTGCCAATTGCTGCGCCGAGAAGTCACCTACTTGGGGCACCAAGTAAGTGAAAGGGGGGTGGCCACAGAAGACAGCAAGACTCGAGCAATCCATGACTGGCCAACTCTAGTTAATGTATGGCAAATCCGGGGGTTCCTGCGTTTTGTTCCTGGGTTCGCTACGGTGGCTGCTCCCCTTCACCGGCTAACAAAGAAGGGTCAGTATTTCCACTGGAGAGCAGATGAACAGTCCGCTTTCCAAGCCCTGAAAGATACCTTATGCCAGGCTCCCATCTTGGCCCTACCTGACCCTGCCCTGCCTTTTGTTTTAGACACGGATGCCAGCAGTGCCGGCCTAGGGGCCGTCCTGTCACAACCATACTCCCAGGGAGAATGAGTAGTTGCTTATTTCATCTGAGCCCTAAGCAGAGAAGAAAGAAACTACTGTGTCACGCGGAGAGAGCTCCTGGCAGTAGTGGAGGCGATCCGGCATTTTCAACATTACCTACAAGGGACTGCATTTACACTGTGGAGCGACCATGCATCCTTACAATGGCTGATGTCTTTTAGGGAGCCAGAGGGGCAAGTGGGAAGGTGGCTGAAATGGCTACAGTCATTTCAGTTTGAAGTCCAACATCGTTGGGAGAGTCAAATCACAACGCAGAATGCGCTATCCCGCAGGCCATGTGCTCAGATGAACTGTGACTACTGCTGCCATCAGGAGGACCAAGAGCGAACAAGGGAGGTCAGACACAATTGCTCCATGTTAGCGCTGTCTAAGGGCCAATGTGATTGGGGGTTTTGGCAGAACCAGGATCCATAGATAAAGAAAGTTAGAGCCTGGGTGACAGACAATCACCGACCTAGTTGGGAGGAGGTAGCCCCACAGGGTATAACTGTTAAGGGTCTCTGGGCCCAGTGGGACTATTTGACCGTTCGGGTTGGGGTGCTGATGAGAAGATGGCCAGCCCCTGCCACAGGAGCGAACGGTCACTTGGCAGGTGATAGTGCCAAAGGGGAAACAGGATGATGTTCTTAAGTCAGTGCATGGGGGTGTGGGGTCTGGCCACTTTGGGGTTAGTAAGACGCTGAAGCGGCTCCGACAGATGTTTTACTCGGGGCGGTGCCAACAAGATGTTGAAGATCACTGCCGCTGTTGCGATGTGTGCGCCATGCGAAAAGGGCCCTCCGAATAATCAGTGGCCTCCCTTCAACAATATCAAGTTGGTCTGCCTATGGAGCGGGTTGGGATAGACATATTGGGGCCTTTTCCTCATACTCACCAGGGGAATAGGTACATCCTTGTTGGGGCAGACTATTTCTACAAGTGGCCGGAGGCGTACCCTATTCCTAGCCAAGATACGGAAACCGTGGCTACTGCCCTGGTTGAAGGCAAGTTTAGTAGGTTTGGCATGCTGCTAGAACTCCATTCAGACCAGGGGCATAATTTTGAAAGTAAAGTTTTTCATCATGTGTGCGATCTGCTACACATTCGGAAAACGCGCACCACCCTGCTTCACCCCCAGAGCGACGGTTTGGCCAAGCGATTCATCCATACTTCATTGGCTCAGTTGGCTATAGTGGTAAACAAGGACCAACGCGACTGGGATCAGCAACTGCCTTTGGTTCTCCTGGCATGCCGGACAGTGGTCCAGGAGTCTGCGTAGTGCACCCCTGCCATGTTGATGCTGGGCCGGGCATTGAGAACCCCTGCCTCTCTTGAATATGGATTGCCACTGGAAAGGGAAGAACAGCAGTCTGGACAAGAGTATGCCGCTGTCTTCAGGACCGAATCAACAGGGCTCACGTGTTCGCACGGGATCATCTGCACAAGGCTGGCCTTATCCAAAAGCGGCATTATGACATCAGAGCCAGGGAACACCTGTACTCCTCCGGCAACCGAGTGTGGGTTTATAGTCCCCAGCGGAAGAAAGGTCTCTCCCCCAAACTTGATAGTGTATGGATGGGTCCCTGCCAAGTGCTCGAGTGCGTGGGTGAAGTGGTGTACTGGGTGCAGATGTCACCAAGGGGACGTCAGGTGTTTCTTTATCAGGATCGGTTGGCGCCTTACCGGGGAAGGTTTGGTGTTGATGAAAGGATCGAAGTGCCAGCCGACCAGGATATAAAACCAAGAACAGCCCGATTCAGCACTGGAGACGGTGGGAACAGAAACGCCTTCTACAGACGACGTCACGTCTCCTGAGCAGCCCAGACGAGTCATCCGATTACCAGCTTGTTATCAACATTTTGAAGTGTCCTCGGGGGCGAGGTGTTAGTGGGGAAGGCAGTGTAAGGTTCTGGGAAGTAAATTGGAACTAGGCAGTGTGTTCTAAAAAGTAAAAAGTAAAAAAAGAGGGGCGGGCAGAGACACAACTGCCACTCTTAATAAAACGGCCTCTGGGGTGCTGTGGAGGAGGGACTTTTGAAAAAAAAAGGAAGAGTGTGTTTTAACTTGTGTGTGGGTTGGGTTTTAGAGTTTAGTGTTTTTTGTTTGTCCTGACTACATTGTTTTTGGCTTGTTGAAGTCAGAACAAAAATGAATAAAAACCATAGATTAGTTTTTTTGACATTTACCACCACTTGCCTGCGAGACTCATTTGCCCGTCTGGGAAGGGATATTACAATATATTAAAAATATTAATAAAATAAAAAGCATATGGCTAGTGAATATAATTATTACAGAAAAGAGCAAGTGCACCGTTCATACTACAACAAAGCGAAAATAATAAAAAATACCTAATTAAAATAAAATAAAGCAATGAACAATGTGCTATGTTCACGCATAACGGGCTATATCTAGGGGCATGGAATAGTACTTCATAAAATACAGCTATGAAAGGTGAGTAAGCACAAGTACGATTTACCATAGCGCCGCAGTTGCGACAACATAAAAAATAACTCGCGCATCGGTTTAACATTTCAGTATTAAATAACAATGCCATTAAGCATTTATACTATTATCTTATGAATATGCTATTAGTTGATAGAATTATGTTTATAGTATATATA
>JANRMT010062854.1:50183326-50197083 GCA_026402145.1 Polypterus bichir lapradei
ATATATATATATATATATATATATATATATAATCGGGCAATCACATATTCATAAGGTGCTTAGGCTGTGTAATATAACTGAATAAGCGACACTCGAGGGATGACACTCCTTTTTAATGCTGTCCCACCTTACCCCGGCAAAGTTTCGTCTTGCTTTTCATACATGTCTCTTTTATCCGTATTTGTTATTTTAAATTGATACAAGAAAATACAAATGTTCCTTGAAACGTACTAACTCACGACTTTGATTTTCTACATAACGGCCTTGAATTCACGTCTCTGTCATTAATGCCCACCGTCCCGATGAATATCAGCCCAGAGACACCAGGCGGCTGGCACTCGTACGGCCACTCACCGCGATTCCCCCTTGAGATATCAAGAGATTTTCGCCACTGACAGTCGGGAGCACCGGCTGACATCACGCCTCTTTCTTTCGTTCAGGGGTATCGCCTCCCTCAAAAGGCAGCAGTGTGTGTGTGTGTGTGTGTGTGTATATATATATATAATCAAGCGAGAGAGAGAAAAATAGAGAGGGGGAGAGAGAAAGAGCGAGAGAGAGAGAGAGAGAGAGAGAGAGAGGGAGAGGGAGAAAGGCAGGACGCGCTGGAAAGAAAGAGAGAGGGAGTGTGCGAGACAAAGCGATGAGATTCATCTGTGCCGTGTGCCTGCTCCTACTGTGCCCAGCATTGAGTCTCAACAGCAGGTAAGTACATCTTACCTTACCGGCTTTGCCGCCGAGAGTGAATGCGAGAATGTGTGCGCGCGCCTTGAAATGTGCCCTGGATCGCGCATCACCTCTACAAAAGACACCCGTCGCGGGTCGAGGGCTGGTCAGGAAGCGGGAAGCCCTTCACTTTTTGCGGAACTTTTTTTTTTTTTTTTTGAAGTGGAGCTGGTAGCTGATAGGGAGTAGCGAAACTAGACAGGCTGAAAAGGTGCTGGACCTGCTAGACCTTCCGCTGCACATTCTTACCATTGTTGCTTTCTCTGTTTGTGGCCAATTCATCCCACACTTCACATCCACCGTACACAATTTGTTAAGTATCTGACTAGGTTACTTCGATTTGTCTTTTTGTATTGTTTATTAAATAATACAGCAAAACATGCTTTTTATGCTTGAGTAGGGACAATGAATGATTCGTTTCATTATCACTTCATTTTAAAGACTTTTAATTATCAAACGGAATGACTGGATAGACCATCCAATCAGCATCACACCTTGCCACATGCAGTAGATTCGAATTGTTTTACTTTTGCAGTCTCACGAGGCAATGCCTCTTTTTGCATATCACTTTTCTCTTACGTCTAGGCATCTTCCCCGGATTCAACTATCTTTTTGTTTATAAAGAATGCGAGTAGACCCTGAGGGGCCCCGATCGTACGCTGGTATCATCTGTGAGGGAAGCGACACTAAAAGAGGAATTGTTAATAATAAACAATCAGAAGAAGATGGCACAAATGTTTACCTGCATGTCCCAGAGAGCGAGGTGCCACTGATAAGTGCGCGACAGGTACACAGTCGAGCAAGGTGACGCGCTCTAACTCAGAGTCCGGAAGAGTCATCTTCAGGCTCAAGTGTCGCGTTTATCACATGCGAAACTGTCTGACTAGAGATAAGAAGTGAGGCGGAGGTTAAAACGAGTTGTGCCTCCACGCCTATAGCTTTCGGAGTTTGCAATTCATCTTCCCACTTCAGCAGATTTTTATCATCTCAGGGGACTTGGATTTCAATCTGTTCAAACAAACATAGAGTCCAAAACACTACAGATACGTTGTTTACAGTCCTGTGACCAACGGCCAGGTCTTAATAAATACAAAGAATTAAGGTCTGGCTTATTTGAGCTGCATTGTAAAAATGCTGAAACTTGCGGATCATATACTCTAATGCCTTTCATATCTATCTATCTATCTATCTATCTATCTATCTATCTATCTATCTATCTATCTATCTATCTATCTAATGAAGAAAAGGAAAGTAAATACAAAGATAAAGTAAGCGCACTTTGATTTACTACTGTACCCTTATCTTCAAGAGAAAGTAATGATGCATTTGTCTCAATTGATTGTGCACAACTGATTTTCAGTGACATGCTTATATTTCAAGTATTTTTTGAGAAAGCCAAACTGAATCGCTCCAGTAACAGTTTTGAAAATAAAAATAAGTATTAAAAATGGTTTGTTTTGATTAGAGGCATTTTTAATGTAAATAATCTCTATGAATTTTAGGATAAAACTGCTGGATGGCTTTTTTGGTCTAGGAATGTGCCCACGTGGAGATTTATTTTTGACAGAGATCAATCTGGAATATCTGTCTGCAGTTTAAATTATTTTTAAAATAACGAACTTTTTAACAACTTTTTTAGTATATCACGCTATGTGTTAACATACATTTGATGTGTTATTACAAAATAATGAACTAATAATATGTTCAGGATTGTATTGATTTTGTAATTATATGTTTCTAATACATTTAATAAACTGTGCAGTTCCTCAAAATAATCTGCTTGGAATGGTACTAGAAGAAATGGAATTAACCTGGGGCAGTACAGTGGAACATTGATTAACACTTCTGCTATAGAGCTCCATGGATCTGGGTTTGTTTTCCAGCATACTCAACATGTGGATTGTTCACTGTGTTTGCTTGTTTAAATAGATTTTAGTATGGGAGCCCTGGTAAAATATTGTGAGTACAAATTCAATCACTTCTGAGCATTTATTTGTTTGCTCCGGTTTCTTCCTAAATCCTACATACATACTTTTCATGAAAACTTTTTTAATTTCCAAACCCATATAATCTAACTCAGAGTCACAGAGAACTGGAGCCTACCCTGGAAGCAATGAACACAATGCTACCCACTGCACCACCTTTGACAGGACAACTAGTATTTGTGGGACAATGTGCCCTTATGTTAGATTCACATTTTATTCTGGGTTGGTAGTTGGTACTTTGAAAGTGTATTAATGTGGATTCTTATTTTCTTTGTCATAAATAATTCAGTTCAGCTCAGTGCAGTTTATTCTTTTATGATGCACTTTCATTAATAAGCCTAGAGCGTTGTACAGATTTACATAGATAATGTAATTACAAACAAAACATGTAAACCTATTTTTCAGAAACTTTCATCCATCTCGTCACAATGCCCTACAAAGCTGCATCTCAGCACAGGGAAACATCAATGACTCCAGTTAAATACAAGTCCATCTCTGGTGATGACACATACTATACCTGTTTAAGTCTTGTTTTATTACCATCAGGGAAAACCTGACCAAAATACTCCAAGTAGCAATACCAATTACATAAAAGGGATGAAGAATTAGAAAAACTCAGCAACTGCTAATTACAAAGATTGCCAAATTATGTAAAAGTTATATAAGCAGCCTCACAGGTGCCTTTTCATGTGCATGCTGTACTAAAAAAATGAGTTGTCATTGTCTCGGATATTGGCAGGAAGGCCATTATAGCATTTGATGTCCATGTGTAGGTATATGCAGGTTATATGGTGTGGAGTATAACATTGTGAAGTTCTTAGATGTAAATAAAGTTGAAACATTGAAAAGTTTGTTTGTCTAAACTAAATTAAAATTGCTTTACAGTTAACAGAAGCCAATTTAATAATTTAAAAACTTGAAGTACCTGGAAATACTTGATACTTATAGTTATTATCTTTAGTCATATTTTGTACAGTAAATGTATATTTAAAATGTAAGTACATAAACGAGCAGTTCAATAACTGAAACTTTAAAATAAGTAAAGAATAATATGGGATGTCATACATAACTACATTTTTTTAATATGCAGTTATACATTCTTGACTAAATATGAGAAACAGAGCTGTAATAGGTTTAAGCAATTGAATGTCCCCTTTTCAGTAACATCAGTTCCCCTCTGTATAAAAAAGTGCTTTGTGAAAACTTTTTTGAAGTTTTCTCCAGTGTTCATTAGTGCATGTTTCACCATTTAGTGTCAATGTCTTTGAGATTTCTGAGCATCTGTTGGGTCTTTTCTGGTGGGGTCCTCTACTACACCCTGATGTTGTGCTGAACATGTTTGCTGAGTTTATTCTTCAACAATACACTCTTGATTTGTCAAATATGACATTTGAATACTCCAAAAATGTCATAGATAGGATATGTTAATAGTTGCTATTTATACTCACCTTAAGTATTGCATTTGCCAGTTTGTAGTCTCTTTGAGAATATAGACAAGATAAACTTTGTTATAAGGGGATGACTTTGCCTGGCGATGATTTGAGAGCAACTAATTTAGTTTTATATTTCAAGCATTTTGAGTTGTCAGCATTTTCTTTTGACACAACAAGTCTCATGGTCTGCAACAGGATGCTAAAGTATGTTTTAGTATAGAAAAATACCACCGTCCATGTGTGTACAGTATAATACTATTGTGTGAATTGTCCGTATGGCAAAGTTGTTTGACCTTAAAACCTGAAGAGTAAAAGTATTGCTTTTGTTTATGCAGAGATGATTTGATTTCCTTGTGTGGTCCTGATGCTTGAAATACCAAACTTCATGTTGACTGTGCATTAATTCCTTATTATTTTTCTAGAGCTGTCACTTTGTATCATTCTCTCATTTTTCACATTTGGTCCAAAGATTCTTTAACTGAACACATTGCAATATTTGTTATTTGTTGTTGGAATTAAGGTATAACAGCTATATTCTGGGAACCCTGGCAAAATATTGTGAGCACAAATTCATTTTCTTCTGCACATTTAAACACTTTAGACCAACTGGCCTGCCTGCCATTGTGTTAAGATAACACAATCCCTTTTTTGTTTTTTCTTTGACCGCTGCACAATCTCTAAACGGTTGAAACTGCACTCTAAGTAACCATTGTCCACAATTCACCTTGCTCCTTTGTAGAGGTTAACGGGTAGAGAACACCAAAACATGAAAACTTTAATGAGAGACAATAGGTTGTCACAGGAATATCTGGGATTTTCTGATTTTTTACATTTTTTGAGTTACAAGGGAAAATGTTTTAAAAGGCCTTTACTAACATGTCATTGTTTCTGTGTTGAACCATAGTCCAACTTTGTGTTAATAGGATATGTTTTTTTAAGTATGGTAAAAGTAAAAAGTAGACATGTTAACTCTGAGGGATAATAGGGAAAACAACAATTGAAGGAAGTGCTTTCAGCTTTAACATAATTCTATCTTTAAAGGATATTCAATTTATATTAATTTAATATACTAATTTTTTTTATAATGAAGCTACACATTTGTCTTTCAAATTGGGAATATTTAAGTACATTTTATTTAAATTGTTTATATTGTGAGGGAGCATCAGCTACAGCACTACGGCCATGTGGTGTGTTTCCCTGAGGGTGATCCGGCTCGTAAGATCCTCATTGTTGGGGACCTGAGTGGCTAGACCGGGCCAAGGGGTCGCCCACAAAACACCTGGCTGCAACAGATAGAGGGTCTTTTCCAGAGGGTGGGACTGGACCGTGTGTCTGCCTGGGTGGTTGCAAACCGGAATCCCGAGTTGTTTTGTCGTGTAGCGGGTGTGGCAATGCGCTCTACCAGTGCATGCTCCCCAACTTGACTTGACTTGACTTGTTTATATTGAGCATTCAAATGATATTTTAAACATCAATCTAAATAGCAACATGAACTAATGTCTTATAAGAAGTTCTGTCTCACTTTGAGGAATTGTCTGCAAACAGAACTAAGGACAGTTCACTCAGCATATGACATATAGACTCTCAGATATAATTTTCAGTATGGGTGAAGCGTGTGGTGTAATTGTTAAAGCAATGGACTTTAAAAACCTAAAACTGCCAGTTTAATCTTTGCCTCTGACTTACAGTGTGACCCCAAGCAATTCACTTAACCTGATGGTGCTCCAAATGTATAAAATCAATATAAACAATTATATTATGTCTCTGTACTTGTAAATCACCATCAGTGATCTTTGTTCTAACAGAGGTTTGATTGTTAGGTTGTATGTTCGTACCTTATGAAGGTTTTTGTTTATCAAATGGCAGGTCCCAGTGCCAAACAGAGAATTGAAGGCTCCATGTAATGTATCGATCTGTTCTAGTTAAACCCTTATGCTACTCAAACAACATCTCTTTGTAGTTTGTTAGGATCACCCTGCCTCCGTACACATCTAGTCAGTCCTTATACCCAATGGAGGATATCTTGAAATGTTGTATGAATAGTGTGGATATGATGCAAAAAACTTTTATTCACTAAAATTTGTGAAATCCACTAGAACTCACATTTATTTTAACCATGCTAGGGTGATGGAATACTTTTTAATTAAACTTTTTAATTAGGTAAACCATTAACAGTAACAAAAAAAATGCACATTTCATTTTAGCAGTGTAGAGTCTTCAGAGGGGGCTGCGGGGCCTAGGGCTGACCAACCCCACGCTGGGCCAGTTACATCAAATGGTGTATGTGTGGACTGTATAATCTTGCACACAAATTTAATAAAAATAATGTTAACATACACCGGATTTTCTCATTACAGTATTCGGCTAAATTTTTGCAAGATAACACATGGACTTTATCAAAATATAACTAGAGAATATAACTTGACAAATCCGCTCGAACTGAACACACGGACCTCAAAAACGGGGCCCCCTTAGGTGCAGGGCCTAGGGTGGTCGCCCCACTTGCCACCCCCAAACACCGCTCTTGAGTCTCTTATCTGTTTGCTAAGAGAAACATTTCAAAAAGGTTTTCTGTAAATCATTGTTAGGGGTAACCTAACACAGTTAGGTTGGTGAAAATAATGTCTGGCAGTTATATTGGAATTACACATTGACCGTTTTTTTTCCCTCCAAAGGCAGCTGCATTTTTATTGTACTCAAAAAAGAAAGATATCTGTGAGAACCATCTCACTGTGGATTGTGTTAAAAACTGTTTTTTTTTTAATTTTTTGTATAAAATATAAGTCAGAATAAATACCACACATTCAGGTGGTATTATCCACATCTACATTTTGTTGTTCCTAGGGGTTCATGACATGCACTTCTCTGTCTAAAATTAATTTTACTGGTAAGACCTATAATTGGGGTATTTAGCACATCTGAACTGCATACTTACAAAGAGTAAACCCACTTAATACAATTTAAAATTGTAGGATGCTTGAGCCTATGCCAGAAGAATCATGCACTGCAGAGGAAACAACCCTATGCAGGGTGCTAGTCTATTTCAGGGTCCGCTCTGACACACATTATTACTTACACTCACACAAGGCCAGTTTGGAGTCGATATTTAATTAACATTCATGCCTTTGGGGATGTGGTAGGAAGACTGGACCACCAGGGGTTAAACTCACAAGGATAATATGTAGAGACCACAATGAGAATGACCAGGTGCAAGATTCAAACCTGGGACATCGAAATAGTGAGGACTAACTACTATGCCACCATGTTCCCCACACCTTACATAGTGATTGTTAAATTAAATATTTATTTTTGCTCTCTTCTTTATCAACAGCAGCACCTCATTTCTCTACTTTTATCCTCATTTTTAGAAGGAGAAGACTGCCTTACACATGTATTCATTCTTTTTACTTCTGTGATGGATTTAAACATTTGTACTTATTCTTTTTTTAACATCTAATTAATGAAATTAGAGCTGGAAACATCTATAAATGAAGTGTAATGATAATTATACTTCAAAATAATAGTAATTATTCTTAATAAGAGTAATAACAATAATAATATTGCTGCTCATATTCATCATTGATAATTATGGCAATTATAATGGGTAATTATACATATGGTAATATTAGTCCACATTCATTTTGTTATCATTTTGGTTAGGCTTTACAGTTATCACTACCAAACTTTATTTTCTAACTAATCGTTAAAGTGGTTCAATATTTGCCAAGTTAATGCATCATTCTGATTAGCTTAGTCACTAAGAAATGGCATCAGCTTTACTGTGATCCGGCACAATTGCTGAAATAACATCATGCGCTGCCAATCTTCTTAACCGTCCTTTTTAAACATGCTCCATTTCAATCAGGATGCATTACTTACTAGAAGAACCAAAGGGAGTGAAATGGCTGAGTGGATTTACAAACATTTTTGCTTTTATTACCTGGTGTTAACAATTCTTGCACAGTGCCAGAATGCACCTTGCTGATTAAGCATCCCTGCTAGCTTGCTGCAAAATGAATTGCACTGCTGGGACTTTCTACTGACAACACATGGCTGTTGGAAACTCACTTGTGTCACCTTGGCCCTGATGGCTGACAGAACCAATACAATTGTTAAAGTGTTAAAAAACACAAAATATATGTGTGGTGATTTTATCTCTGAAAAAGCCTAGCAGTTGAAAGACTTGTATAGTATATAATACAGGTTCTGCTCATTTTCTCTGAAGCGAGTGTCTGCATTATATACTGTAGTAATAGGGAATAAACACATTTGAGGATTCTTACATAACTCTACAAGAGCAATATTTTTGATTTCTTTTATTGAATTGAAATTTTGTGTAAGTGGAAAAATCTTTTTTTCAGTTTTACATAGAGTGTTACAGTGTTATCCTGGCATTTGTCAGTAGCTTTGCTATCACTAATGGCACAGTGTTCATTAGGTACATGATTTTGAATGTTCATATTGACAGGTAGAAGTAGTGTTTGTCCACGTTTCACGATTCGTTGTGTAGTTGTCAGTTAGTTGCCTGAGAATGACTAAACAACTTGGATTAATCTTTTAATTTGAGCTGAAAACTGACACATAGAATTCTCTTCCCTGCAATCCTTTACAGTCACACTAAAAAAAACAATATTAGATGCAGTTTTTGATTATTGCTAACCTATTTTGAAAAAAATACATCATACATGTCATATCAGTCATGGTCTGAAAAAGATACATTATCAATAATTTATTAGAATGAACATCAGTGTAAGATCCATCTCTTACAGCTGAGCAGTTTGCCCAGTTATGCTAGTACAAGGTTTTTCATAATTATTTGTAGTTTATTATTGAAATGGCCTTTAATTAGCCCCCATAGGAGTTGATTGCATCATAGTCTCAGAAAAGACACACTGATGGTTCCCTGCTAATTTCAGCAGAAGGAGGGTTAGGAAATGAATAATAATAGGTTGTAAAAAACACATTTGAAATTCTAAAATTCAGAGAAAACCTGCTGTCATGGGTACACTTATTGCTTTTTAAATTCTCATTATTACTGACAACTATTAAAATGCCAATGGGTCACTGAGGAAACAAGTTTTTTCATCTTAAATCTAGGCTTGAAATTTGATGTATCTTCCACTAGAGGGAGCTGCTGATGCAAATGCTTATCTCTTCCAGAGGATTTTAGATATACTAGTAAATCATTCATTCCCCAGGAAATCAGCTTGTGCTATAGAGTGTATAATCAAATATAATTTGTCTGATGCTCATATTGAAATAGCAGAATGTTGGAAATATACACATAACTAGAACAAGGCAAAATAATCAGCATGCTGCCATTTGATGAATAATGGAATTGAAATAAAGATAATAAAAAGCATATTTTGAGAGGTTTTCTTAATTTTTAAAATCTTATTGAAGTAGATACCATCAATATGCATCTTTGACAAACATACATCAGTCTTTTGGTAAATTTTATTTATGTTGTAATATTCAGAATTATAGTATAGCAGCAGATATTGCATAACTGTAAAATTAAAATTGATTATTCCAGGTCAGGGACAGCAAGGTAGTGCAGTGGTTAGTAGTGCTCCTTCTTGACTCTAGTATTTTGATTCTCATATCTCACTTTTGGTTGATGTTTGCATGAGTTTTGCACATTAGTGCTGGGTTTTGCTCTGGTTTCCGCATGCTTCCACTCCCATCTTATAAATGCACATTAAAGAGTAACTGGTGACCCTAAATTGGCCCCAGTGTGGGCGATGGTGTGTGTAACCAGTCCTAGTCATGAATGGGCTGTTTCATGCCTTGTGCCCAGTGATATCAACATTCGCAGGCTTTGGCCCTCCATGACCATAAATTGGATGAAACAGGTTTGAGAATGTTATTGTGTTCATAAGAATTGCTTATACATACTTTGAAATCACTTATTTATTTTTTGTCCAGCACCACGTGAGTCAACAGTTCAAGAAAAGCCCTACATGTGATATATTGTTAGACTCATCTTGATGTCTAGTTATGCAGAATGTCAAGCTTTGTGGGCTTCCCCCCCTTATTTTTGGCCCCATATACTCCAACAAAAACCTTATTATTATGCCATGTTTGGGCCATATTTTGTGCAGGAAATTACACCCTTATAGTAAAAAGTAAATCAATAAGTGTCTGGGACAAAATTGATCAAAAGGACTTGAAATTATGTAGGCCACATTAACTGATCCCTAGGGTTCACTCTTTAATGGGATATATGGGGTCAAAATTACTAATTTTCACCAAACCTTGAAAAAAATGAGAATTATTCATATAGGCATGTGAAGTTTCATTTTATGCTGGTGGTCCTAGCTCTTTAAGAGCCACTCCTGGAAGGTTAAAAATGATAAATTTAATGAACCTGTGGGGTATTTCAAGGTCAGAGATTATGAATATGATGTTATTTTTGATTCTTTATTAGGGATCTAGCCCCGTTTGAGCATCTATTTTTTTTTTTTCAAATTTTTGATGCAGCTCTCCCTATTAATTATGTACTTCTATCACATGAGGTAAATCATTACGTTTCTTATGAACACCTTGAATTAGGGTGGCTTCTGCTAATTCAGACTTTTTTTTATTTCGGATCAGATTTAGGTATTCCTTTCAAATGTTTGCATAAATTGTTTACAGTCTGTGTAACATTGGCCATCAAGAGTTAACTAATTTAAAAGTGAAATTTTAAAAAAATTTCAAAAATTTAGGCTGTGGTTTTATAAACAGTGATTAAAAAATTCCCTTCCCATGTCTATTAATCTATGTTCAATATACAATAAATAATAATACATTATATTTATATAGCACCTTTCCCAAACTCAGAGTTCTTTAATAGCATATAAGATATAATTATGTAATTAAAAAATAGAAATCATGTTAATATAAATGTACAGGTACTTTTTGAATTTACTTTAATTGTTAAGCTAAATACAGAAATATAAAGTGTGTTGTTTAAAAGTATAAAATGTGTTTATTTTACAACACCATAATATGACAGATGGCCAAACATGAAAATTTCATATGTAACTGAAAAACTAAAACTCCATGAAGGGATGTCCTTCAGGTATCATATGAGTAAGTTGATAGAATGAGAAAAGAAAAGTGAAAGCAGAAGAGACAGAGCAATTCTTAGTCCCTTTGAAATACTTTCAATGTAGCTGTAAAGTACTTAAGCCTAATAGACGCAGGTGCCGAATACCATTTCATATAATAAAGCTGTATTGTGATGTCTGCACTCCATATGTCAGGTTGGATCGAGCAGCCCTGAACAGCCTTGACAGAGTCTTATTTGTGCCTTCAGGCAACTTGACTTGTGAAAAGCACTACCCAAATTGATTAGAATACTCCTTCTAGATTATATTTAGCCAAGAGGATGTGCGTTTGAATTTTAATTCCAAGGTAAAGTCATTAAAAAATCATTGTATCAGTATTTTGATAGAAAATAGAAAGCACAGCTCTAAGTTTTTGATAATTTAATATAATTTTTTTGCCTTTACTGTAGTGATATTTTGCTTGTTCTTCAGAGCTCACCCTCAACAATTTTAGAGAGAACAGAGATCACCTTCTATTTCATATATTCTTAAACCTTTGAAATTACAATCCCAGGAAATCTTATTTTTGTTAGCTCTCTACTCAATTTAAAGAGGTATACTTAACCAACATAGAAGGGCACTTTCTCTTTCTCACACACACACACACGCACGCACACACACGCACACATTTACACTTGACAAGCTATCAATTAACGACAAAATCTTATCTTTGATCAAGAGGGATATTCACACTAACATATTTATAGCCAATAGACTCAGTATAAACCAGCCTGGAAATTAGTCAGCTTGCAAGCACCATGAGAAAGTAGTGCTACCCACGGTGTCAAAAAACACTCTCTGAAAAAGTATGTGCTCAAAAAACAAAACACTGCTGCAATATGTACAGTATTATTCCATGTCAGTGGCCTTCTATGTGATGTTGGAAATCATGGCATAATGTTACAAAGTTCTCAAACTTAATCCTCAAAATCATCTTTGGAAAAAAAATGCATCATGACAGCTTTCACCACAGCACTTTTTTAGTCTATCAATATTCTTTAGAGTTAAGCTCTTTTGCCTGTAATGGTTAAATATGATATAAGTAATGGTCTATCAGGACACTAGCACTGATTCAATACCTCACAGTTTTTTGCGTCCCTTTGAGGAAAAGTCACACACTAGTTAGGGTTTCAGAAATCAAATGATTTGCTCTACTACTTTGTAATTATGTATTTAAGGTGATGTCAATGTTAAGGTTCTTTGGTTAGTGTAAGGTTGCACAGAAAAGACCATCTGTCTATGGCATTGTGACTGCTATTAAAGCTGTATATTGCAGATGCCCTACTCTTCGATCTAGGTACCACGTGTGATAAGTGAACAGTTTGCAAGCCAGTCCCTTTTAAAATGAGCAAATTAATCCAGTATCTTTAATCAGTGCCACTGATGACAGTTTTTAACGAAGAGGTGAACAATGCAGCTAAATTGAATGTCACTGGAGTACCCTTGAGGTGAGGTAGCGCATGCTGTCCCTATCTGATTATACCTAATGATCCTTTTAAACTTAATAACAGGCTGACTGCACAGGTGTTCCAGCAGAGCTAGGCAAACCTTTTTCTAATCGAAGTTACTTTTAAAACAGTTCTAAAATTATAGTATATAAAGATTAATGCATTTCTCACTTCATTGGGCAAGTGATTGCAAAGCCCAGAAATCTATATCGTTTCCCCTTAGCAAAAGTGGATGTTTTGTCAAAGGTCAATACATATATGATTTGTGTTGTTAATAACTTGACCTCAGGGTGGAAGAAACTCAGGTGTAGCCTTCCATGGTTTAAATAAACTTGCAGTCCTGTCTCACTAGGATTTTATTTTTATAAAAAAATGTCCCGTGTTATAGCACATCATTTCTGAAGATTCTGAAGATGAAATAAGGCCTTGTTGAAGCAGTGGTCAAGAGAGGAATTGCTAATGTTATTAACTGTTTTCAGTCAAATGATGGAAGTTTCCTTAGTGATACTAGACTTATTCTACACTCATAAACCTATTTGAGGAAGGAAGTGAAAGTGTAGATGGACACTGTCCATCTACCCATCTATTGCCCTACCCTCATGCACACCTACATAATTAGGGATATTAGGCCTATTCACAGACACCAGTTAATCTAACATTAACGTGTTTATAATGTAGTTGGAAATCATAGTGCTCAAAGAAGACCTGCACAAGCATTGGGAGAATGTGACCAGCCAAAGGCCCAGACCCAGTTTCTTGGGTCTATTAAGGGAGCAGCATCACTAGCATACCCTCTATGTGCATTTTTTTTACTATGTGACAATATGTACACTAGGTCTCAGCTTGACAGTTGTTATTTTAAATAACAATATTATTAGATTGTACTACTGCAAAAATTTTACAATCCAATAATATTATACCTAGATATACACATTGAATATTTCCAATAATAGAACTAGGCAGCTTAAAAGAGATTGAGGTAATACAAACTCGAAGTATAAATCTCATAGTTTAGATATAATAAAGTTCTATCTATCTATCTATCTATCTATCTATCTATCTATCTATCTATCT
>JANRMT010062854.1:50197093-50218275 GCA_026402145.1 Polypterus bichir lapradei
TCTATCTATCTATCTATCTATCTATCTATCTATCTATCTATCTATCTATCTATCTATCTATCTATCTATCTAAACAAGTAACATTCAGAATGTAGTAGATGATAGATAAGTGTTTATTATGTGTTTGTAGTTTCAAATGGAAGAATTAAAGACAAAAAATGTTTGAAAGGAACAGGCTTTACTCCCAGGTTGGCAGGTGAAATCAGAAAACATGTTTATCGATCACGTTAATACAGTGAGTGGAATATTAAGATATCAGCTCTGTCAAAGATTTCCTGACAAGTATAGCCATACTTCACGGTATATATACTGATTATGTTTCAATTTGTAACGATGCACTATACTATATAATGATTTCACAACAACGACTGACAGTTCTTATTCAGTCGATTATACACAAATATGCATTAAAATATGTAAAATAACTTAAGCAATGACAATGACCAGACCTTTGGAAACATTGCTTTGTCTTAATTTTTCCCAAAAGGCTACACATCATTTAAATATGAGTATTCTAAGAAGATATTTTTAGATCTGATTATGTTGATTCTACATAATGAAGGAAAAGGCAGAAAAATGTAGAATAAAGATCTTTAGTAACAAAGTGGGTAATTCTTGCAGCTTCTCTGCAAGCCCAGGCACTTGCCAGCCTGCCTAAATAATAAAATATAACAAAATATAAAGCCAATAGACTCCAATCTTAGAACCAGATCCAGTTCCGGGCCATTCTAAATTCTTTACATAACGTTAGAATAGAGTTTGAGTTAAAATGTGTATAGCCATTCGCCAAAGAATATGTAGGGTGGAACCTACTGTAAATAGTGAGATGGATGATGTTTGAGTATCTTTGTAGTTTCAATCATTGTACAGCGAATTGTACAGGAGTGTACAGTGTAGATTTTCTAGAGTGTTCTTCTATAAGGATCTCAGATGTAATTATGAACCTTTATTCTTTGAGAGACAAAATAGGCTGCGCATGTAGCTTTACCCTTTTCAAACCCTTGGGCTGAGAGGCCTAGTCTTGAAATCACAATAATCCAAAATTGTTTACCATTTCTATTTGGAGAAATGTCGAATGGATCACTAGTTCTTAGTGAACAATCTGTTATGATATCTTACACTACACCACACTCATGCCACTTTTATCTTGCACAATTAAAGGAATGTTATCTCACCAATCATAACAGAATGGAAAAATAATGGCATGTTTTACCTAAAACTGGAAAAAAATGAAATCTTTAAGAAATAATTCAAAAGATTTCTTTTTTTTTTTAAATATTTTGACTATTTCAGCATCCCTTCAAATTAAGTCTCATTTTCTTCTCTGCTCTCTAGATGGGTACGGAAGAGAATACTGTATGTGATCTAATTTAAAAAAATGTACTATATGTGGTATTGATCTGTTATGTATGCACTTTAATTAAACATTTAAATTGGTAAATTAATAGAATATTTTAAAGGCAAAGTCTTTGTATCCCACTGGGCCACAAGGAAAAATACCAGCCTACCTTGTTTTCAGGTCCAAATTGTAAAGGTTTGCTGGTTGTCAATGCAAAATGAGCCCAGATAACAATTAAAATACTGTGATGCCCATAGAATATACAGTATGCTGCTTCATATGCATAAGGACATACATACATTATTCTTTTTTATGTTTGCTGTTTAGAGTTTGACAGTTTAACTTCCCTTGATCCTCTGAAATTTTCAGATTGCCATTGCTTCATAAAAAAGGGAATCGACTTAACTGTTTGTTTAATAATCCATTTCCCTTGAACCTTGGGATATCAGAGTACATCCAACTGTGCACAAATGTGTGAAATCAACAACACATGCTTTCTGGAGTTTTAATGGTTGCTTAATTGTTTGTTTTCTTAATCACAAGAAACTGGTTAGTAACCATGCCCATCTCTGAATATCGGAGTCCTCTGTTTTTTCTGTCCTGACTTCCATGTTTACTGTTTCCTGCTTTGATGAATAAATGTCTAATCAATAAATGCTGCACATGTGACAAAAGAAATAGGAGCTCTTTAAAGCTTAGCAGATTCTAGTGAGTTAAACATTGTTATTTGAGCATTTTTGTGAGAGGCTGTGAACAAGAAGAGTAGCAGATTATCCATTATTGGAAACTATATTAAACTGATCTAAATTAATAATTATCAGCTGGACATTGAATGAGCTGAGAAGGACCAATATGCTGTATGGAATATACAGTACATATATAAGATATAAAAGTGAGTTGTACAAAATATATAAATTGTAACTGTATTTAACATTAGCAGCAACTTTAGTACAGCACAGTTTGAGAAGAGGAATAGGTAGTGAATGGTAGATGCTGTATATATGTATGTGGTAAAAGTAAAGGTTATTGGCATCAGGTAAAAGGTACAGGAAAGAAGGTAATGAAAGAAGGCATTCTAGTGTAGAAGAAACACCTGAAAAAGGCAATCCACAGGATTATCCATAGTTCGGATCTGACTTGAGAAAAATCTAGAAATTATTGCATATCTGAGGAAAAAAATGAGGAGTATGTCACATTCTTTTTGTTCATTTTTGCTTTTAGTCCAAGGTATTATTTCTTTTCACACTTTGTCCCTCTACCTGGAATGTAGAAGTAAGGAAATGGGTTATTCCTATATTAAAGTATAGTTTCTTAATCATTGGGTTGCAAGTGGAAAGGGGTCGCACATGATTTGTGAAATATCTCGGGATGGGCCACCACATGTAGTTTAAGCAAAACTGCATTAAAGATGTGGTCTCTATTCAAATGATTTGTTTTTAAGGAGTTAGTTTTACCAAAGTCAGTCATTCTGTATGATGGTCTTGTATACCTGATTTTTTTTCTTCTTGGTTTGAAATCTGTTGAAACATATTAACAAGCAATCTTTTAATTAAAACAAATTGACAGAATGAGATTTTTAGCTCCCATTAACTATTTTTTTATCCCAATGAAATTTATTTTGCGGTCAGCAAAGTAATTTTTCCATTTCAATAAATCTATGCAGCAAAGATACAGTGGTGTGAAAAACTATTTGCCCCCTTCCTGATTTCTTATTCTTTTGCATGTTTGTCACACAAAATGTTTCTGATCATCAAACACATTTAACCATTAGTCAAATATAACACAAGTAAACACAAAATGCAGTTTTTAAATGATGGTTTTTATTATTTAGGGAGAAAAAAAAATCCAAACCTACATGGCCCTGTGTGAAAAAGTAATTATGAGATGAACTGGAGGAGGTTCTTTTTGAAGGAGCTTGGAAAGAGCCTTGTGTCTCCTGCATGCAAAAGTGACACCACTTTCTCCACACAATAGCTTCAGCAGCGCTGGTAAGGGCAGCACAGCGATCTGAGCTTGGCCCAGATCAACAAGTCACACAAGAAGCCAACACAAGAGGACACATGTGCAAGTCCCACACACGCAAGGTTTCCTACCACTGCTGTTAATACACAGACTAGTTTGCGATAACCAATTTTGTATGTTTTTTGTTGTATGTTTTAATTAATGTTGAATTAATAGTGATAATTATAAATGGTGGTTATAAGGATTTTTTAAAAATATACCAGTGAGGACAATGTTTAATGGTTGTAATGGATATACGTGGTTAGATGAAAAATCCCTACAGTTCCAAAATGTTCTTGCCATATTCACTTTCAGTTAAAAATATTTAAATCATTATGGTCATTATGTTTTCATGTATTAGGCAAAATAGGACATGATATTGTGCAATAGTAGATGTTTTTCTCCAAAGGCAAGTGTTGTAAAACCTAAAAAATATATGCTCCCTACTCTCTGAAACATTAATTAAGGATTATTCATTCATTTATTAATGTCAGATAAGCTATTTATACATTCTATATAGATCTGTAGTTCAAAATTCAGTGTAGACTCTTATTATAAGGGAATTCTTGGCCAAAGTCAAAATTGACCTGGACCATACTGTGAAAGCATGAAATATGAACAGTATATAAAGGTTAACAGAGATACACATATTTACATGAGCATTTTTTAATGTACAGTATAAGCTTTTTTTTCGCACAGTAAAGGTCTGCTAATGTAGAAGTGATTATTTTAAAGTGAGGCAGCTGATTTTTTTTTTTATACTAACATTCTATTAGCCAAGTATAGCATATTTTTCTTCCAGTAATAGTTATGAAACACTGTCAGTCTGTGTGCTGTGTGCTTGGCAGCGTGGCTGGCTAGGGCTCAGATGTCCAATAGCTCTCTCTTCTGCATATAGCCCGATAACAGGAGCACGATACTTTGCTCTAGAGATGACGGTGATGCTTTTGTTACATGGACAGAAGCAATCTAAATGGAAATGGATCTTTTGTATTTAAATAAATATTCAGAATCAAATAGTATGTCTAGTTTTTTATATTTAAGAAATAGCCCTGATAAAAGTTTTTAGGAAGCTTGCAGTCCTTTGATTATCTATTCACGATAATGAATAAAACTAAACATTTTCTTCTTCAAGTTATTTTGCTGCTTCATATCTGCTTAATGAAATAAACATTTTGCAGTCTGTTAAATGCTTTTCACAGTGCCCCTCAGACCAGCAAGGGGTTATGGCAAAGGTTTTTTTTTTTCTTGTCTCCTTAACGACTCTGTCACTGTCTATGTTAAGGGCTGATCCTAATAAAGAATGCACAGTGTCTGCATTAAAGAACAGTCTGAACAGCCGTACTTAAAATAAATGGCCTAACTTCCTTTTCCTTAAGTGAGAGTACTATTAAGCGATTTAAGTGGACTGAAGTTTCATGTAGGATTGAGTGATTTGGGTAAAACAGAGAGCTGGTGGTGCTACACAAAGCTTTATCGTCCTTTATTCTGCAATAAAACCAGATAGACTACACTGCGTCAAAAGGTCCAAAGAGGTGACGAGGCTTAGCCCGCAGTCATCAACAATAAACTAGGGCATTAAGGTATGCTGAATTTGTTTATTGCTGTACTCTAGTGAGGTAGTTATGTAAAGTTAGAAACAGTAAACAAAAAAATGTTAGTTTTGTTTTTATTTCATACTGTATGTAAAGAGCAGTTTCAACAAATACATTGCGCAAATTATCTATAAATATTTTTTTACTACAGTAGTCATGATTTAATCAGTGTTTCATAGCTTGAATAAAATAAGTCTGTTTAAAAAATATCCTGTGCCAGGCAAATTATTTTATAATATGTATTCCAAGCTGTCTAATTTAAATGCATTATTATTGTTGTTGATTCTGTTTTGTGATTATTATCATTGTTTCCTTTATGCGATTATCGTTGATTCTGTTAGGAGATTATTGTTAATGTCTTTATGAGATGCACAAAGCATGAAACCACATAAATGGTTTCTCAAGAGTAAATGTCAATTTAATTATTCTGTTATTTGTTTATTTTTCTTTCACCCTGGCATGCATGTACACTTGCCTAGATCTTTTATATTTTTATCTCATTTTAAGTGTAGCATTTTTCAAAGTCAAAGGAGGAACCACTCACCCTGTCTTCTCAGAATTATCCTCCACATGATGTAGAGTGGCCTGGTAACATGATGTTTGACAAGAAGCCTCTGATTCAGTGTGTTTTTTGTCAAGAGAATCAGACACTCCAGTTGTAGATGCACAGTGGTGTGGAAAAGTAATTGTCCTATCTTATTTACTGCAAGTCTTCATTTAAAACGTTAGCTAAAAAGTATCCTAAATAAACTATGTAAAACTGTGATATTAATTTGTTAACGAAAGTTACACAATATACAGTACACTATGTGAAAAACTAGTTTCCCCATTGATATCTATAATGAGTCATGTATCATTTTATTTGCATTAACTGATCCATGTGGATATTTTTCAGACTCTCATTGCTTTTGTTGAAATTTTAGTTTACTGCTGTTTGCCAGACTTTTTCAACTCACTGTCATTTGGGAATTTTTAAACATGAATTATTTGTTTTGGGTCCTGTCACAAAATCTCATTAATATTTAGAGCTAGACTTTGACATGACAATGCAAAAGTAAATTGTCTTTCATTAATCATTTTCAGTTAACCTTGCTTTTGAGTTTCAGAACGTTGTCTTGCTGAATGACCTGGCTGCACTTTAGCTTAAGGATAGATGGCCTGACATTCTTTTTTCTTTTTATTTGAAACCAAATTTTTATAGAAAAGAATAAATGAAATATATGACAAAACAGATTATTTGCAATGGAAACATAAAAAACACCCCCAACTGGCACCCACCCTGACTCCTAACATATAACAAACAATATTATATAGATATGGGAGAGGTTGCTAATTGTAGCCTCTGTGACAAATGAAAGAAAAAGAAAAGACAATGTGGAGAATGAAGTCACACCATCAGTGCCACCAGACATCCAGTCACCCCCAAGATTGGTGAACAAAAGCCATTTTCTGACGTTAGACCATACACTCTTTTGATTCTCAATGCAGAAAACTCAAGATGACTCAGGTTACAGAAAGATTTTTCTAAAGTTAACAAAAAAAAGAAAGAAGGACTTTCCAGCAAGAAGATGGTACCATCTTGGCAGCCTTGGCACCCAGGTACAACAACTTTTGCTGGATTGTATTAAGGGGGGAGCATGGAAATGTCCAGGAAAAGAAAAATGTTGGGTGAGAGCGGAATTTGGAACAATAGGGAGTGACGGAAGCACATTATGGATAAAGGCTGCAGGAACATGGGAGCAAAAATGATAAAACATGTCAGTGAATAAACTTATTGCAAAATGTTTATGAGGGTTGAGGTATAACTTACAAATAACATTAACCTGAGTATACTGGATATTAGGATTCCAGAAGAATAGAGTGATATAATTAAAAATGGTATTACAGGATAAGTTAATGGAGAAAGAAGAAGAAGAAGAAGGAATGAGGAAAAACAAAATGCAGAAAAGTAATTATGATAATTGGACGTGACTGTATTCTGCACAAGATTAGACATAATTATTTCCAATGGGAATGAATAAAGGGTTTTAATCATGTTAATAAGCTCAGTTCCAAACCTATGTGTCCTAGGATCTGCCTGAGAAAAGCTAATTTAATGTGGTCTTTCAAAGGAAAGAAGAGTTCTGGTGAGAATAAAGTAGGGGCTACATCAAATTGAAAAGGAAACGCGATGGATGTTCTCAAATAAACTTAGTTGCAATTATAGGAATTATTAGTAGAAAGCCCTGATTTATTTTAATGCTACAAATGGATGCAAATAAGTAACTCCCCCTGATGCCTGAGTGGTAATATTCTACTGAGCTTGGTCTCATGTACATAATATGTAGCCCAAGTGTATTGGATTCCAAATTCAGCCTTAAGTAAAATCAGGGAATTTAACCATTGCACGGCTGCACTCGGGGCCTTTTAAAATGTGTCAGGCAGCGAGAACAAGAAAAGGTTAAATAGTAAGTAGCAGCGTTAATACTTCATCAAATAAAATCAGAATTGCACCTAACCAAATGAAAGCAGGAATGTTTGCTGTACTAACATTTAGAGATATAAAATTTGTCAGGTGAACAGTGAGTTTAGTCAGAAATCAACTTGTAGGAGCAAAGGGGAATGAATAGGGCTAGAGAGGGGCCCCAGCATTAAGATCTTGGGAAGTCATTGTGGGAAGATTTGTGGTCACTGAGATCATAAGAAGAAATATTGGAATTTGTGACCACAGGAAAGAGTGATTGTGAATTGGAAATAGAGTGGAGTTTAATTTAGGATTTAAGGAGAAATAATAAGTTAAAAGGAATATTCTTTGGCACAGAAGGGTTAAATAAGTGAAAGGGTAATTCATGATTCAAGGGTTTGGGGAAGCTGCCACATAGTAATATTTATTGTTACATTTTTGCCTAAAAGTTTAGACTCTTGTAAAAAGGCATTGTCTATTTTATTATATCAGAAAAAAATCAAGAATGGATGATATTTATACATTAGTATCAGAGACCTTGGACATTCCAGGAAGTGACTGTCAGTCAAACCATTGGAGAAAGAGAAGAACAGCAAAAACACGGATGGTATGAAACAAGAAATTCCACCAGATTCATAGAACTCCTCACAAGACTCCCTCCGAATGTCACAGACCCCCAAAAACCTCTCCTGTCCTTTTCATAATGCTCCTGCTAAAATACCTCAGAACATACAGCAAATAAATGTTATGTTTTTAAATATAAAGATGCCAAATCCACCTCCCTGAATCTGCAGGCAGGAAATGCATCATTACAAGGCATCATGGTAAATAAAGAGATGCATGAACTACTGAAAACTATACATCATGTGAAATATGTAAAAATTAATATTAGCCTGAAATTATAGGGGGCACAAATGTTTTAATGCACATGGCCCTAGAAAGCCAATGTGTCATGAGGCATCATGGGGAGCATGGGGAGTCTTAACATGATCTCTTATTATAAGAGAAAATTTTTCAAAATATTCACCCTGAAACCTAGGTTCTTCATAACTGCTCAATGGCAAGTTCCTTCCTTCCACTGAATATGATTTTTTTAGATTTACCACTGTGCTTTCTCAGCAATTATGATTGACTTCCACTAAATTTAGACATACAAGTCACAAAGAGCTACAGTAATTTTGTAGTTTGGAAAAAAGATACTAAACACTTTAGACTGTCATGAAAAAAATAGCATTGTAATAGGTTAGAAAGCACCTATATTTTTGTATCTAAAAAATTAGACTTTTAGCGAGACTTACATACTGTTAAACATGATTTAATTCCTTATTTCACTGCCTCCAAATAAAACTCGGATTGTCGGAGAAGTCAGAAAAAATGGCATATATTTTTGAGGATAGAAAATACATTAATATATCTTCAACTTGTTCATCTGTCTTTGGTTGCTCTGTCAGTAGAAGTCATGTGGAGGAGAACAAGAGTGACAACTAATTAAAGATTGTTTAGACTAATGTGAGCCAGCAGCTCTAATGAGGTTCAGGCTGATGAAAATTCAAAGAGAATAACCATTGAGAAAATAACAGACAGGATGGTGCTGCACATTACCAAAAAGTACAGCCAATATTGTTCATCACTGAGGCATATTTCAGTTCAGTTTTAAATAAAGTTATTTGGTTGTACAGAAATACATAAGTAGGTCCATCTACATGGTTACAGGCTCCTTTTCTTTGGCGTTTACTGGAAGAAATAGTGATCCTGAAAAAGAAAAAAGATAACTTCACAAAATTGAAATCTAAAAGAATTCAATGTGTCTTTCATGCCCACTAATATCTAAATGGTGGTTATAATTAAACCTTTGACCATGTGTCCCTCAGAAATGCTTGCAGTCTCTCAAATTGTTTTAATACATAATTATAGTTTTTCTTTACACATTTTCTGTTTCTCTCTGATATTTCTGTCTGCCTGCCTAACTTTAGCATTAACTTTTTCAATATTTGCACAAAGGCCAAGTCCAATTTTGTAGGCTAACCATAGATTTAAAGTCCCCTTTTTTAAAGGCCACTTTAATAAGGCCGTTAACGTCATTTTCATGCATTTGAAGTAGTTCATTAAAAAACTTTCAAGTGATGTAGCCCATCAGTGGTTAAAGTATTTAAAAGAGAAATGTCAGAACTGAGAGCAAAGATGATTGTAGAAAAAAAAAAAAAATAATAATTTCAGTACATGAGTTACCACAATTAATAAACAACCAAGCAAAAAAAAGTATAAAATGCCTAATGCGTAAAAATGTTCTGCTATAGTTATAATACTCCAAATAACTGCTTTGCCATAACCTACACAGACTGGGCCGCTTCTGCTAAACACTGTTCTTTCCCTTTGTTGTAACTTTGAAAGACAGAAATAAATACAGATTTTTTCAGATGACCGTCACGATTGGTTCCACAGTGGCAGGTTGAATGTCACATTCGCAGAAGGAGTACTAGAGTCACCTTTTCTAAATGTGAATTGCTACTGTAGGCTAATTATCACCTTTCCACTAGAGGCAGAGCTAAGCACAAACTGCAGAATACAATGCTAGTTATGCCTGTCCTACAATAGGAGAAAAAATACAAAGAGGACTTATGTCATTAAATGTGCAGCCTTAAGCACAAATTTCACAATGGAATTCTAGATCTGTTTTTTGTTTAAAGTCAAATAGTTTGCCTTTGAATATGTTGATTAACCAGTGTGAGACTTGCCCGGACACCACCAGTCGGAAACCACATCTTTATAAAAGTCACACGTTTATTTCTCCCAAATAAACACAGGTTTACAGTTCCAATCACCACACAATGCACAATGCAATTAAATCTCCCCAATAAACCTTCTCTTCGTCAGTCTTTAGCTGCCTCTATTCTTCTCTTGGGAGCTTCGTCCAGCTCCCACTCCCGACTCAAGCTCCCCAACTGTTAGGAGGTGGCGCCTTGTATTTCCCGCCCGGATGTGCTCAAGGTGGCTGATGACGAACACCCGGAACAGCACTTCCTGGTGTGGTGGAAGTGCTGCCCTTTGCATTGGAAGCACTCCGGGTGTCCCTGGCAGGTTCCTCAGCCATCTTGCCAAGTGTGGCGGAAGTAACTAATTCCGAGTCCCACAAGGTTTAAGGTGCCCTCTGGTAGTGGCCACGGGTCCCAACGATTTAAAATCTTCTCTCTCTTTTCCCGTGGTCCTCTCCTGCTACAGGGCGGTTGTCCCCTCGTGGGCCGGAAGCTATTCATGCCACCTTCCGGTCCTTTTAGGCGTCCCGGCCGGGTCAAAACCCCAGCCGTCTGTGACACCAGTCAATTTAATAATGAAGAACCATTCTATATAGCCTATGAAAATAGTTTAATTTATGTTAATTGCTTTGTATGGATTAACAAATAAAGAATGAATGAGCACTACTAGCCGTACACAGAGTGCTATACTGTTTTGCGAAGGGCATGTTGTAGTTATTGTGTTCTTCATCACTATGATTAGCATGCAAGTGTGTGTCATCTATGCGTGACAGTATAAAAGGTTAACATCATGCACTCCCTGGTCATCCAACACTGAATTGAATTTTCTTTACTATGTGAAATACTTTGCTTTATTTTTGATCTCTATTATAAAGACTTCTCACTTTGACTTTTTTGACTATGACTTTTCTTTTTTTGATTTATGTTTTGGTAAATGATAGTTGTGACCACCAGGGGGCGCACCACCTTCCCATAACCGACACAGACAGACACCAGGCCCTAGTCCAGCAACACACATGCTTTACTTACAAGGGGGAAACACTTTCCATTTCGTTCCCCCTATAGCAAGCACACAATGAAGCACAATATACAGCACACAGTTCCTTTTCTGCTCTTCTCTCTTGTCCACTCTTCCTCTGGCAAGCTTTGTCCCTCTTCCTCCCGACTGGCTTTCTCGAGTGAAGTGAGGCAGCCCTAAATGCTGCACCTGGGAGCACTTGATGTGGCTCATCAGCATTTTCTGGAAGTACTTCCAGGTGTGATGATACTTAAAGCAGAGCTCTGTAGCTGCCCCTGGTGGCCCTCATTGAACCAAGCAGGGCTGTACTCAACTCCAACTCCCATGGAGCCCTGCACTCTGTGGAAGGCAGTGTCCCGTGCACACCTCCTCCCCCAATCCTTCCAGAGTATTGGCCTCCTGGCTAGGAAGAGAACCCAGCTGTCCTTAACATATGACTAATTATTGGTTATGAACTTTTGTTTGGTTTCTGATTATGCTTCATCTACCAATTCCTATTTGAATAAATCTTTTCACTTTAAAGACACAACATCCACGACTTGCTTAGATTATGTAAATGAAGGCAATAACTGAAAGTTTTGCAAAAGTGATGTGGGGTGAAGGGGAATTTAAAGTCACTTCAGTCATGCATTTCCATGAATCTTATTATTCGCGTATAATAATAATAATCATTACCAAGCAAATCAGTAAAAAGGACAGGGCTAAGGTAAATTGCACTTGAAGGTCTTTATAAAAAACATTGGTGACAAATGTTATACTTTACAGTAGGATGAGCATATTTTACACATGCAAAAAAAATTGTCAGATATTTTAAATTATTTTTCATTTATCATTGTTTAACTGGTGATTACACATTGTTAGAAGAACCTTAGAAGGCTGCTTTATAATTATTGAGTCGGACCACTTGATGCAGCATTGATTAGTGTGTAGTGATGCATATGCTGTGTGTGATGTGATGTCACATGGTCTTGGCATCCTTTTGAATCTTCTTTAAACATTGAATCTCTCACTTTATATTTGATTTTTTTCTTCTTGCTATCTTTCTTGTGCTTTTTGTTTTTGATTTTTTTATCTTATTGGAAATTTTACTTTCTGTGCTCTTGTGTTTTGTTGCTCAAGTGTGTTTTGTTGTTCTCTTTATTTGTAATCTGTTCCCCGTGCTGACTATGCACAGTCAAGGAATGAGACAGTCTTTTGCAGTCTCTACTTGCATCTTGTGGCCTGCAGGGGGTACCCCAGTCACCCAAACTCGACACAAGCAGACACCAGGCACAAGTTTCTCCACACGTTTATTTGCTGGGGATGCGCTTTTTTTTTGCTCCCCACAGCAGCACAGTACAATAAAGCACTTAAACACAGTACTTTCTCTCTATCTCTTCCTCCTTTCTCTGTCTTGTCCTTCACCTCCATTCCACCTCTTGTAAGCTTTGGCCACCTCCATGCAACTCTGGCTCACAGAGTAGTGGCAGCCGGCTCCTTTTAAGTCACACCTGGTAGCACTCCAGGTGGTCCTTTAGTATGTTACGGAAGTACTCCCAGGTGTGGCAGAAGTCTGGCGTCATAGGGCTTTGCAGCCTCTGCAGCTCCCCCTGGAGGCATCCACGGAACCCAACAGGGCTGCACCGAACCCCCATGAAGCCCTGTGGGAATTCATGGCATCACAGCAACATACAGGGAATAATGCCTTGACCACTCTCTCTCGCTTGGTCCTTCCACAATATTGGCATCTCGGCCGGGCAGGGCCCCCGGCAGTCCATGACAGTCTATTGATTTGCTTTTCTGTTTTAAACCAGTTTCTGGGCCTTATAGTTTCGTGCGCTCTGTTTTGGTTATTCTAAATAAAGGTGTCTCAGTAGAATGATTATTTGTCACCAGAATTTATATTTCATGTTTATAAGCTTGCTAATTGTGACAATGAGGAAGTCTTTGTAAAAGCCAAGAAATGGACATGAACAAAATTGTGAAATACTATTCATGTCTTCTTGTTCCTGATGATCATTTTATACTTCTATATGGGGTTGATGTGCTTAATCAACCTTCTTCAAACAGTTTGATTGTGCACCATTCAAGCCATTTCCCGTCAGATCTTCTTTTACTTTATCCATCCACCTCCACTTTGACCTTTCTCTCTCTTTCACTTCCCCTGTTACTTACATTCCCATCCCTCTTTTGCCCACATATTCATTGTCTCTCTTCATCACATGTCAATGCCACTTCAGCCTCCTTTCCTATACTTTCTTAGATATCTCTGCTGTACCACTGATTGTCTATTTTTTTTAATCTGTCCTTTTTTGTAACCCCACACAGCCATCCCAAAATTCTCATTTCTGTCACATTTAACTTATTCTTCTGTGCTCCTTTTACTGCCCATGTCTCAGTTACATACATCATTGCTGATCTTACAGCTGTCTTAAAAACCTTATCTTTAACCTTCACCCTAATTCTACAATCACACAATACTCCAGATATGTTTGTCCAATTATTCCATCCACACTACACTCTGTGGGTTATCTCTGCATCTCCAGTAAGTTTCCATCTTGGGATACCACTGATCCTATGCATTTAAAAGCATCCACTCTTTTCAATAGCTCTCCATGCAGGCTAACTTCTGAATCCTGATTATCATTAAACCTCAAATATTCTGTCTTCTTCCTATTTATCTTCCATTCTCTAAATAATGTAGTGCTGATTATTTCACTTAATTCAGGTGTTAATATTGCAGCTGTGTCAGTGTGCATATAAATAACATATTAATAGCTGAAAGTTCAGTTCAGTTTAGTGGTATTCTGAATTTTAAAAAGACAATATTTCAGGTTTCATCTGTATCTTAATATTCAAACATTGTATTTCTAATTTTGTTTTTATTATCAGTATGAAAATAACTCAGCTTTTTTCCATTGATTAATGTTACTGTAGGTATTGATTTTCTGTGCCTGCCTCAAACATAAAATGCTATATTTATTTAGTTATCTAACAGAAGTTTTGAATGCCTTGTTTAAAATATAAAACTTTTTATTTGTCTATAGGCAAATTACAATATATAAGTAAGCATCAAAGCAGTTTCTGTATTTTTATGCCATTTCTCTCTTTTAGATATTTTTCAGTTTTCAGCATTCATAGTGAAGAAATACACAAAAGTGAACCAAAATAACTAGCAGTTAGAGCATAATAAATAAGACTTTGATATTGATAGCATTCACATGCACATTTCAGACTGCACAGCTTACATAAACCAGAGCAGGTCTTAAAGAACAACAGAAGAAAGAAAAATGAAGTTTAAAACAAGTAAATACATGAGAAAATCAATAAATAAATAGATAAAAGTGCCATACCTAAAATCCTCATCATCAGAATACAGTACTATTATAGTGAGCACTGTTTAACACCTTAGCAATATAGTGTCAACTTGAATTCAAACAACTGTGCTGCAACCAATTTAAATATGCTGTTTCATTATAAATATATTCTTAATCAAGCTCCAGATAAATACATCACAGAAAATATTACGACTGTGTAGACTGCAAATTGTTACTTATTCAAGCTATACAAAAACAAAATCACAATTCTGAATTATTGTAAATAATTACTGTATATGTGTTTCAGTTCTTTTACCTTTACAATGGCTTACTTTTTGACCTAAAGACTAACTGAAGTCAGAGGTAGAGCATATGAGTATACACATGCAACAATAACTTACAGTTGAGGACAGTTAGAAGTACAAACATTTAGCTCTTCATTCTGCATTAGCTCTAGTACAACAGCCAAAGTATATTTTAGCTTTTGTAGAGAAATTAACATTCATATACATATTTTTTTAACTTCTGATATGTATATTTTACATGCATTTTGCTTTCTTGGATCAATTTATAACAATTTAATAAATGATATACATTACATAAGAAGCGCAGGAATGTGCCAGTTTAATTAACATAATATATTAAAACAACATAGCATTAAAGTCAAAATATATGCCCAGGAGATGCTTTGAAAATGCCATCTGACAATATAGAAAAATTCAAAGAAAAAAAGCACTGATACTCCCAATTATCTTATCAGTGACGTGTTAGGTAACAATGTCATTTTATTTCACTTGCTGTATTTATCAGTTTAGTGACAGAGTAAATTAAAATAGTTGTTTGATCACAGGGAGTTATCACCTCCTTGCCTCTTTTGGAAGCAAAAAACAAAACTGGGCCCAGTGTTCAAGTGAAGCAATTAATCAGTCTTTATTGTAAATAGTGTTATTCACCTCACGAATCTATAAGACACACTGTGTTAACTTATATTGGAACTGTATCAATGTACACCTTTAAAAGTTAATGTAACTGTGAAAGCAAAACAATGGTAGAATATTTTCAAACCTGTTTAATACAGTTCAGGGTCATTGGGCCAACAAAGCAGCATCTGGAGCAGGGCAAGAATTAACTTTGGAATGGGCATTTGTCCTTGACTGAGATCACTGTCACACACAACCATACTCAGATATACACTCACATGGAACCAACTTATAATCGGCAATTAATCTATCACATACATCTTCGGGGATGTCAGAGGAAAATTCTGTATAAATGCAGAAAGAATACACAAACTTCACACAAGTAGCTACTTGGTATTCAACCCTAGGAAAATGGACCCATGAGACAGCAGCTCTGGCTACTTTATCATTATACTGCCCCAACAATGAAAAATAAAGTACAATTATTAATATAAAATGTTGTGGTTGCTTATATATATGTGGCATGAGGGGATGCTGTCGCTGACAGTATTTTCTATTCTTTAACTCACAGCCAAGAGAAACCGCCCAATGAAGGCAAATCACTCAGCCACTATAAGTAATATTCTTATTTTATTAACTGAAATATAGTCTATGTTTTACTTTCTTTGACTTAGTCTCTACATGTCAATATAATGTACACTTTTGCTTAATACTATCCAGCTTCATACAAATGTCTATTAAAGCTTCATTATTGTATATTTAAAAGGGCATCCAGTGTAAAATTTTGCCAAATCAATATGTGGACAACAATACAAATTTCCATACCGGATTGGTCGAGCCCCGGGTTAACAACGACCGCCACCAGTACTGTTAGCCAACAGGGTGCAGGCGGAAATTGGGCTACTGTTGCCTGAAGAAGAAGGAGAAGAAGAGTGGGCAGATGTGTCTGGAGGCAGGAGGAGAGTGGAACTGAGGGTAGGAACTTTGAATGTTGGCAGTATGACTGGTAAGGGGAGAGAGTTAGCAGATATGATGGAGAGAAGGAAGGCTGATATATTGTGTGTGCAAAAGACTAAATAGAAGGGGAGTAAGACCAGGTTGATCAAAGGTGGATTCAAATTGTTCTATCATGGTGTGGATAGGAGAAATGGAGTAGGGGTTATTCTGAAGGAACAGTATGTCAAGAGTGTTTTGGAGGTGAAAAGAGTGTCAGACAGAATAATGATTATGAAGTTGGAATTTGGAGGTGTGATGAGGAATGTTGTTAGCGCATATGCCCTGCAAGTTGGTTGTGCGATGGAGGAGAAAGACGATTTTTGGAGTGAGTTGAATGAAGTGATGAAGAGTGTACCCAGGGGACAGAAAGTGGTGATTGGAGGGGATTTCAATGCACATGTTGGTGAAGGGAACAGAGGAGACGAGGAGGTGATGGGTAGGTATGGTGTCAAGGAGAGGAATGAAGAAGGTCACATGATAGTGGATTTTGTCAAAGGGACGCACATGGCTGTGGTGACTACATATTTTAAGAAGAGGGAAGAAGATAGAGTTACGTACAAGAGTGGAGGAAGATGCACACAGGTAGATTACATCCTATGCAGAAGAGTCAATCTGAAGGAGATTGAAGACTGCAAAGGGGTGGCAGGGGAAAGTGTAGTTAAGCAGCATAGGATGGTGGTCTGTAGGATGATGTTGGAGATCAAGAAGAGGAAGAGAGTGAGGGCAGAGCCAAGGATCAAATGGTGGAATTTGAAAAAGGAAGACTGCAAGGTTGAGTTTAGGGAGAAGGTGAGACAGGCACAGGGTGGTAGTGAATAGTTTCCAAACAGTTGGGAAACTACAGCAGATGTAGTAAGGGTGACAGGAAGAAGAGTGCTTGGCGAAACATCTGGACAGAGGAAGGAGGAAAAGGAAACCTGGTGGTGGAATCGGGAAGTACAGGAGAGTATACAAAGGAAGAGGATAGCAAAGAAGAAGTGGGATAGTCAGAGAGATGCAGAAAGTAGACAAGAGTACAAGGAGATAGGACGCAAGGTGAAGAGAGAGGTGGCGAAGGCTAAAGAAAAGGTTAATGAGTTGTATGAAAGGTTGGACACTAAGGAGAGAGAAGAGGACCTGTACTGATTGGCTAGGCAGAGGGACCGAGCTGGGAAAGATGTGCAGCAGGTTAGGGTGATAAAGGATAAAGATGGAAACATACTCACAAGCGAGGAGATTGTGTTAAGCAGATGGAAAGAGTACTTTGAGAGGGTGATGGATGAAGAGAATGAAAGAGAGAAGAGGTTGGATGATGTGGAAATAGTGAATCAGGAAGTGCAATGGATTAGCAAGGAGGAAGTAAGGACAGCTATGAAGAGGATGAAAAATTGAAGGGCCATTGGTCCAGATGACATACCTGTGGAAGCATGGAGGTGTTTAGTGGAGAAGAAGTGTACTGGTGCCGATATTTAAGATTAAGGGGGATGTGCAGGACTGTAATATGACAGGATGCCTTTAAAGGAGCTGTGGTATTGTTTGAGGAAGTTGAGAGTGGCAGAGAAGTACGTAAGAATTGTACAGGATATGTACGAGGGAAATGGTGAGGTCTGCGGTAGGAGTGACGGATGCATTCAAGGTGGAGGTGGGATTACATCAGGGATCGGCTCTGAGCCCTTTCTTATTTGCAATGGTGATGGACAGGTTGACAGACGAGATTAGACAGGAGTCCCCATGGACTATGATGTTTGCTGATGACATTGTGATCTGTAACGATAGTAGGGAGCAGGTTAAGGAGACCCTGGAGATGTGGAGATATGTTCTAGAGAGGAGAGGAATGAAGGTCAGTAGGAACAAGACAGAATACATGTGTGTAAATGAGAGGGAGGTCAGTGGAATGGTGAAAATGCTGGAAGTAGAGTTGGCAAAGGTGGATGAGTTTAAATACTTGGGATCAACAGTACAGAGTAATGGGGATTGTGGAAGAGAGGTGAAAAAAAGAGTGCAGGCAGGGTGGAATGGGTGGAGAAGAGTGACAGGAGTAATTTGTAACAGATGGGTATCAGCAAGAATGAAAGGGAAGGTCTACAGGACGTTAGTGAGACCAGCTATGTTATATGGGTTGGAGACGGTGGCATTGACCGGAAAGCAGGAGACAGAGCTGGAGGTAGCAGAGTTAAAGATGCTAAGATTTGCACTGGGTGTGACGAGGATGGATAGAATTTTAAATGAGTACTTTAGAGGGTCAATCCAAGTTGGACGGTTGGGAAACAAAGTCAGAGAAGTGAGATTGCATTGGTTTGGACATTTGCAGAGGAGAGATGCTGAGTATATTGGGAGAAGGATATGAAGGATAGAGCTGCCTGGCAAGAAGAAAAGAGGAAGGCCTAAGAGAAGATTTATGGATGTGGTTAGGGAGGATTTGCAGGTGATTGATGTAACAGAACAAGTTGCAGAGGACAGAAGGATATGGAAGAAGATGATCCGCTGTGGCAACCCCTAACGGGATCAGCTGAAAGAAGAAGAAGAAGAAGACTGTATGTTAAAAAGAGCAGTGGCCACAGCACTGATCTCTATAGGACAATGCTTTTAGCATTATTTCATTTTGAAAAGTTCTGCTCAATATAACCCTTTGCTTCTTGTGTATGAGACAATTTTGCATTCACCTACACACTGTGCCTTGAATTCTGACTTGTATTAGTTTGTTTAGCAACCTTTCATATGGTACCTTATCAAAAGCCTTTTGAAAATCAATATAAATAATATATGCAGCTCTCTTATAGTATGCTTTTGTTGCTTACTCATAGAATTCCAGCATATAAGTGAAACATGACATTGCCCGACTTAACCCATGCTATTTGCTAATACACCTGTTCTTGACATGTGCTGATTGATCTTTTACTAAATAAGTTCTTCCAATAATTTACCCTGGATGCACAGTAAACTTACTAACTTATAGAAATTTGTGTCAGCCTGATCACCCTTTTTATACAATGGTTTAATATTTGCTAGATTGCAGTCTATAGGAATTTCCCCATTGCACAATGATTTTTGAAAAATATGTATGCAAGGTTTTATATATGTACTCACAAACTTCCTTAAGCATTCGAGGATAAATGTCATCTTGTTCTGGTGATTTCAGCATATTTAATAAGAGCAGTACTTCTCCCTCTACAATTTGCAAATCACTAAGTACTTCCTTAGTAGTCCCTGTTACTTTTAGAAGTTTGTTGACTTATTAATACATATAAACATAAATAAATTGTAAGTTCAAAGATATTTCACTATCTTTATCTTCTAGCTTGCAATTACCTTTCTGAAAACTCTTCACCTCCTCCATGACTGTTCTTTTACTACTAAAATATTAAAAGAATCTCATTGGGTTATCCTTCACACTCTGTTGTGTTTTATTCCCACCTGTTAACACTTCACTGCCAGAGTGGAAAAAGCTGGCACTCAGTTAAATAAGAAATAAAGATTCATTTATCTTATGCATTGTTGGCTTAAATGTGCTGCTACATGAAGAATGAAAAAGTTCAGTTTCCCACAAATAATCACTCTTTCCAAGAAAGCAATCACGCCTACATTACTTAGTCCAGTCAGGCCTGTGTTGTTAGTCAGTGAGCCATGTCTTTAAAATTTGCTAATCATGCCTGAAAAAAAAAAACAAAAAACACTTAGATATTTGAGCAGAGTCTTTCTTTTAGGTATACCTCTTTACTCGCTGGCATCTTTCATGGTGAAATTGATCACATTATGTTTACTGAGCTAATTAACATACTCTAACTTCAAGCAGAATACACAAATGTTGCTGACTGCACAGCAGAGTCAGACATGAAGAAACAATTTCAGACTCCTAAAGACCTCTGGCCAGTTAAGTTGCCTACTGTGACCTGTTAATTAACAGGAAGCCCCAAGGAACACCATACCTGCCTGACTGACAGAAACAAGGCTGAATGTAGTGAAGCGGCAGATGCCGGGAGCAGATGGTCGGCAGTTTTTCCTGGTAAATGATTCATATCTTCCTTCCATAGAATAGAAGCAGGCACAGTAGAATACTACATCTGGATTCAAATAAATGTAAAAATAAGACCAAGGGCATACTATTTCTGTAAAAAATGTATAATTTTGTATTCACATTGCTTCACCCTAAATTTTGTTTTATCAGTTGATGCTGTATGTATACACAATAAAGTCAGTTGATATTTTTTTGGTATTTGTATACCAGCATGTAGGTCTCCCTGTCAGCAGATGGAACTGAAAGCAGCAGGGCCCTTTTACACCTGGCTTTTAAATTCTTTCTCTAAGTTTTGAATTGTGAATAGAATTATGAAGTGTTACCTGAGATGACTTTAGTGACTGAAGGAGGAATGCTGAAGGCACAGATTTTAAGAAGTTAAACAGACACTGTAGATGAATTGGCTCAGAATGGTGACAGCAACATAGATACAATACACCTTGTACACATCTTATTGGAAAGACCACAGAAATTAAACAAGTGTTTAAAGTAGAGAGAGAGAGAGTGGACCTAAAGTCTTTAATCCTTGTAAAAAGTAACTTTTAACAAGGTGGCATAAATGGAATAGAAGCATATGCTGGTTTCAAATTAAATTTTACAAGGAAACATCCGGACATACGGTCCTCCCAAAATCAAGGCTTCGTCCTTAGTAAGTTCCAAGCATCAGCATGTTACACAGGGTTGTTGTTCTTCCTATCACATTGGTTTCATGATCCACACATATCATCACTTTTCTTTTTGTACCTACCATGTCAACATCTCAATCAGTTTCCCAAAGACAGATAGATAGATAGATAGATAGATAGATAGATAGATAGATAGATAGA
>JANRMT010062854.1:50218285-50228425 GCA_026402145.1 Polypterus bichir lapradei
AGATAGATAGATAGATAGATAGATAGATAGATAGATAGATAGATAGATAGATAGATAGATAGATGCAATATGCAGGCATTTTGCTGTTGGTGTAAATGAGCCCCAGTAGCGTTTATTGATGTACTTCTGCTGAATAATATGTTGTCTGAAAGTACTCAGTTTTAGTGTGTCAGAAAGAGGATGTTCAGCATTGACCATAATGGCATTCAGTTTTGTTTTAACTCTTTCCTTCATTGCTACCTCCAGGGGGCCCAGGCTGCATCCCATAACTGAGCCTGCCCTTTTAATTAGCTTGTTGATTCGGTAGGCCTCTCTTGAAGTGATGTTACCAGTGCAGCGCACCACAGCATAAAATATCTCTAGGATTTTGTAAGACAGTAGAAAAGATATAAATCCCAATAACTTTTCAGGGGCTAGTGTCAGCTACAGGTCATCATTTCAAAATCATTTAATTAAGATCAAGGTTGTTCCCCAGTGGTTCACAAGTACTTGTGTGATATACAGACACAACCTTTACCATTTTATGTATAGTTTAATAGGCCACAAATAATAATGTAAGAACCAAAAACACATGCATAGCTAACAGCACCAGAAGGGGGTTCTTAACTCCTTAAAATGTGCCCTGCTTAATGTGCCAACCCTAGACAGCCCCCACACTCATAATCCCTCCTAAAATCACATTTATGATTTTCTCTCTAGTTTATTGCTTCCCAACTGAGCACTACATGCCGATATTTAACCCTTTAGTGTACTATAATTAACAAAGCATTTACATGTATTGCATTGCTGCATTGGACTGTCTAAAAACAACAATTCTCAACTGCACACCTCTTTTGTGGATTACATTATATTTTTGTTTATGTTTAAAATGTCTTGATTGGCATCTGTGCTGCAATAATTGGTAATTATTTAATGCCATCTTTCATAGTTTATTGTGTTTCTGCAAAAACTGGATTTATGCATTAAATCTGAAAACTGAAATTAATTTACACACACACTGGACGTGCAACACTGTTTTATATGTGATGTTCAGTTTTAGTTCTTCATAGATCTGCATGAGGTTTGGTGGATTCATGTTGAAAACGTTCAATTGGTAATTACATTTTTTAATTGAATTATGTGTTTATTTTGATTGTTTAGTAGTAGTTTAAATACATTAGATTGGTAACTATTTCTTTTCTTATAGAAAGTAATAAAGATAAGAAAAAATGTCAAAGCACTAGGGAAAAAAGTGATTTCTAGTCTGAATTAAAAGGAGCCCATAAGCCCCGTGCTCATGAAAACACAGCGATCATTTCTGACATCTAGTATCATATGAATGTCAGTGCTGTTTGTGAAATAGAGATTGACATGACATAATATGTGAATTGCTGTGGAATATTCAAAATGCAGTAATTTGGATACTAAATTCAATTCCTTTTTATGATGGAAAAAATACCAGCTTCATGACATGGAATATATCTTTAAAGGTTGATGAGTCAGTGTGCTGAAAATTCATACTTCTGTTTTTCAATGACTGGAATAATTCGAAGTCGGCATGTTGATTTAACCTTTTGACACTGAGGTGTGGGATATCCCATGGTAAGTTAATGCATTCAGTTTTGAAGCTAAGGCTTAGCAGGTTGTTATGAGTTTTTATGTAGTGCATGCCAATCAGTCTTAGTTGAAGTGAGGTGGTGGTTCTATATTTAAGTAAACATAACTCTTTGATTATTCGTTACTGGCAGTTTTCTGAAATTAAAGTAGAACAGAAATGGATTGTGTAAACAGGGATAACCACATTATTTGCACCATAATCATTACATGCTTCACTATTCCAGCTGATGCTTCAGTCAAAGGCAGTGAACAGGGCAGAAAGTTAACACAATAAGGATGCTAAAAAAGTTCTTAAAATTGGCATCAATGAATATATTTAATGAGAAGAGCTTGTCTGCCAAAACAATTCACTATAAATTATTGGTAATAATTAGAGTAGCCTGATGCTAGCCAGTGAATTACTTCAGGAAAAATCCCATGGGAGATGTTGTAGGCTGCTCAAATTGTCTTTCAAAATAAGTATGTAAATCCTTATTATAATTTTCAGTAGCATTGTAGGTTTCATGCAAAAGATGAACTACGGCAGTGGCAATGGCAGCTGGTTTGTATGATCATTCACAAAGTAGCAAACACATCTACAGCTAGGCAATCTGAGTTTGCCTGCTGCTTCCTTAATCTGGTGGGTTTTCTCCTAAACTAAAGGTGTGCTGCTTCTGTCTACTGGGACTTCTAATTTGCATCAACTGGTGTGTGGGTTTGCTATCAATTCATGTATCCAGGACTCACCTCCTGGGTTACTTGCCTTGTGCTTGATGATGCTAGGTTAGAAAGATAAGGACATAGACAGATAGAAAATGGCCAGCTTCATATTTTTTTGAAACTACTGATCAAAAATGTAGATTCATCTACCATTTTCTCAATAATGTTGTAGCTGCATTCCTTTTGTAAGGCAACTTGTGATGGTGCATTCTGTTAATAGTAAAATAAACTTATAAAAATATACATATATACAGTATGTATATATATCTGCAGTGGGCTGGCGACTTGCCCGGGGTTTGTTTCCTGAAAGATTTGAAAGATGGGAGGTGGGAAGGTTTGAAAGATGGGAGATGGGATGTGATCTTCACGTTAAGATCACGGAAGACACTTAAAAGACCCGCGAGATGAAAGAAATTGGCCACAGAGCTTCTCGCGGGGATCTTAAACATGAGACTTTGTGCTAAGAGATTGACCCAGGACCATCTCACGATGGCATAGAACCTGGGATTCTTGCAAGACACGCCCTACTTACAACCAATATCAAAGAAGCCCACGGGCAGCAAAACACGCAGTCGTGTAAAGGAAGCTTTGAGCACACACAGATCCAGGGCTCTCAGCGCATATAAAGCGTATAAGGTCAATACGTTATAAATGAAACGTCGACGACTAAGCGAAGAAGAAAGCAGCAAAGAGAGAAAAAAGAGCAAAAAACAAAAAGAATAATCTAGGTGCAAATTCAGAAAATAAGGAAAGTAATTATCAGCTCGGAACAAGTGGAATTGAAAAAAAGCATGTCAAGTCGGGCTCAGAATTAAAAAACAGAGTAAAAGACAAAGCAGAACTTCATACAGACATTCGAAAACGTTGGCGCTATACAGGTTAGAGATTATGAAAGCAGTGGAATTCGAAAGGCTCAAAAAAAAAACGATACACATTTGGAGAAAAGTTAAAGAATATGAAAGAAGGAAAATCAGAAAGTATAAAAAAAGAAAGTAAAGATTGCAGTAGTGTAAACAAATGGAAATTATTACTCGAAAAAGGGAAAATAATCACCACGGACCAGGTGTCATTGAAAAAATAGCAGGACAAAGCGAGGTCAGAAATAAAAGACAGAGTAGAAAACAAAGTAAAATGTCATAAAGAGGTTAAAAAACAAGGGAGGCAAACACATGCAGAGCAGGTTAGAGATAATGAAAACTGGAATTCAAAAAACAAAAAAAACATAGGCGTGAAACACATGCAGAGCAAGATACAGAATATGAAAGCAGAAAAAAACAACAGTGTCAAAACAAAGAAAGTAAACATTGCATTAGCGCAAAAAAAGAGAAATTATTACTCGGAGAAATAACGAAAAGGCGAATAGAGATCGAATATATGGATATAGGTGATATGTCAGAAGTATGTAAATATTGTAAGGCTTTGAAGTTTAAGTCAAGGAGTTTACCTCACATGCATTTATTGGTTACTTTGCAAAAAAAATTATTAATTGCTGATGATGTAGATCGTTTTGTCTGTGCTGAAATTCCAAACAGAGAAACCTATCCTGAATTATGGTACAAAGTCATTAAACACATGTCTCACTGACCTACTGACCTCAGACATACATTTGATTTCAATCTGTAACAGCCGGTGTAATTTATGATACTTGTAAAGGTTAGCTTTTTTATTTTTATTTTTTATTAGTCAGTTTTATTATCTCGGCCTCATTTATTCTAAAATAGTAAGACTAAGAGTAGTTTACTTCTCAAAACGGAGGGGCGCAGGATCGAACTTGCAACATTTTGATTCCCAGTTGGGAGCTGAATCAATTACGCCACGGAGGCAGTCGTAATAATCAAGTGTCAATGTCGCATGTTAAGGCGGCTTTTTGTTTCTGCAGTTATATTTTTGAATAAAAGCCCAGTTGTGTTAGATTTGTACCTTCTGTGAAATATTTCTTTGATATTTGGACTTCAGGCTTCATACATTATATAGTTTATGCCTACATTTTGTCATCTACTACTAGAATATAAAAAACGTTTCTGTTTTAACAATGTGTTTACACAGATTACTGTAGAAACGGAACAGACATGAAATGCGTGTGTTCCGAACAACGATCTATTATTTCCACTCTAAAACTCCACTTCACTCCCAGAAAATCAATCAAGGCATGAGCTGGGAGAAGTTTGTGCACGTTCTAAGTCATTGGGGGGATGGAATAGCCGGCTACTTGCAGCTTTTCTTTTATCAGCACATTTAGATTAACAAAAGACGCTGGCGGAGAGGTGAGAACGGTTTTAAGAAGCGATTTAAGGTGGGACGGTTTTACGAGTTTTTTCGTAGGCTCTGGTAATTCTAGTGTTAAAAGATTCAGCATATTGAGACTGGAAAGATTCCAAATATCTTTTTACAGAAGTTCTGAAATAAAAGTGAAACTAATGAAATAGTAACAATTCAAAGAAAAAAAAAATCTTAAAAGTGTGTATCCGGAAAACCAAAAACGGGGGTTGGCGAGCGAAGCAAGCAGGGGGCAAAGCCCCCTAATATATATATATATATATATATAGTGTGTGTGTATTACATTCTATTACAAGTATTTTCTTTTTTCACCTTAAAAGAATATTTTTGTTTATCTTCAGAAAAATAACACAATAGTGGTCAATTCCACTACTTTAATCAATCAATAAATAAGTAAATAATTCCATAAGTAACAATTGTTTTTGACTTTCAACAACATTATAACTATACAGCCAATAAGCATATACTCATGGTCTTGTAACATTGCTGGCCATGAATTAGTGTTTTTAGTGTTTTGCCAGAAACAGCAGCTTTACAGAAAAAAAATCAAGATATTACTGAAGTGAATATAATCTGAAAAGACAGCTGACAGGATAATCTCAGAACCTCTGTGTGTCCAGCGCAGGGTAGAATGTTGACACTGGAAACAGAGACAGACTGGTTAAAGCTTGCCTCACTTGGAGTGGTGCCATGTAAAGTCCTTTAAGCTGGCAGAGAGCAGATGTAGTGTTTGTACCATCACAGTCTATGAATTCTGATCAACATTGGGATTTGTTATACTTGCAGCACCTTGAAGGAGGATTTGATCTCTCAACCTGCTTTACAAAGACAAAGATGATGGGTAGAAACTGGTTGGATTGTTATTCTGTATTTCACTTATAAGAGAAAGAATAAAATCAAATCATATGGTTTGTTTGAGTGTATGTGTCACTACATGCACACAAACAAGGGGTAAACAAAAGTTAAATAAAAGTAGAAGGTGTAAACTAAATACGTAAAGCTCTGCTACCACATTATGCTTGACCATACATGTAATGGTACTTCCTTCTTTACAAGAACTGAAGCCATAATTTTTAATGGCACATTATTTCAACAACACTCTTGGCTCTCTTGAGTGTTGAGGTCTCACCCCCTTGGTAAGATTCTATAAAACTATTTCTACCTCATTTTTATATCCTATTTCTGAAGTTATGTGGTCACTAATGTTGTTCTCTGTTAATACATTGTAATAATGTGCACAGTATTTCTGAGGCTGCCGGACAGTTCTAGCCTTTTTTTGACCCTACTTATGAAGCCATTTAAAGCAGTTTTCTTTTTGGTGTTGTGACACACTTTTTCACATGTAAGTCTCTTTTTTGGCTAATTGAACACAGTCGTCAGAACAGGAGGGGAGTCCTTGGTGAATCGACTGTGGTTTTTAGCAGTGGAGGTTCCAGACCAAATTGACCGGGGGGCCAGGGTGGGGCCAGTGTTTTTTCATGGGGACACAGAACAAAAAAAAAAAAAAAGCAATATTTAATTGTTTAATATATTAAGTGAATTTATTTATAGCACAAACAAAATGAATTGAACATTTAACAATAAAACATACAAATGAATTTCAAACAAAAGATTTCACATACTGTACATATGCACAATAAACCTTTAAACAAATATTACTTTTTGTACAGTAACATTTCGCTTTTTTGTATGCAAGATATTTTTCTTTTTATGTAGGTATGTATTTATTTTCTTATAAAGTGACTTTTTAACAGCATGAAACTTAAATGTACACTCACATTTTTTGTTCAACAATCTCTCATCCTCTAGCACTGGCAACACAGTAGCCTGTAACATTATAATAACAGTATTCTGCGTTTGTGATTTCTTGCAAAACGGTCCACAAATGCATCAAGGTTCAAAGCCTTGGCTATTCTGGATTCAATGCTTAACACCCCTAGATTGCTAAGATGCTCATCAGTAATGGTGGACCAGAGGTAGGTTTTTACTAATTTTAATGTGGAGAAACTCAGGCATGTTAGTTCTGGTTTCCGTGCCAGCGCATATCACCCTAAGTAATTAATTTAAATTTTATTCCTTCAGCACATGGGCCATAACAGGGGCCAGGGCCACTTCTACAGGGGCACTGGCCCCTGTTGGCCCCCGTCTAAAACCTCCTATGGTTTTTAGAGTGGGAGGGGAATTGATTGTGAATGTTGTAGTGGCAACCCACAACTATTATAAACAATAGCAGCCAACAACCCAAAAGTGTGTTGACACCCACTTGATTGAGAAACTTTGATTTAAAGACCATACATATTAAAACATAAGTGTATTTTTTTCTTAGTTTTGAGGAAAACACGAGTAAAGCTTTTCTCTCATCATTACACTCCTCTTAATACAATACAATACAAAACAATTTATTTTTGTATAGCCCAAAATCACACAAGAAGTGCCGCAATGGGCTTTAACAGGCCCTGCCTCTTGACAACCTCCCAGCCTTGACACTCTAAGAAGACAAGAAAAAACTCCCAAAAAAAACCTTGTAGGGAAAAAAAGGAAGAAATCTTGGGAAAGGCAGTTCAAAGAGAGACCCCTTTCCAGGTAGGTTGGGCAGTGGGTGTCAAAAAGAAGGGGGTCAAAACAATACAATACAATACACAGAACAGAACAAATCCTAAATACAGTATAAAAATAAAACTTTTAGAAGTACGGAACAGAATTTAATAGTAGATGATATCACATTATATGATTGGGATTTGTTTAGAGTCCTGGAGACCTCATCCATCAAGCTGCCTCCCCCATTTGGCCATTCCACAGCTAAAATAGCGCTAATCCGATGAAAGGACCCCTCTTTCCCACGATTCCTGCGATCCTCCATCAGGGATGACTTTACCTTAGGCAGGCAAAACAACTTGGCAAGTGGGCCGTGGCACCAAGTGAAGAGAACAGAGTACAGAGAAGAGAAACAGAATAGGTGAGGGTTAGTATAGAATTATAACTATCATGTTACTTATGTTTTAGTGCTAATGACTAACAACAGAGATGCAGCCTGTATAGTTAATTAGCAGCTCTAGTCAGGATATGCTAAACTGAAGTAGTGAGTCTTCAGCCGGGATTTAAAAGCTGAGACTGAAGGGGCATCTCTTATAGTAGCAGGCAGACCATTCCACAGTTTAGGGGCCCTGTAACTAAAAGCTCAACCTCCCACTGTTATTTTATTAATCCTTGGAATCATAAGCAGACCGGCATCTTGAGATCTCTGGTTTGTAAGTCATGATAAGTTCAGACAAGTAAGCCGGACCTTGGCCATTTAATGCTTTATATGTTAAAAGGAGGATTTTGAAATCTGCCCTAAACTTAACTAGGAGACAGTGTAAGGATTTAAGAACTGGGGTTATGTGTTCGTGTTTTCTTGTTCTTATAATTATTCTTACAGCAACATTTTGGATTAACTGGAAGCTGTATAAAGAACAGTTTGAACATCCAGTGAACACTGCATTACAGTAGTCAATCCTGCTAGAAAAAAATGCATGAATTAATTTCTCAGAATCCTGTTATTTAGAAAGCGCCTTAATTTCCCAACATTTTTAAGATGTAAAAAACATGATTTGGACAACTTTGTAATATGCCCTTTAAATGACATGCTAGAGTCAAAGTTAACTCCTAGATTGCGGGCTGATTAAGTAAAATTAATGGTGATTCCAACTGAGTTAAATGATGACATCATTGTTGTGATCAGCGTCATTCCCTCCAACAAATAACTTCTCTGTTTTAGAGGTGTTTAAAGACAAGTAGTTCTCATCCATCCACTCCTTTAATTCACTAACACAACTAATTAAAGACAACATCAGAGAAATTTCATTTGATCTAAATGAAAGGTATAACTGGGTGTCATCTGCATACGAGTGAAAATTAACATTATGTTTCCTAATGATAGATCCCAGTGGAAGCATGTAAAGTGAAAATAGTAAAGGTCCCAGTACTGAGCCCTGCACGACACCATATCTAATTTCTGTGTATAATAATGGAGTACTGTCAGCACATTTCTGTACATATTGGAATCGATTTGATAAATAAGAACTAAACCAAGCGAGCACAGTGCCACAGTGTAAGGCACTTAAGTCTAACAACATGATTACAGTGGACTTTCCTTCATCAGAGGATATCAGAATGTCGTTTAAAACCCGCACTAGTGCCGTTTCTGTACTATGACCAGTGCGGAAACCAGACTGGAATTTCTCAAATAAATTGTAATGCGTAAGGTGTGACTGAAGCTGATTGGTGACTACTTTTTCTAGTATTTTAGAGAGAAAGGCTAAATTTGGAATAGGCCTATAATTATTTAGTATATGTGGGTCTAGGTCTGACTTTTTAAGTAATGGTTTAATGACTGACACTTTTAGCGCATTAGGTACTATGCCATGCAATAATGAACTATTGATAATGTTTAGAATAGGCGCTGCAAGAACATCCATTGCACTTTTTACTAGTTTTGTTGTCACTGGATCTAGGGAACAAGTAGTGGGCTTCATTTTAGAAATTAAAGTTAAGACTTCCTGCTCAGTAACAGGATTAAAATGACTAAAGTGCTGAATGCAATGTGAGACAGGGTCTGCGAAGCTAGTATTTGGTTTGTACTGTGATGCTGAGATCTGGGATCTTATATTTTTAATTTTCTCATTGAAGAAGTTAATAAAGTCTGTACTGCTAATATCTGTTGGTATTTTGCACTGTAGATCTGAATTCCCATTTGTTAATTTAGCCACTGTTCTAAACAGTACACAAGGATTTTTATTATTGCTATCTGTTATTGTAGAATAGTATTCTGAGCGAGCTTTAAAGAGAGCTTTTTATTTTTTTTAATACTGTCTGTCCATGAGATTTGAAAGACTTGTAGCTTTGTTGTTCTCCATCTGCGCTCCAGTTTTTGACACTCAAATTTAAGAGCTTGAGTGTTTTCATTAAACCAGGGAGAGTTTCTATGTGCTTTGATCACTTTTGTTTTAAGGGGAGCCACTGTGTCCAGAGCATCTCTCAAGGTCACATTAAAATGTGATGTTAGCTGTTCTAAATTGTTTTCCACAATTACATTTGATGTTAACTGATCTAAATGGTTTTCCACAATCACACTCGACTCACTCAAAGTATCTATAAATTTTGAAGCAGAATTACAATCTAGATGTTGCACTGTCTTTGTTTTAATCTGTGAGTGCGTTGGCAAGGGCAGGACTGTTAAGTCTTAGAGGGGCCCCAGTGACTGTAGGTTTTTATTCCAATCAATTTTAGCTTTTAGTTGGACTCCTACCTTATTTAAACAAACTGATATTTTTCAGTTTCTTTGTTTAGGTGTCAATCCAGAAATTCCAATTAAGCTTAATGTAGCAAGCATTTATGGACGTTCCATGGGGATAATTAAGTGTATTTTGCTTCTTAACATTTTGATCATCATCACCATCATCATCATGATTTTCATTCAGTTTTTCCAGCTGTTCTGGTTATCTAACCCATCATTTACAGTACTTAAGAGCTTGCTGCTGTCTCTAACACTAAAGTAGCTGCAGCCTTTCACAATTCAGTTTCATTTGA
>JANRMT010062854.1:50243854-50266760 GCA_026402145.1 Polypterus bichir lapradei
ATAATATATCTATACTAATAAAAGGCAAAGCCCTCACTGACTGACTGACTGACTGACTGACTCACTCACTCACTCACTCACTCATCACTAATTCTCCAACTTCCCGTGTAGGTGGAAGGCTGAAATTTGGCAGGCTCATTCCTTACAGCTTACTTACAAAAGTTAGGCAGGTTTCATTTCGAAATTCTACGCGTAACGGTCATAACTGGAACCTACTTTCGTTTTTAGTTTGTTTTTAGTTTTAGCTATTTTAGGGGGATATCTGTGTGTGCAGGTGACTATTACTGTGCATAATTATTAGGCAACTTAACAAAAAACAAATATATACCCATTTCAATTATTTATTTTTACCAGTGAAACCAATATAACATCTCCACATTCACAAATATACATTTCTGACATTCAAAAACAAAACAAAAACAAATCAGTGACCAATATAGCCACCTTTCTTTGCAAGGACACTCAAAAGCCTGCCATCCATGGATTCTGTCAGTGTTTTGTTCTGTTCACCATCAACATTGCGTGCAGCAGCAACCACAGCCTCCCAGACACTGTTCAGAGAGGTGTACTGTTTTCCCTCCTTGTAAATCTCACATTTGATGATGGACCACAGGTTCTCAATGGGGTTCAGATCAGGTGAACAAGGAGGCCATGTCATTAGTTTTTCTTCTTTTATACCCTTTCTTGCCAGCCACGCTGTGGAGTACTTGGACGCATGTGATGGAGCATTGTCCTGCATGAAAATCATGTTTTTCTTGAAGGATGCAGACTTCTTCCTGTACCACTGCTTGAAGAAGGTGTCTTCCAGAAACTGGCAGTAGGACTGGGAGTTGAGCTTGACTCCATCCTCAACCCGAAAAGGCCCCACAAGCTCATCTTTGATGATACCAGCCCAAACCAGTACTCCACCTCCACCTTGCTGGCGTCTGAGTCGGACTGGAGCTCTCTGCCCTTTACCAATCCAGCCACGGGCCCATCCATCTGGCTCATCAAGACTCACTCTCATTTCATCAGTCCATAAAACCTTAGAAAAATCAGTCTTGAGATATTTCTTGGCCCAGTCTTGACGTTTCAGCTTGTGTGTCTTGTTCAGTGGTGGTCGTCTTTCAGCCTTTCTTACCTTGGCCATGTCTCTGAGTATTGCACACCTTGTGCTTTTGGGCACTCCAGTGATGTTGCAGCTCTGAAATATGGCCAAACTGGTGGCAAGTGGCATCTTGGCAGCTGCACGCTTGACTTTTCTCAGTTCATGGGCAGTTATTTTGCGCCTTGGTTTTTCCACACGCTTCTTGCGACCCTGTTGACTATTTTGAATGAAACGCTTGATTGTTCGATGATCACGCTTCAGAAGCTTTGCAATTTTAAGAGTGCTGCATCCCTCTGCAAGATATCTTTCTATTTTTGACTTTTCTGAGCCTGTCAAGTCCTTCTTTTGACCCATTTTGCCAAAGGAAAGGAAGTTGCCTAATAATTATGCACACCTGATATAGGGTGTTGATGTCATTAGACCACACCCCTTCTCATTACAGAGATGCACATCACCTAATATGCTTAATTGGTAGTAGGCTTTCGAGCCTATACAGCTTGGAGTAAGACAACATGCATAAAGAGGATGATGTGGACAAAATACTCATTTGCCTAATAATTCTGCACTCCCTGTATACGGCCATAGCCATAGCCTGCTCCTCGGTCGCCGTTTGAAGCAGAGTTGCGTCCCGCATCATCACGCCTCCCATGTAATTGAATGCCTGCCTGCCCATATAAGGTAAATATTCGTGGGTGAAGGACCGTGCTTAGCATATTCATAAGTGCAGCTACTGCGGAGACCCTCTGACGCTGAACAAGCCTTTGTACACATATCAGTAGGAAAGCAAAATGTAAAGCTTAAGCTTAAATTACGTTCATAGACACGCTGCCGCTAAATATTCGCAGGCAAATCCACAACTTAATACCGGGAATGCCTGTTAAACATCTTAGATTCACGAGTACCGATTTGGGTAGTGATCACTTCGATGAATGAAACCTGTTCAAAAAATGCATTACACAATTGAGAAGGCAGCAAAAGAATATGAAGTGAGTGACGCATACAAGCATATTCATAAGTGCAGCTACTTCAGAAACAAAGCACGGTGTAAACCCAAAAGTTTAAATTAAGCTCATAGACAGGCTGCCGCTGGCGTTTGTCATGCCTACGACGAATACGATATTCGCGAGATACAAGTTTAATGAGAAGACGCAGGGTATAAACGAGAGTTTTGATCACTTTGTAACAGAGTTAAAATTGTTGTAACGGAGTTAAAATTGATGGTGAAGGACTGTGCTTATGCAAATGAATAGGAAGGCAGGGTGTAAAGCTTAACTTTAAATTAGGTTCATAGACACGTTGCCGCTGGCGTTTGTCATGCCTAAGACGAATACGATATTCGCGAGATACAACTTTTAAGTGCCGGGTCTGAGCTAACATTAAATAATGCCATGGACATCGTGAGATCACACAAGATAGCACAAGCACAGCTGAGAAGCTTCGATGCATGTACTCTGAGCAGAGCATGCTGCTCTGTTGCTCACTTTGATTATGGAAAATAGCAGTTGCAGTAGGAGTTATACAGCTGCATCTTCCAATAGGGCCCACAAATTTGTTTCTTTACTGGATGGAGAGTAGCACCCTAATTTAAATTTAATCAAATACTGTAGAGCTAACCTTCCAAAGTAGCTCAATTTATTGAAAGAGTGAGCTAGTTGCTGTTTTAGTTGGGTCACTCATAAACAAAGTCATTTTGTCATTTGTCATTTGCAGTCTTTGTTTATAAATATGCCAACCCTGGATAATTCCTGGAATTATAGAAAGTATTGACCTGGGTAACTGCTGAACTTTCTTTGGATTCTTCACTGCCAGTAAATTCTTGGTTTAGCCTGAATATGTGAAAGGGACTTGTATGGCTTCCTATTCCTTAACTCCTTATGGATTTCTGAGTTAAGATTTTCAAACCAGTTAAACAGAGCTAATGGTAGGTTATTAAAATTACAGAAACATTTGCTGCATTTGTAATAACTTTCAAGAGTCTTTTCGTTGATTGGGATATTCTGGCTAAATTGAATTGACTGCTTTTACACTATTTAGTTAGTTCATTATACATTTACATTTATGTTTATATTTTCCAAGAACTTCCACTTCTATGAGTGCACCCATCCACTTACTATATATATGTTATTTGTCTTGCTTAACTATTATTTTTTTATTTATTTTGTCCTTAATTTTGTCATAAATGCGTGGCTAACAATGGATATTTGCAAGTTACAATTTAAAACTGATTCACTTATTCTTTATGGTACTGTACCTGACTTTACTTTTGCTGAATGCGTAGTGTGTGCCAGTATAAGAGTCATTATGAAGATGATGCAAAAATAACTTGCTTTTTAAAGTTGGTTATAAGGAAAACAGAGAAAAAATATTTCAATTTTCTACATATTTGGAAAATCTACAGTAAATTGTTTATGCTAATTACCATATTTGATTGCTTTTCTCAGAGATCTTATACATTATAAACACATTAATATTTATAAATCTTAGATGGTAACATAGATGGTAACACTGAAATTTCAAAGTAGTACTTACAGCTGACCAGTATCAGAAAAAGAGTTGAGTTTGACTGAGTTCATTTGATTGATTGATTGATTGATTGATTGAGTTCAATCCAGGGTTTCAAAAAGGAAAATAGATTTTTACCCACACTTTGAAAAGAGCAAGTCATTAGACTGAACCCCTGGCAAAGGTGATTTCAGATAACTGGTACTTCATGTGGAGGACGCGTCAATGTTACAAGCCCCACAGCACTTTTCATTGCTAAGCATTTGATTTCACTCTTGGGAGCTGTAAACCATCTTCCTCATGCTAATATTTATCTAACCAGCCTCATTATTACTGGGAAGTGTGTCACATTCAAAGATGGGGAACACTCAAGTAATAGTGATTCACTTTCTTCTAGGCCCCTAGAGTGCTAAACATCAGTGGAATTGTAAGGTTTGTTATTCTTTGCAGTGAAGCTTGAGGGATACAGCCTGTATTTACAGAGAAGAATATAATACTGCCTGATTTTCTTGAGTGGCATGTATCCGCATTTTTTGCATCTCTGGGGACTTTAAAACAAAATCTGTAGTCCTGGTGCAAACCTAATGCCTTTTTAATTTGTTCCTAGCTTTGGAATACATATTGTGGTCACTTTATCAGGTTATTTGTTACAGTCTATGTCTTTTTTTACCCAATTGCAGTCTTTAGTTCCCTGCTGTAAATTTAAACTTGCTCTGACGTATACTCACAGACAATCTTATCATATTTCTTTAAATTAAAAAATCCTGTCTTTTATGTTAGCTATCTTCAGCTTTTACTCATATTAAGCACTTTGTTTTTAGTTCTTGTTCTTTTATTGTCAGGCAGCAATGAAGATTCATTAAGATGAACACTGTATCCATAAAAATAACTGCATTAAATATTCATTGACAGACATATTATGGCAGCTTAGCCATGTGAGGAGAACTAAAGGGCTTCTGGCTGTTATCCTGAGCTGCACACACTTATTATTTAAAAGAGCACTACCTGAAAACCTAGTCCATCTGTCCAAGTCCCCAGGGTTCAACTCGTCAGGCTCGTTTGCTCTGGCTGCAAAGTGAAATGGATGGCTGGAACCAGCGCTAAACTTCAGATGGATGCATCGCCCTCATGTCTGAAGGTTATTGCTTTTCTCGTCAGCAGAGTGAGAAATTAGAGATGGAGTAAGTGCCAGACAGCATCAAATGTAAGACTACCTGCTTCTGGACACCTGCAGTGTATTTTCCCTTCATGTTACTTATGATGTTAACTAATCAGTATGTAGTTTTGGCTTTTCCACCAGTTAAAAACAGTAAAGCATATGTTTCAATTCAAACATATGCTATTCTATGCCATCCATAGACATGCTTAGAAAAAAAAATGACAAAGTGTACTCAATAAACTATAAAGCCAAAAGGGCCTGTCTTGTGAAACTAATACATTTTACTTTTGTTTTCTGCCCAGAACTACAGAACTACCCAGTTTGTGAATTCTGACGACAGACTTTTTGTTGCTACTTTGAAGATCCAGCTTAGGTGCAGTAGGCTATCACCTACTAGGTGAAGGAGGCTGGACCTGGCCAGACCCTAAGATCTGGCTGTTTCTGGCTGTTTCTAATGAGTTTGCATGCAGTTTGTGTGAGGAACTTGCAGACTTGGGTATGAGTGACGATTCTGATGTGATGTGGGGGACCTTCAATGACAAGATCCTGAAAGTTGCTGAGGGTTCTGTTGGTATTCCCAGAAGGAGATATTTCATCTCATAGGGCATCTTGGATATTATAGAAAGGAGTCTCAGTGCATGGCTTGATGGTAACTCCAGTCTGTTCCGGGAACAGAAAATGATGGCTGCAAGGGTTCTGAGGACAGATGTGTTTGTTAGAGGAATCTGTGAGCAGGTGACACACCACATCTATGGTCTAGTGACCCACATCGTGTTCACAGAGGAATTTAAACATTACACACATCCAAATCTGATCCTTGGAAGGTCGCAGTCAGGGCAGGTAATGGAAAGTTCCTTGTGGATGACATTGCATTTGTGACCTGCTGGGCTGGCTAGTTTGAGCATTAAAGCTAGGACGTTAGACATCTCTGGGTTCATTGAGATCGCATAGGTGGTGAACCAGCTGAGATTATCTTGGTGAAGATAGATTTACTAATCTTGACTTTGCTGACATATGCTGTTGTATTCAATGGGGGCTGTGATCAAGGCTCTTGAGAGACTGAGCAAGGAGTTTAAGTGTCTGAGCTTGCAAGTGTACTGGATAAAAACTAAGATCCAGACCTTTAATGACCTCTTGGGCACAGTCTTCAGCAGAGTGTCTGCCTGTGAAGAGAATGATGACCACATTGAAAGGTTTACTTACCTCAGCAGTGACATACTGTATACATCTCTGGTGACTCTTCCTATGAAGTCAGTAGACAATTTATGAAAGCATGGTGAGTCATGAGGTTGCTGGAAAGGGGTGTGTGGCACTCTCGATATCCTTGCAAGAGGATGAAGGTCCAAGTATTTAGAGTCCTGGTGCTTCCTGTTTTGCTATATGATTGCAAGACATGGATACAGTGACTGTGTCTCTTTAGAAAATCCTTGGACAAGGCTGCTTTGACTTTCTATCAAATAAGCAGTTGCTCACGGAATCCCGAATGAGGCATGTTACCTGCATTGTGAGGGAGCATCAGTTATGGTACTATGGCCATGTGGTGCAATTCCCTGAAGGTGATCTGGCTTTCAGGATCCTCATTGTCCCAACCAGATGGACCAGGCCAAGGGGATACCCATGTAACACCTGGCTGCATAGGACAGATGGTCATTTGTGGAGGGTAGGACTGGACCATGTGTCTGCCTGGGGGTTGCCACCTAGGATCCCAAAGCATTTTGTCGTGTGGCAAAGTGCTGTACCAGTGCATGCTTCCCAACCTGACCAGGCCTGACCAGGTCATACTTTGGCACCAATGCCAACGTGCCATAGTGTAGCAATGAGAAGTAGGTTTCTAATTGAGTTATTTGCTTAAATGTAGACACTGCTAATCTGTCTGTATATAAAGTGATAAACCATTCAGTGTCTGTGCCCAGGCGTAATGTCATCCAACACTGTCAAGAGTGCGGCAATGTCTGATGAATGGAGTAAACAAGAAGTGCAAAGAAAGAAAGATGCTATAGTGAACAATGAAATAAGACAAGAATCACAAAGAAGGATGGTTGTAAGGGCTAGAATGTCAAATGATCAAAAACAACAAGACACACAAAGAAAGACGTAAGGGCTAGCATGAACAGAGGGTCGTAAATACAGTATGTGACGTGAGCTTACCATTGTATCATTAAGGCCGTTTTAACAGATAGCTCTTTTACAGTTCTAGTCTCTGATGAAACTGAAAAGACTTTCATAGTTGAAAAAATATAATGTGTTAAAATGAGTTTTGCAGAAAGTCCAAATGATAAAGTTTTATAGACCACAGAAACTGACAAATTCTTCAAGAAACATATTTGACTAAGAAGCATTAAATACTACTATTAATAGAGCTTTCAAGGACACACATGCAGTATTAATAGAAATGCTACAGAAATAAAAGCTGATTATGAAAATTCTTCGGAGGAACAGAAATGACTGGGACACAAAAAACCTGTACAATTAAAGTACTCATGAGGCTACAGAAATCCATTCATTTACCCCCCTACTTCCTGAACACACGTAATCTAATTTCAGCTTGCAGGGAGCCTTAGCCTGTCCTGAAAATTTCCGATACAATGTCAGTGCCAACCTTGGGGCACCAATATTCATTCACTTATATTGGACCAATTTATATTTGCCAATTAACTGGCACATCTTTTGGATATGGCAGGGAAATCCTGTGCAGTGCATGGCTCAACAGGACTCCAGAGCTTTGAGGCAATACTAATCATTACACCACCTTGTCACTAAGGTATAGAGATTGTCTGTGAGAGACAAACATATGTGGCCCATTTCAAAAGTGAACAAGGGCCACTGCATGTAATTTTTTTGTGTATTGTGTAGGCCACTTATTTGAGTTTAGGCAGTGTATGAAGTGGAAGGGTTGCTGTGGCAGCATGATGAACAAATTGGGGCAAAATAGTAATAAAACTATCAGCTAAAATGAAGGAAAAGAAGCAATTAGTCACATATAGCCAAGTGATACAATTTCAACCAAAAGAACATATCAACTGGGCAAAAGCCACACTTCTTTGGTTGGTTATTTATGAAGGTGGAGGTATTCAGATTAAAATGCCTTATTTCATGCATTCCATTGTCTTCACAAATGGTCAAAATGGTCACTGCACTTAGCCCACAACAACCATGCACAAGTGAAATGCACTTTTTAACTCTAAGACTGCCTTTCTTTCAATGGAGAGACATTTATGTAATAAAAAGGATGGATTTTTAGTTTTATTTGGTATGTAAATGTACCTCTTTGTTTTGTGCCAGTTGCTTGATATGACATTTCAATTGTGAGTTCTTGCAGGTCTGTCTTGGTTTTGTTACTGATTTGATTGCTTGAATTCAAATATTATTTTTTCCACAGAATTTTATGTTGTCAGATATCTCAGATCTCAAGTAGATCAACTGTCAAAAGTTCCTCCACATATTTTCACGTGAGCCAATCTCCTGCTGCAAAGGACTAATGTATTTATGTAACAGGTAGGAAGCAGTGAGCAGACACACCTGTTAGTACAAGCCATTTCCCAAAGGACATATTTTATATCGTTACAAAGCAACATGTTGATACAGTGGTTACCCATCTGAAAACAGCAAAAGCAGGCAAAAAAACCCTACTCTAAAACAATTGTTTGTGGTCATTTGAAAAGCATTTATTTAAGTTTTCATGAGATATTATCTGACGCATATATGTAATATTCCCACACAACATAATTTCTTAAAGGGATGTATAGATTCTGAAAGAAACATATGCCCTTCAGTTTGTTGTGTAACATGCATATTCAAAGAGATGTTTGACCTTCTTTGTTGACATTCAGCTTTGTCCTCATTTATTTAATTATCTAGCTAGATTAGTTTTGTTATTTGTACTCAGTTCTTACCCTCATATTAAATGATATAATTTAATAATGCTGCAGCAGAGGTAATTTTAATTTGATAACAAGTCTATTTACAGTATCTAGCTACACTGTTACTAACAGAACATTATCAACAAGTATTTTATAACATTTTAACCAAAATGCAAAACATTACCAGCTTTTGTTTTTTTTTTACATTTCATGCCAAATGCAAAAGTTTATCAACTTGTAATTGTAATTAGTAGCACTGCAACCCAAATGCAACAAAATGTCCTTTTAACATTATATTTTGTCAAATACATATAAATACTGGTCCTATTTTACTACAGTAATTTTCACAGAATTCACCTCCGAGCTTTCAAAGTTATTAATGATATCCACAAAACTCTCTTCACAAGCAAGTTCCCATTTAATAGACGGGATTGCAAGTCTTTTTTGATATGTTACGCGTACATATATAAATTCTCATAGATTGCAGACCACTGTCTTTAAAAGGAATGCTCAGTCAGCCACTGTGAAATAACAGGAATGAGGTTGGAAGCCCCTTTTGTCCTGCGGTGGACAGTGGGGAACTAGAAGCAGGTAGCTGATTTACATAATTGCTCACTTGGTTCAAGTCATTATACATTCCTGTCTCCCTAACTCCTATGCAGTTATCACTGACACTCTTGCCAATATTGTTATTGATGGTGTTGTTACAAAAACAATGAATTTCACAGATTGTCTTGAGTCCCCCAACAAGCCCAGTGCCCAAGACAAGTGTGCTTCCCCTCAGCCCTTGTTAGTAAGAAAGTAAACTAAAATGACAGGAGATTAACAATCAATATTCTTATAGCTAATTCTGATCACTGATTTATTTAACAAAAAACTGGACAAATGACAACCTCTGGAAATTCCTCAACCAAATGTTATATGCACAATTCAGACTGAGCCTGTCTTTCAAATATTTGAGGGATGTTTCCTTTAATTATTTTAAATGTGATTTTGAAAGCTTTGAGTCTTGCTTTATTCACAACCAAGTGCTCACTAGTTGTTGTGAGAGCAAAGGAAGAATCTTGACAAAATAAAAGATTTTTTATCACAAATGTTCTGTAGCACAAAAGCTCCAAAAAGCACAAAGGGTCTTTATGAAATTGTTTTCACACTGTAGAATGGGGTGTATGATCACTCAGTTTTTACCTTCAGCAATGCTGCTAATTAATTAAAACAATCGACAAGATGCCCCACAAAGGGATGCCAATTTTAGTGCTGGTTGAGTGAGGGATCACTGTTTCACTTCCCAGCCATGATGGCAGAAATATGAAGAAATCTATACAATTTTCGAACAAGGTTCATAAATCAGCAAATGTCTATATTAGCAGTTTCACTTTCTCTGCTGTGGTCATGGCCAAAGACATACTTTCACAAATAACCCAGACACTGTTGTTGCTATACACAAAATAATACAATTTATCTATGAAATGAGGATAATCAAAGATGGATAAATGCAAGTATACTGCATATGTAAAAATATATTTATTTAGATATCTATAGACAAAAAAAAAAAACACAATACATAAAATTCTGAAGTTTAGTTGACTTTTTTTCTCATATACAAAAAGGCACATAACATATGAATTCTTGTCTTTCAATTCATGTGTTCAAAATGAATAAGTTCTGTAGCTAGTTATCAAGCTCCTTGTGTTTGCATGGTGGTGTTTAATTGCTCGCAGCTTCTCTATGCTGGGTTATGACCCCCACACACAGAGTTATCTGTATGTGTGTATGAGTGTGTCTGAGACTAGTAGTACTTATGGTGACTAAGCAATGCTTTGTTCCTTTTCTGGTTGGCTTTTTCCAGACTTATGGAAGAATATTCAGTATGCTTTCTTTGTGTTGTTTCAGGAGCTTGTCTTCTACTTCACCTCAATCAAACCTTCTGATTGCAAGTGATATTGCAGGTTTTTTTCAAAGTTTTTATAAACACAGTGCCTTCACTTGCTAGCAAAGTTATGACTTATGAGCAACTGGTGATTAGCCAGTTTCAGTTTACAGCAAGACAAATCTGTGGCCTGTTGTATATGGTCCCTCTCTTTCTGCTGGTACACTTGCTGTCCTTCAGCAAGGTTTAGATTAATAGCACTCATGTCCAACCCCAGTACATGCAAATCTTCCACCATTTCAGTCCAGCACAGCTTCCATTTTGAGTACAATTATTTTGACAGTTTCTGTTATGGATGCACCCTATCCACACTTGGTCTCACAAGTCAGAAACAACCAGATGAGACATTAGGCCAGAGCAGTTTTCATGCAGTCATACACCTTCTCACTTAAACTGGGTCAGTCGGAGATATATAGGTATGTAACCTAACTTGAATGTATTTGGGATGTAACAAGAAAACCAGAGTATCTATAGAAATACTCCTTACTCCTGAGAGTCAGCAGCTCTATTCACTATACTACTTTGTTGACAACAAAACTAAGAAAACTACCATAACTAAACATAGTGAAACATGAATAAGGCTGGCAACTTTCTAACTCTGAAAATGAAGACAACTGTGCAAAAAAATGACTAATTTGGAGAGTGCCTTCCCCTACCATACCACAATTAACCTTATAGTCTCTTATTGTCTTTTAGAATTGTGCGTTGGCAACAATTTGAAGTAATCAATATTTTATTTTTACTGGCAGACTAATAATAGTTATAGACATTTCCAAACCAGGATAATCCAATTAAAGATCATGGGGAGCCAGAGCCTGATTACACAGCACAAGTTACAAAGCAGGAAACAACCCTGAACAAAGTGCCATTCTGTGTACACTCACTCGCCTTTCACACTGGCATCAATTTGGAGTTTTATGTTCTTGAGAGTGTGGTAGGAAAATAGGAGTTCCCAATGTAAAACCCACATACAGGGAAAACATGTGAACGCCATATGGTTGATCTACAGTAAAACCTAGTATTTGAAAGACTGGCTGATTACTTTATCTACTGAAAATTAAAGACCTAATGTTTACATCAGAAAGAAAAAGCTGGTACATTTTCACAAATTGTCTGAAACATTAATAGATGAAATGTTTCAAAAGAGAAAATGATAAGTAAACAACTGTAGATTTCAATAGTTTAAAAGTTTATTTTCATTAATTTAAAATATTAGAAAAGTAGTGCTTGCTTGTAAATTAATATGACCAATTGTAGCAGACCATATAAACATGTTTTTACTATAACAAAATACAAAATGTAGTTCTAAATGTGTTCTTTGAAGAAAGTAAAAACAGAATTCAAGAAATGGAGAAAGTCAAACCGTGCAAACTAACTACCAAGAAACAGAACATCTCCTAAATCTTCATGATTACCATTTTTTTGCGAGAGGAGGTATAGATTCTTAGGAAGATAATATTTACAGTAACATACTTAAACCAGAAATAACAATGCCAAATGGTAAATGCAGTAAACATTTTAAGAAAGGTAAGGAACAAGCGGGTTTCAAATTTTAAATGCCACAGTTCAAGACATTTTAAACATTTTAGAAATTCCTCTCACGTGGTCCACGATAAATTTAAAAATGAGCGTGTGAAAATTGAGAATGGATGACAGCCTAATACATAAATACTTCTTCATCTAGAGTGCACAATTTAAATAGAATTAATAAAAAATAATTTATAAAAAAATAATGTTTTTCTCAATTGTCAGCACTCCCACTTAAAATATTTTTGTTCTACTGACTCAAAAACTTGAATCAAGCACTGAAAGCAATGGATTGGGACTGAATTCCTGGTACAACCCCAACCTCCTTCTATTGTCCTGACAACTGCGTGTGCTTCTTCATACATTGACGTAATCACGTTTTCACTCTGTCGACACTTTCCCAATGCCCACCTCACCACCTCTCAAGGCACTTTGTTAAATGCCTTCTCCAGATGTACAACTGCATAAAGCAGCTTCTTTCCCTTCAGTTAATCCATTTCCTGCATTTGTCTGACAACAAAGATCACATATGTTGCTCCGTTTCCAGATTTGAATCCAAACTGCAATTTACTAACCTTCATCTGATCCCTGATTCTTTTCTGCAGCACTCTCTTAACCATCTTAGTTACCTGCTCTAGTAGCTTGATTGCTTGATATGACCCACATTCCAATGGAAGACCACTATCTTTGAAAATTGGAATGGGCACACTTCTTTTCTAATTTTCAGTAACTCTCCTTTCACACACAATCATGTTGCACTGATCTGTCAACTGTTCAACTATGGGTCCTCAACACTTTGGCTGGGCCTGCTGCTTTACCTATCTTCATCTTTTTCAGTTCTTTTGTGATCTCCTGTTTAGAAAACTTACCACTTGGTGTGTCTGTTTTCTTACAAAGACTGACATTTTCCCATTTATTCTACTTATTCAGTAACTTCTCCATATCAGCTTCTTCAAGGAATCCATAATCCCACTACAATCAATCACAATGCTCCCTTCAGTATTTTTCAATCAACTCATAATTACTACATTGTGTCTATCTCATCCTATTTGCTTCACAATCCTGAACACAATTCTGTTTTCTTACTCACTTTCAAATCCCCATCTCTCATCTTCTTCTGCATTCCCAACTGCTCTTCTAGTATTTCACTTTCCTTCCTGTCACCTTCTGCCTTTGTTTTCTGACACTTATTATAGCATTTCCTCATTTTCTCAGTTGCCATTTATACCTCATCATTCTGTTATTGTGTTTCATTGCAGCTTGGTGATCAATCAAGATACATGTAATCTTTATAGTAGATTTTCTAATAATGTTAAGTCATAAACAGCCTCTTAAAACTTTTTGGCACAACCCATATATGAATGCTAAAATACCTTAATAAAAAAGTAAAAAAAAAAAAAAACTTGCAAATCTTTATAACATACAAGCACGAGTTTCTTTTAGTCCAAGTTGTACCTTCAAATTTCTTAACCAATATTCATTTTATTTCTATTTTGAACTTAAACCTTTATAACATTTTCAAATACTTCCTATCTGCTGTTGTCATAGTACATAATACCAAAATAATTTTTATTCAACATATTTAAAGTAACATTTTTGGAACTGAAAATGGTAAAATGTGTTCTTTTCTATTGTTATGCAACTCTGATATTATGGTTAGTATGGTGGCATAGCAGGTATGGTAGCATTGTTATTTGGACTACTGTTCAGTTCCTGGCTAGAACTACTTCTGCTTGGCACTCATGCCCTCATTGGGTTTACTTGAAGGTCTCTGGTTTTCTTACTCCAAGATGTGCTATCATGTAATCGTCTTGAGCATGGGAAAGGTGCTGTATAAATAAAATGTCTTATTGTTATTATTATTATGTTCATTGGCAGCTCTGATGTGATTGAATGTTAATGTGGTCAGTGAATCACTAGTGTTCTGTTTATATCTACTCCTTGGCATTTTCCCATTGCTACTGGGAAACTGTAGGAGGAAGCTCAGACACATACCAGTCATCCATCTATTTCCCAAACTGTCCTTTTAATACAAGGTTATCAGAGGTTGATGAATAACCAACAAAAATAAACCAAAGGCAGTAACCAAATCTGGACTGGATGTCAGTCCATCACAGGGAGGCACATATAAATAATCTCTTTGACCTGGCACACTGGCTTCCTGTCTACAACAGAACTGTATTAGTCTGTAGTGCAGAGAACAAGTATTCAAGCCACAAACAAGGTTGTTCAGTCAGTAATCTAACTGGTATCTAAAAGCTGTGAGGTGATAATACTATGTATTTTGCCATTTTCTTTGCACTATAGAAAATTAGGTTAAAAACCTGAACTGTATGCCTATTTTAAATACCCAACTTATTTTAAAAATAGACTGTCAGCTACTTTAGTCATGAGTGTTTTAACTCATTCTAGTTAATTTATACTCAGTGTAGCACGCCAGGTGGCAATATACTGATGCAACTAGCATAGACATTCACAAATCAGGCAAGGATTTTAGTAAGTTAAAAAAAATTTGCCTTAAAGCTGGAGGGGAAAATTATTGATTTACGAGGAGTGTCATCCACGTAATACAAAGCATGCATGCACTCCATTAATCAGATGTATGGCAAAGAGTAAAACTGTGTGGCCACTAAGGATTTTAGAGTATTGCTATGTATTACATATTTCTTCTTCCCTCTTGCACTGGCACAAACAACTGCACATAATATAATTATAAAGTTTATGACAGTATTGAAGAGCATCAAAATAAATGTTAAGAGGTATAGTAACATATCTAAGAATTAATAAATTGACAAAATATATCTCTAAACCTTCAATCAGCTTACAGTCAAGACAAAGCCTATGTGAACCCACAAAATTATCTTTCTAGCTCAAAATCTACTCACTTTAGAGTCTTATTTTTTGAATTCTATAATCTGCTTTAGAAATTCGATAAGATTTTAGATTATTCCTTTATGGTCACATAAATGTATTTGTGCATGTAGACAATTAAATGGAATACTGTATTTAAATAGATAATATGACTACACACACCTTTCACTAGTAAGACCATAGCCCATATATCATAGTGCAGTCAAGTAAGTACAATGTCTTGGACAGAGTGGAAAAGGCTGCATCTTCACGTAAAAACTACATGGTGAAGTCTTGATAACTGGCCCCATATTCAACAGCCTACATTATTTTGTTTTGAAATGTGCATAAAATCCTGGTCAGGACTCCAGGGGCCTCATGTATAAACAGAGTGTATGCACAAAAATGTTGTGTATGCTGTTTCCACGCTCACTTCAAGATGTATAAAAACTAAACTATTTTCACAGCAGCCTCAGACCATGAATACACATGTTTCTGCTCAGTTTTGTAAACAGGAGGAACCTAGTGTCAAAGCAGTGTTACTGTGTCTGTGTGGTCTCTCTTTTTTAGCTTTGTATCGTGGGCTTATCAAATACACCAAAGTTAATTGCATACCATTTACAAATTGCTTCACTTGATTGTAATCATTCTGCAAATATATAATGGCCAAACTATTCCAACTACTATGGCTGCTCTAGTGTTGTTAGAAGACATTGCAAATGGAAGAATTAGAAGAGAGCTTGTATTTACAGATCATACTGTGTTCTTGTCTTATGATGATGACTGGCTTCTAAGTTGATTTAGATTTCCAAGACCTGTCCCCTTGGAGCTGTGTGCTGTTAGAATACTAGGATGTATATTATTTGATGTCATTTTTCTGATGAAATGCATTAAATTATGTATATGGCGTTTTACAGATACATTAACAGTATGCATGTAAATAATCAATACTGTTAATAATTAAACATGTAGGGGTATGGTGGTGCGGCGGATGCACTGCTGAATCTCAGTAAGGGGGTCACATCGTGGAATTCCTTGGCAAGAGTTTACATGTTTTCCCTTTGAGTTTCCTCCTTGTGCTTTGGTTTCCTTCCAAAGGTATGCAGGTTAGGGGATTTGCTGATGCTAAATTGACGCTACTAGTTTAGGTGTGTGCTTGTAATCACCCTGTGATGAGCTGGCGCCCCGCCCTGGGTTTGTACTTGTCTCATGGTCGATGCTTGCTGGGACTGGTGTGACCCTCGATGAATTGATGGATGGATGGATAGATGGAATTATTAAACATGTATAATGAAGATTTTTCAATGTTCCTTAAAAGTTTTGAGGAATGAATGTTCCAAGCTTATAACTGGATTTACATTTTTTACAAACGCTTATTGTGTTGCGATTGGTTAGGTGGAAAAAGAAAATGGAAGGACAGGAATTGGGGGTTGATATGTTTGACAGAGACAGTACTGCTGCAATAAATTATTCCAAGGTTGTGTCTGTGAGCTCCTGTCGCAGTAAAAGGAAGGCCATGAAGCACGTACTGATTAATGACTGGGTCGGGGACACTTAAAATACGAAGGATTTAACTTGCTACTTTAGTTATGGTGGGATTTGAGAAACTCTAGTAAATTAAATCAATATTAAAAATGAATTGATATTAAGATGCAGCTTATGATGTTCTACTTTAATGACAAAATAAACTACAAGATTAAAGTGGAAATTTTTTTCACGTGGTGGGTTGCGGCTCACCTTTTCACATTGTCTTTGATATGTGACCACTGCATTAAAATTCATTCTTGATTTGGATTTGTAAAAGGGAAAGTGCTCACGCACAGTCTTATTCATCTTGTTATTTTTTTGCGTATGGCCATTTCTAGTTTTGTCTGTACACCATGTTTTAGCATGAATTCTATGCAAGTCTTTGTATATGGGGCCCCAGAATTAAGATCTCTTCTAGGATGTATTTTCACACAATGTAAACAGTTAATTTCCTCTTATTTTGTTTGATGCATCTGGTTAGGTCACATGTATTTAATGGCATGTAAGCCAGTGCATGACAGGCTCAGTTGTATTCCTTTAATATTCACTAATAATCAAGCAATTCATTTTTGAAGCAGAAAGTAAAGACACTAGCTATTCATTTGTGAAATAAATAAATGTTTTGTTGTGTTAAACAAATACTAATTGTAATAAATTACATATATACTGTATAGTTATTTTCTAACCTATGCTTTATTTAGACAGTGGGGAACCACTTTAACCAGTACCAATGTGTAGCATCCACCTGGCAGCCATTCTTTAGCACTCACCATACATTAGCTATTATAAGGTGAAGGAGTATGAACGTGATAGGCAGTTTAGCCAGGAAGTCACTACATACCCTACTCTTTTTATGACCACAGAGAGTTAGAACCTTAGTTTTACATCTCATCTGAAGGATGGCTACAATTTTTTACAACACAGTGTCCCCATCACTGCACTGGGGCATTGGGATCAACACACAGACCACAGGGTAAGTGCCCCCTGATTGCCTTGCTAACACACTTCCAGAAGCAAACCAAGCTTTTCCTAGGTGGTCTCCCATCCAAGTACTGGCTAGGCCCAAGAATGCCTAGGTTCAGGGTGATTAAATAGGGAGTTATTGAACATGTTCGCAAACTTGCAAGAGCACCAAGATCAGAAATTGATAAATTTCAAAGACACTGAAATTGAAAACAAGGTAAGTACGTTTCTGCTGCATATAACAATGAGTTACACTGGATACAGTCATTCTGTGAGGATGTGAATGAGTACAGTATTTGTGTAGGGAGGTGGTGGGAAAAAATCAATGCAGTTAAATATGTACAAAATTCAATACTGCTATTTTTGTGCCATGTGTAGGTATGGGATTCTGTGCATCAGTACTCTCATTTGTATTCTGCCATCTGTTGAAATGAAAAATCATTGTTTTTTTTTTTAAACCTTTACTTCAACCCACTTTTAACACCAATAGAGGAAATCTCAAATCCCCTAATATAAAGAAAGAAGAGAAAACCCAACCCTTCAAGTCACTGGTTATAATAATTAGACACAGGTGTTGACTTTTAAACTTTATTTTACTTTACTTTATTTTTTAAGTAAACTTTATTTACTTAATTATATTTATTTTCACTAAAACTACATTATTTGTATGAAAATGTGCTATATAAATAAATGTTGTTGTTGTAAAACTAGTAACAGCATATATAAGGCGATATACAGAATCATTTAACCTGGGTGCTTTAAATCTTCGATTCAGCTCAAGCTGAAGTAATAAGGTGCTGATGATTATTCTACTCTGAGCTGTCTTTTTTCTTGCAGGTTATGTGTTCTAAAGTGAATGAGAAATAGAGAACTCTTTGGCAGTTTTAAGACAGCACTTTGGGGCATGGGATAGGGGCTCTAGTATTAGCTCTGCTCTTGTGTCACCTAAATGGGACACTGGTAGCAAGGCATGGTAACATTTTTTGCAGTTTCTCTTATGAATGCTTTTTACATTGCTGTCATTGGAGGCTTAAGGTTGATTTTCTAAGATCCCTATGTAAGTAGGACAAAACATATAACAATAATAAACAGAACACTCCAAACTTCTGCTTAGTGCTCTGATTTCCCTTGCATGCACTGTTCTTATGTGTACTGACAAGACCTCAGACTAAAAAGCTAAAAGGCGTATTACTTGAGCAGTTTATAATATCGTGTTCAATTCTGATAGTTAACATTCCACAAACATTAGCGGAACTGCAGGGGTTCCAAAACAAAATGCTTCATTTGCTTTACTTATGTGTTTGGTGTTGTTTTGGTTTCCCAATGTCACAGTTGAGAGAGAGTTTCATTTGAAACATACAGTTTGCAAGCACTGCCATATTAAATTTAAGTACTTGAGCAAATTATAAATCTAAGGCTGTCTTTTCAACTCCAGCTGACAAGAACACTTGAAGGCAGATTTATAATCTATCTCAGAAAATTAAAAAAAAATTGGTTCATATCTCTTTTTATATACACGTTCTTGCTGATGTGTTGTTTGGTCTTTTCCTGACTGGTTAAAGTAAATCTCTGTGGGAGCTGCATCAAAGTCTCCTGTGCAAACTAAAAAAAAGTCAGGATCCTTAAAAGAAAAAAAATATGAATCCCAATGTTTATAATGGTACACTATTGTACTCTTCACTGAAATACTGTATGTTAAACTTATGATAAAGTAGTCTACAAGTATAATAAGAAAATAAAAGAACTTGAAATGAACATTATTTACTCTATATTCAAAAAATATTTTAAATGTGAAATATTCTAATGCCAGTAATTGACTGACAGCTCTTCTATGAACATAATGGCTCTTTTTACACAATAGGTGAAATTATGTGCTATTGTGTGTTTTCCATACTTTAACCAGATATTTCCTGTCTTTATCCAGAGAACACCAAGATTCTTGAAATTTATTTTGTTGCTTTGGGATAAGATTTCAACTTCAACTTCATTCATATATAAAATAAAATTAATTTCAATATATTGCAGAATTGAAATGCAATATTTAATATATCACCAAACATTAAACATATCTCAACATTATCATATCAGTATACAAGCATATCATATGGATGAAAATGTTAGAAAGTTTCATGATTTGGAACTGAACGGAAGGTGCAAGGGATTACATAGGCATTGTTCTTTACACTGAAATGCTGAACTAAAAGACTTAAAATACTGAACAGAAATTTCTAGAATTTCTTAACTTGGTTAATGTTTAACTGTTGTTTGTTTTTCTTTTTGATAAAATGTTTGGTCAATCCAATGATGTATTTCTATATTAATTATGTTGTGAATGTTTTTACGTTTCTCTTATAGTAAGATAACAAGAGGCATGACACAGTACTCACAGGATAAGCATTCCTAACAGATAGGAAATATACACCAAATAATAACTCTTCTTTTTTAATCTGTGAATGACATAATCTGCTGTGAGTCTGCCTCTGGAGAGGCTTTCTGACTAAGACATGTGTCGCTTTGACAGGAAATGAAGATCATTTTAAAAGTGCTGCAGCTACAACAGTCCAGATTGTATACTTTATATAGGACATCTTCCCATGCTTTTGCCTATCTTATTACATTTAGATATTGAATAAGTAGAAGAACAGCCTTCACTGCTATTTTGCCTGTGGTTGCTTGCTTTGGAGCTAATATCTTATCATTAATTCCATGTCAGTAGTGGTGAGAGAAGACATTATCAATAACATCAGCTTAACATAGCCTTGGGTGAAACAGGACCACATGAACAAGAGTGTACCTTAGCAGCTGAAGCCCCAACTGCCTACTGGGTAAGCTATTGCTGACAGTCCTGAAATCTGGTGAGTAGAAACACAAAAAACACAGGTTTAATAAACAGTGTGTGCATAATGTAGATTTGGATGAATCAAGACTATTAGTAAGGTTGCACCAATTGCCTAATGGGCACACAATAGCTGACAATTCTGCCCAGGTGAAAACAATATGTATGTAATACTACCAATCGGATTATATTATCTCACATAACAAACAACCAAAGGAAGGGCCATTGTGAAAAGCAAAGCATTCTCCACAATATTACAACTGGAAATTCTCATCCCTGTGCTGTATTGTTGGGTGTGAATATATGAAATTCACAGGTTAGGAGAACATCCTGACATCAATATCCTCTTGCACACAACATTTTGCCGTATCGGAATACACATTATGTTTCCTACCGTTGTCCAAAGACATGCTGTTAGGTTGATTGGCAAATCTCAGTTGTGTAGGAGTGTCAGCATCTGCATTTTGTTCCTGCCTTTTGCCTCTTGTATAGAAATTTGCAGTTTAGTCCATCTGGGCTTGCTATCAGGTAAAATTAACTTTGCCCATATCTGTGAACACACTATTATTAGCTGCCATTCCATTTAGGGTTTTTTTTTAATGAACTGGATGTTCCAAACTTCAAACCTCAATGAGCACATTGAAAAAACTGATGATTCATTTTGTTGCATTGAAAACACAAATGTTATAACTCATTATAAAGCCTTAATGGTAATGATAGTAAGAGACATAATATTTCATAATTTGCATTTGTGGTTGTTATAGGTATAGTGTATGGTGGTAAGCACTTCAGATGTGAAGCAGTGATCACTTTTCCTTGCTTTAATGTTGATCTTTTATGATTTTACTCCACAGTTTATGCTGTATTGTGACTGTACACTTTGCATTGCATTATTATCCTTTCCTAGGTTTGGGCTAGAAGGGCAATTGGCTTTTTAAATTAAGCAATTTCATTTACCCTTCAGCCAATCTTTGAAAATAAATAATCCACATTTTTTTCATTTATTTTCTTTCATATTCCTTTCGGAAATTGAGCGGATGAAGTCTGCGGTGAAGAGGGCTACAGCCTATCATGTGATACAGCAATAGCAATAGTTCTGGAAATATGTTTTCATCAGTAATCTTGATTAACTTTGATGAAAGGTATATGTAAATATTTAATTTTTGAAAGTTTTTAAAACAGTTATTATTAAGGAATTTGTATTACTTTTTTTTCAATTGCTATTTTGGTTATTTGGGGAGATGGGGTGGAAACACCTTTTTCAAAATTCTGGGCCTTTCCCCCATCTTTTGTTAAAAGAGAGTTAATGTACTGTGTGCTCTGAAGTGTATAAATACATAAAAAGTTAATGCTTACATTCTTATTCACTAAACTTTAAAACCCTTTAAAAAAAATAGAGATTGCAGGAGTAAGTGCCAAACTAAGTTCCCTTTGACAGGAACATGCATCATTCCAGACGTGAGTAGAATATAGGACAAACTGAAAAGAGCTGGGGTTCCATAGTACAAGGACTATAGTTTTTTGTGAAAAAATTCTTTCCTTCTGTCTGCTGTCATTGGAAATTAAAAGGAGTAAAATACTGTAAATGAAGTAGTAACACACAGACCTTCTTTTTAGGTCAGTAATATTTAAAGTGTTAAGTTGTCTCCTTATATACAGTTCATAACTGGAGGGTATGTTAAAATTAGTAATGTGCAGCTTTTTATTAATTTACAATTGCTGTAGGCAAGTATGATATGAGCAATGAGTATAAAACTGATGCATTGATTTTGATGGCACAAAAATAAAGATGTTCAGCTCTAGAAATATTTTTGCTCTGTCATTTAGTTGAACTTTTCTCAAGCACAGTCAAGCTCACACCAATATAGTATATGCTTGATAAACAGAAAAAAAAGTATTTGAAGAAACTATATAATGTAGTTATTCATACATCCATGAGCACATCATGAGTCAGCATCTTCATCTCACTGTGTCATCCCAAGCAAATCACTTAACCAGCTAATTGTTCAAAATATTATTTAAGCATTAATAACAATGTATTTAATTAAAAAGGCAATTTGTTAAAATTCATTATAGAAAAGCCCTGTAGAAAATAAGGGCATTTGTGTAGACAATTTGGATTAGTGTCTATAATGATGTAGTGGTTATCACTTTTGTTTCCATGTCTGATTCACTGGATGACCATGAGTTGGCCACTTAACTCAAGTGCTCTTCAGCTGTGAGCAATTGTACTATAATTCCGTACACGTAAAGCACCTATGGATTGTTTTCTCAATGACAACTTACAGTAAATAAAGCTGTGTGTCGAACTCAGTAAGAATATGTAGTATGGAAAAAGGTATTGCTGTAATGTGTTTATAGTTTACACACCCGGCATACTGTACATTAATTTATGAATAATGCTGCACATCCTCTCTCTGACACACTATCATTAAGTTCTTTAAACCAACAATATTAGCAGAAATTTATCAAGAAAAGCTACTGGGGCTTCTTATAACTACACCAAAATCCTGTTACAGTGCCTCACTGTTAGTGCTCTCTTTTCATTAGCCAAGTCTGACGTTTTCTTCTTTCTTGTAGTTCTTTGTGTGTATTTAAGGTGGATTGTTTTTTTGTAATATCTATCTATCTATCTATCTATCTATCTATCTATCTATCTATCTAT
>JANRMT010062854.1:50266770-50279836 GCA_026402145.1 Polypterus bichir lapradei
TCTGTCTGTCTGTCTGTCTGTCTGTCTGTCTGTCTGTCTGTCTGTCTGTCTGCATTTATAGAGTAAAGCCCTGTTGACATATTTTGCTCAATTTTAATAACAGCCCTATTACTGCCTGCAACCATTTCCTTCTCTCACCTCACATTTCAAATCCCAGCTGCAAGAATGCTAATGTGAATTTCCATCCTACATCCAAGAAGTGAGGTGTAGTCAAATGTAAAAATCAAAGATCAAAAAGTTTATTGTCCAGGAAACAAAGCTGAAGTCCTATTTACTAAATATACTGTATTTTCTCTAAGTAAGCAATTGAAACACACACATCTAGCTTGCAGAGGTTTACTCTTGCAGTGTATATAGTTTTGAAAATAGCACTTTATGGTTTAAAAATATTGAGTGAGGAGTTCAGAATGGAAGTGGGCACCCTAGATGGTAAAGTTTGAATTATGTTGTAATGCTGAATTTTGGAGAATGCTGAACAAAATTCTTACATTGGTTGTGTAAATTCATATAGTTATATAAGGCAACTAGTCCAAAAGTACACATGTGACTGTAGACAGAATAAGACAGTACGAGCATCTGTCGCTACTTGCCACTTCCTTAATCCACTGATCTCCTCTGGTGTGATGCCTCACCTTTCTGCCCTTACCAGGGTCCAAGTTACAATTAGAAGATTTTACAAATTAACTCAGACTGATGCATGATTTTATTTTTTTGTTAGATATTTGGGGACCATTGATGTTTAGAATTAACCAGAAGTACTGAGTGTATAGTGCATATATGGTATGTTTCGAGTCCCCCACCTGCACTGCTAAAATGATTAACAGTTATTTACTCATGTTATTTCTTTGTAAAAGAGAAAACAAAATAGTAAACCACTTTAATCATTGTTGTAAATACTATGACCAGTATACCAGCCAGGACACTGTCTGCAGTGCAAGTTCATCAGGCATCCAAAGCACAAAAAACAAAAATCAGATAAGCTAGGGGTCAGCAGTGCTGATTCCACTGAATGTCTGTTCCTCCTGCTATTTGATCCAAAAAATAATCTTCACACGGGGTTGACACTCACCAGTGGAATACTTGATGAGCTTCCCCAGTTGCTCACTTTTGCCTGAAATGTCAGCATTTACCCTTTCATTTGATTCTGTAAACATCATACACTTTTGTAGAAATTTCATCCATGAAGTCACACTCCTCTTAACATACACCTTATTTGAAATGCTCTCTTGCTGCTAGCTTCCTTCGGGGCTTAAAAAGTGAGGAAGTTACAATGAAAAGAGGCCCAGACCTGCTCTTTTGATAGTGCATATTCGTTTGTGTGTTTTCATTTGGCTTGTTTCACAGAAAGTGCTGAAAACATTTACAGGATGCCTGCCTCAGCAGATTGCAAATAGTGGCACAGCATTTATGAATGCACTTGAACAGATTTTTCTCACTACAGCACAATACTGACTATAAAACATTTAATGATACATTACCTAGGGAAATGCAGTTTAACCACATACATTTAAGAAGTTGTATCTCACTTTATTTTTATATATGAGTCTATTTTAGGAAGATATAATAAACTACAGAACAAGATGATAAGGTAATGCAGTTGTTTTTAATCAGTGCTAACAACATTCATGTGGAATATGAATGTTCTCACCATATTAATATGCGTTTCCTCTGGATGTGTTATTGTTTCTCTCATTTTTCTTGAATACATGAGTGTTAAATTATTGCCATATCTAAGTAAGGCTGGTATCAGTGAGTGGGGTTGTGTGGACGACTGAGCCATGCAATGCACTGTTGTTCCATCCAGGGTTTCATTCTTATTTGTGGCCAGCTCTATTGGGATAGGCTCTGACTATCCACAATTCTTAAACTGGATTAACAAGGTTCAGTAAATGAATAGATGGGTGTAGAAATAAATGAGGTTAAGCAAATGAATGGATAGGCATACAGATTACAATCAGTTGCATCTTGTTTGATCTGGTGTTGCATAGAGGCACTGAGCTTTAAAAAAACAAGTCTTCCTTTGTGACCCTGAGAGAGTCACTTAAGCTGCCTGTGCCCCACTTATAAAAAACAGTGTATCAGCAATTGTACTGTATTCTGATCTTGTAAGTCATCCTGTATACTGTAAAAGTGCATTCTATGTACACCATATCATATTAATTGCTAAAATGCCATTTGTGGTTTTGTAAAATTTTATAAGAGATAAGCAATCCTTCCTGGCTTGTGCCTTGAATGCATATAATGTCATGAAGAGAATAATTTTATTTTTTTTAAGGAAATAATGTCATTTTGAACAGTTATGTTCCTGCAAAGTATTCTTTTAATCAGACTTGAAAATTCTTATACCCTTTAACCTGTTGAAGAAGGGTGTTTCTGCCTACTTGTATAGTATCTGTATTTATTCTAGGTGAGATGAAAAGTATAAACAAATGTTCTGTCAAAATCACATTAAAGAATATGAGAATACTTTCTCGTTACCTTTTGTCATCAAACTATAGTTTTAGCTAGCAATTGTTCTTACTCTTTACCTCAAGCATTGTCAACATGAACACCTATGATTTTTCAGGAATATTCTTCTTTTATCCCAGTACCACAACATTTTCAGAATTATGGTACTTGGATTGTGACTACATTCAAATGAATTTTTCATGTCCATTCCATTATTTAAGTAGATTTTTCTCCTTCATATTTTACATTTTTTTTCATTCTGTCAGAATCCATCTGTTTGAAAACGATAAAGAACAAAGGTTCTGATTCAGATAACATAAAGTCTTCACTAGTGAACAATCTCAAATTTACCATTCTAAATCTTTTGCATTCTCTCAGTCTTCACCTATGCACTCTACCAGGTTTTGGAATTGACTCCATCATTTTTATTACACATGTTTTAAGATGCAGTACAATGCCATTTCCAAAAACATTGGGTTGCTGTGTGAAATGTAAATAAAAACAGAATGTGATGATTTGCAAACCATTTAAATGCATATTCAATTGAAGCTAGAACAAAAACAATATATCAGATGTTGAAACTGATAAATTTGATTGTTTTATGAAAAATGTAAGATCATTTTGAATTTGATGCCAGTAACATGTTTCACAAAAGCTGGGACAGGGAAGCCTGGAAAAGTTGTGTAATGCTTAAAAAATCCTGGTGAAACATGTCACAACTAATTAGGTGAATTGGCAACAGGTTGGTAACATGATTGAGTATAAAAAGAGCATCACAGAGAGGCAGGGTCTCTCAGAAGTAAAGAGATTTTCCACTCTTTGAAAGACAGTGTGGGCAAATACAGAATAAGTAATACAAGGTATGGCCGCCTATCTTGTATTCTAGTTGTGCAGTACATTCATCATAAGTGCTTCATGGGCTGCTTTTCATTTGATGTGATTTACAACAAACAACTATTCTTTCATGTACACACTTTTTTCTCCACTTCTAATCTAATCTAACGGTTTATGTAGTCTGCTTTTTGGTAACTGTTTATCCCCAAGGTCAAACCTTTTCATGGAAGGGGACTGTGCCTTGGCTGTGGCATGAACTGCCACCCTGTGTTCATGTGTCTTGCTAAAGTAGCAGTTAGACAGGGCTGATCATTTACCTTAACAAGCCTGTGATGTCTTATGATTAAGGTGCTGACCTTATTTCTTCTAATCACTTAGAGCAAGGGTCCACAAAATCAGCCTCAGAGGGCTATAATGGCTGCAGGTTTTTTTTTCCAGTTCAATTACTTAATTAAAAGCCAATTGTAGCTCCTGAAGCAATTACTGATCAAGCAACGTTTTTGTGCTTCATTTTACTTAACTTGCTTGTTAAGATTCTGAACCCTTAATTGCTTCTTTAATTCTTAAACAGCTACATTTACTGTTGTTAATTGCTTCTTTTTTTCTTACCCAGCTGCCAGTTAACCATGAAATGCAAATGACAAAAAAATGAGCAGCTCAGTATCCAACAAGGTTCCATTTCTACCTGTGTGTTTGTCATGAATTATCTATTTCTTAAAAAAATCTTTAGAAAGAAAACGGAACAGAAAAAAGCGAAAGATCGAAAATTTCTAATCTACTCTGGTCCACAAATTATTTGGATGACATTCTTGGAAAATAATCTTGTGCAATATAAGAGCGACCTGACATGGCAGAATGAGATCTGTATAATTGCCCAATCAAGAAATTGAGTTGGAGCAAAAACCTGCAGCCATTGTGGCCCCCTCCAGGATAGAGCTTGAGATTCCCTGGTTTAGAGCTTCCTCTTGGAATTCCATCCTTACTCTTTATGGAAATTTTCCTGTGATATTGTCCATTTACAAAGATTTTAAATGCTGATACAGATGGAGTACAGGCATTGCCTCTGTTATTGTACTATTTTTGTTTTGGCTCAAAGGTTTAATAGAATTTGGAAAATAATTAAACTTTTGTTTGTCCATAACTAAAATGTATTCTCCTACTTTTGAAGATTGTTGTTATGTACAAAACTATACAACCCAGAAGTATGGCGTCCAACCAGTTCTAAATGTACAGGAAAGTTATTCTAATGAGTTTAGGTAATGTCCTTAATTTTCTTCAACACAGATGATATTTTATTTCCATTTTTCATGTCTGTTTGTCGCATGATAATCATGTATTTTTCATTTGCTGTATTATGACTACACCACTGCCATTAATGAATGAGTGGACAAGCTTATATTTTGGAAGTGACATCATTTAATATGCAGTGTTTGCCATTTTAAACATATGTCCGTATATAAAACTCCTCAACTATGCAAAAGTTATTTCCTTATCTCTTTAATTATAATTTTGGCATCTTCTTCTAGCTGGGTATTCAGATTAAGTCATTTTTTTTCTTGTTAAAATAATTCTTTGTATGAAGATATCTTGTATGATAATGATTATCTGAAAAGATAGATATAAGTAAATTTCCTCTGGAACCTATATTTAAAGATAATATTTGAAGAATGAAAAACTAAAACTGTTCAGTTTATATTGCCTCTCCAAGGTCGAAGAGTTTGGTTTGCCACTAAATCATTAAGTGTCATAACCAAAGGACAGAAAAAAAGACAGATTTGAGTTCCAGATGAAAGTAACTCATTTAATCAGTCTGTTACAGGAAAAAAACACAATATGACACAAAACATTATGCAAAAAAGATTCCGAACCTCCACCAGTCTAGGGGAGTAACACCAAACAAAAAAAAAAAAAAAATAGCAGAAAATTAAAGTATGGCTTCCTGACAACAATTAGAGGAGGTCACAGTCTGAATAAAGTTATAATTCATTCATTTTACTAGAAAAAAATGGTGTCATACACCAGTGTGCTTGGCTACACCCAGCATGTAACTCAACGCCTACAGTATGTGGCTCTCTTGGGCCCTGGGAAAAACAAAACCTCACTAGCCCTACAAAATAAAATAAAAACTAAAGGTAATAACTGGTAGACATCACAATATATGTCTTAAATTTGTTCAGCTGACTCAAGATCCTATTTTTATAAAATATAAAGTGAAATGTTTCCACATGCAAACCATTTTTTTCTCATTACGATTGGCTTGTTGTTTTTGTATCTTCTATCACTGTTTCATTAATTTGTTTTTGCTGCATTTATTTTCTGTTTGCTTTAAGTGAGAATTTTTGTTTCTGTTTAAAAAATACATTTGAAATATGTTTTTTGCTGATACACAAAGGATGGCAGGAGAAAAACCTTCAACCAATTTGCAAGGGATTTATGAAAATTGATGCTATTCTTTTACCTACAGATGACTTTTTTTCCATAGATTCTTGTATATTTTTCTGTAAACAATCTCTAATTTAGTATTTTTAACCAAAAATAAACTTTGAACAAAAACGCAAATACAAAGCACATCACAAGCTGGCAAATTTTAACTCCATAAGGATTACACTCATTCCTTCATTAATTCATTGCCTGTTGTCTACATTAGGAGCTGAATCCTATTCTACCATAAGTTGGCATGTGACAGAAAGCAAATATTAATACTACATCCATCACTGAGTACTGGGTACTTGCACCAATTTAACAGGAAAGTTAAGTGTCACTAATTAATGTAACTATGGTCAGATGGCCAGGGATTAGAGGAAAAGAGAAACTCCAGCTAGTGTGAATGCTGTGGAAAGGAAACCTCCAGTGACCACCCAGCCTTACCTGAGCGTTTGGCCATCATTAATGTTTATATATGATGAAGTGTGCTTGTGGTCTCATCATAGCAAGATCTTCTTCATCCTTTCTAGGATCAAAGGCAGCTACAAAGCACTTAGGACAGCTGGGATACAATATCAATAGTAAATACTACCTGAAGAACGTAAGTATGAATAATAAGGACTGTCAACATTTGAAAGTAGCCATACATACCAAGGCAAGGACACAAGCTTAAATATGGATTATGCTGCCGTAGTTTTTTATTGTAAGAACAGATATGTTCTCAATTATGAAAATAGGAAGTATGGCGGATGGCCGGGACCCATGCCCAGCCAGGACACCCCTTTGGCACTGGATCCGGGGAAGCAGCCATGGGATGCACATTACATCCCCTGGAACACTTGGTGGCAGCCCCTCTGGGTTGCATTGTGGCACAATTATGTTACACTGGAGCTCATCCTGTTGGGCTCCGTGGCCACCACCAAGGGGAGCTGCAAGGCTTCCTGGGCCCGTGTGTGCTGTAACGCAGCCACACCCAGAAGAGCAGCCTAATTAGGCCAATTACCACCTATAAAGAAGCCTGCAGCCACTAATCAAGGCGCCAGAGTCAGGAAGGGGAGGACGAAGCTGCCTGGGAGGAGTGGAGGATATTTCTTTTGTATTGCGTTGATGTTGGGACACGGGGAAGACGTGCCCTCCAGCTGAAGAAAAATAAATTTGTTTTTCTATTTTACGTGTGCCTCTGTGTCCATCTGTGTCAGGTCGGGCGCCAAGAGAGCACTTTTGTTACACAAGTTAACAACATATAACATAGGTGGTAAAATATTCAAAATTTTTGGTGTATAAAAGCAAAAGGCTACCTTTTATGTTCTACATATGTTTCACTCTAAGAACATGGAGATGTAATAAAACATCCATCCATTATCCAACCTGCTGTATGCTAACTACAGGGTCACGGGGGTCTGCTGGAACCAATCCCAGCCAACACAGGGCTCAATGCTTTAACAAAACAGCCAAGTCAAAATATAGCAGGGTGCAAAATTGCTATTAGCCTTACATATAATTTAGAATATTTTGGAATTAATCATGACAGACACAGGCAACTAATGTAATGATGCTGGATATTGGTGAAATGTGTTTAAACTTTTGTCTTCTGGGTAGATTCTTTCTACTGCATTTTGAACAAGTTGAAGCTGATGTAACTTTTTTTGGCATTACTGACTGGAGAGCATTCTGATAATCTAGTTAATTTTTCAGTGATTTAAAAAATTAGGCTAGTGCTACAGTATTTTAATGATAGTACAGTCTTTATAATGTGGTTAATATGTTTCAATGATGAAATCTTAATTCTTTATTTCTGAATTATTTTGAAAAAGCAAGATGATCAAGTTTTACACCAAGGTCTTGGATTTTTATTTTTTACTGTAGCCAACAACTAGTGTTTTTGTTTTTAGGTGTATTTGCGTATGATGCAATAAGCACCTGCTGTTATCGTTATGTCTGTCTGTCTGTCTACTTGAAACAACTTGACTTTTAGTGGACCATTTTATTAAAATATAGGAAATTTGTTGGGCAAATTCCATTTTTATGAGATATCTCAAAGATAGCACAATGTGAAAATGTTTGAAATTTCAAACTCCCTTATTGAAAAACATTGGTGATTTTTCAAACTTGTCTATTTTAACACACAGAAATATTCTGCATGACTTCAATTACAGATGATTTATTTATTGTGAAAGGTTACTTCAGCTTGTATGTTCTTGTTGTGTTTTTTTCCCTCTTTGCTCATCTGCCTGCCACAGCTGATCACAAAACAGATGGCCAATATAAGTTGTTCAGATGTTGGGAGAAAAAAGGAAGAGCCCCTTATCTAGAAATTAATGCTAGAGGAAAGAAATTGTGTAAGAACTGTGAACAAATATGCACTCGGTATTTATGATATACAAAAACATCTTCACCGCTCCAATATCTGCCCATTACAATGATTCAATATTCCTCTGACAGCATCATTTATTGGAAAAGCTGTGGACCTGCTCTCCATCATAGTCTGAAGCAATCCATAATTTTTCCTTGAGAGGTCAACAGTGATTGGGTACTTCTTTCAAAAATGTTTTAAAAATTTGAACTAGTATTAATTATATAGACCATCCACATTCAACAACTAAAATTAGAACATCATTCAATGCCATTTTTACATTATTTGAATTGGAGTCTGTTGTTTATGAAGCTATTGAGCCTATGTGGGCTTTGTTTTTATCTATAAGATATTGTAAAATACTGTTAAAAAGCATTGATTTAGTGTTGTATACTAATGCATTTAATTGCATTCTTTTATAACTGTTATTTCTGCATATAACTCAATGTTACAAAAATATTTAACAAAAATATGTCACAACTGATTGTTTGATAAAGTAAATAAAAAACCAACGCTCAAGCTTTCAATTCCATTATGTAAGTCCCTGAATGCACCTGAATGCTATTCCAGACATGCATTTTCTAACTTGTTTTCTTTCTTTAGTTTAAGGAAATTGCTGCTCATCCATTCAGTAATGATAGCAAGACACACTGTTCAGTAGTGACCTAATTGCATGGTCACTGACTCATACAGATTTTGAACTCTTGAAACTGCCTAGCTGTAGAATTTTGTTGGAAAAAAAAATGAACGTGTTTCATTTTTTAACTAATGCTGTTCCAAATCTAGTCATATTTTCTCATTTATTACTCAACAGATTACACAGTTTACATTTATGATGATAAAGTTAAAGCATAAAGTAATGCTTTTAGACAATTATTTGGGCATGAGGCTGTTAAGATATCAATTTTGATGGCATACTGTTACCAGGATTACTTCAGTCAGTCACAAATGAGGATATCTCCAATTGTATGCATTTAGTTAATTTTTATGTACTGAAACTGGCATGCCAAGTATTCCATTTAACATTTCATGAACCATAACTGGTAACCCATTAGCTGAGTTCACTCTTGTCATCAAAATCAGCCTCTCATACAAACTTCACAGTATGGCGTTCATTGATGAACTGCAATTATCCTACTACAAATTTTTTTAATGTAATTGTAAAATATGTCCTTCCAAAGGGTTTACTTCTTATTTTAACTGCTTTACTGTGGCTCTGGATGTACGTTTTGGGCATTTTGGGTATGTCTTTATACACAGCTCTTCCATGGTATTTAAATTCTTAGAGAAGTGTACATTTTATAGTTGCTGCAAGCTTATAGACTCCTGTACTGTACACCGTGGTTAAATGCAATTTATAGCACTGATATGATACCTTGTTAATTTGTAATCTGTAACTACAATTAATTAAACCGACCTTATAAATAACCAGTTGTACTTAAAATAGCATCCCACATCTCAGTACAACTTGGATAGTCAACAGAAAAATAGAATATTAGTATCATTGACACAATGGTATCGAAGGCATAAATGATGATGACCCACTAATAAATCAAGGATAAGTATGGGATATGGAAAATAGAAAACCATCACTTTTATATACCATTTGATGCATGGTTTATATTATAACTAATCCAGGAGTGCATTAGTACTTTTCCATTACATTAATCATACACAATAAATCACTATGAACAGATTATATACATGCCACAGGGTAAAATGTCCCAAGATGCCCTTCACCGCAAAAAAATCTAGAAAATGTCAAATCCATTTAATAGAACTGGAGTAACTGTAACTCTTGTATCTGGAGAGTGACTATGAAATAAACCCTCTCCACCTGATCGAACCGGCTACAAATTCTTCGTTTGTGAAATCCATACTTTCTCTGCAAAGAATTATTTGTTTTTTTAAGTCCTTGAAATGATTTTGTTATCATGGCACTGATTTATGCTTAAAAAAGACCTTTTTGGCCGATGTAATGAAGAGCTGCCTGTTTAAACGGGGCTGATAGACATGAACTCAGCTCTTCGGCGCACCTCATTTGATTTTTTCCAGCAAACAAATTTTCAAAACAAACCGTATTTTACAACTCTAATCAGAGTCGGAATAATAATTATGTTGGTGTGGTCATTTTATATCTGAGATTGGCTACAATTTAAACAATGACCGTTGTTAATACCTAGACGTCATTACTCAGTTTGCCAATAGATGTCAGAAGGACGGATGCCAAAACTGAACTGCCCAATGATAGATTTCAATGTACCAAGCAAATGGTGATATGTTCTAAATTACTTACGGTTTCAGAGCTGTCGAAGGGTTTAAGTCAGTCGATGATGTTAGTCCTGGAAAGTACGCCCCACCAAAGCAACGTTCCAAAAACCAACTGAACTTACTGTTATCTGCATGAACCAACACTGACTTACTATACTCGGCCATTTAGCGGCGTCACTGAAGCATTTGAACATTCTTAGCCAAAAATGCAATACTGCATCCGCATTTGCCAAGTTATGTTCTAACTACAGAGGCAGAGTCCCATTGCATGGTTCTAACTTGTATTGAGTAAAGATATTGTCGTGAACACCATACATACGGGGTATTGACGCGAACACTACAGTATACATACGGATAGTATTAAATTATTTAACCGTGAGGTGGTGTCCTTCCTGGTTATGCAGGGGGCCTCGGGTAGGGGGCATGTGGGGCCAGGCGGCGCCCCACTTCCAGACCATCATCTGCCACATCCAGCCTAGGCAGGAGCACGGCCGGGACGCCCAGGAGGACCGGAGGAGGGCTTGTGCCTCCTCCAGACCTAGAGGGGGCGTCCGTCCTGGTTATGTTGGGGGCCTCGGGTACAGGGCTTGGAAGCCCAGCCCTGTAGGGACCCGTGGCCACCGCCAGGCGGCGCCCCAGTGCCTAAATATCCCGAGAGCCCAGCACTTCCGCCACACCAGGAAGTGCTGGGGGGAAGACTTTGGAAGACACCTGGAGAGCTGCCGGGAGGACAGCCGGCACTTCCGCCACGCTGGGGCGTGTCCAAGGAAGGAATGCCAGGAACACCTGGTGCTCATCCGGGAGCTGTATATAAGGGGCCACCTCCCTCCAGTCATTGGCGAGAGTCGGGAGGAAGCGGACAGAGCTGGAGAGAGGACAGGAGGCGGCCAAGAGAAAGGCACAGTGACAGAGAGGCCTGGACTTTGGGGAATCGGTGCTGGAGGCACTGGGGTTGTGAGTGCACGTAATTTGTAAAATATTGTAAATAAACGGTGTGTGGTGAGAACAAAGATGTCCGTCTGTCTGTGTCCGGGCCAGCGTTCACAATATATATATTTACATATGTTCATACACAACTATGTTTAATTGGTATTATTTTAATGAATTATATGTATGATAGAATATAGACATTTTTATTGGAAATACATTTTTTGTGTAAATACAGTTTTAAATAGCTGAAATATCGAGGCTGTCAGACTAGACTTCATGTAAATTGTCTCAGATATTTGGGCAGGTTGGCAAAACAATATGTTTATATTGTCATGTTGCTCTTTTTTAGAAATAAAAACAAGCCAATGCATATACTACATTATGAAAAAGGCTTACAATAACACAGTTATGAAGGAGGATGGGAACTGGATTTTGATGAACTGGTTTATCTGAGATCATTCAAATTGAGATCGGTTAGGAAGCTCAGCATAGCTCATGTTACAAGAGTATCACCCAAAGGTAAAAACACTTAATGGTTTCTCTTGCAAAGCTAGATCAGGAATAAGAAAAACTAGATAAAATATCAAATTTCTGCTTTAGCTGCAGACAACAATTTATTTAGATAAACAGAAATCCACAGTAAGATATATCAAAGAAACTGACACTTTTAAAAAGAAATAAAAATTAATCTGTCTCTACTTTAAACACTCACATTTCATATCAGGTTATATTTTTTCATTTGTATCACCCTCATAAGTGAGGTATTAGTCTGTATGTTTTTTGGTTTTATACTACACACTACTCTGTGAGGCCATTCCACATGTAACAGTATAAGATTTCAACCCTTGCGTTGTCAGTCTGACCTCTGTCTTTACTTCAAAATGGTTTCCCCAGTGTGCTTCATGAACCTGACCTGTCTCAGTACTTGAAAAAGGTTTCTACTGCGTGCTTTGTGTACGCAAAAAGTATCTTTGCCTGACAATGGTCTCCACTGGGCACTTTGTGAAGATGACCTGCGTGTTTGCCTTAAAAGGGATTTCTGTGTGCTCTGGATAATCAAGAAGTCACTTTGTTTGACAATGGATTCTGCTGTGTGCTTTGTAAACCAAAATATTATTTTTGCCCTGACTGACTTGTACCAAAACTAGTAAACTGATGCAGGCCAGTTAATTGTGGTTTATTAAGGATGTTGGAACCAATGAACTAGCAAAATTTGCACAAACTGTTTAAGCGGTCAAGAAGTTACTAGCAATGATGGTGACAGCTTTACCTTTGTCGAAAAGGCTCAAAACTTGTGTGCAGAAATAAATAAGGCTGTATTGGGCTACAAAATAAAATGTATGATATTCACCCACTTTTCCATTATAAGACCATCCAGAACCAGTGCCTATGCCATCAGCAGTGCTGGAACCCCAGCACAATGCAAAAAACTCTCCAGAGCTCAACACTAACTTTAAAAGTGTTTGCCAGGCTCCCAACCAGGCATCAGCTTTTGTTTGCTGAAACTGAAAGTGTGGTTGTCATTTTTAACAGCCAATATTTGGAGTGATTAAGGTACTATGAAAATGTCAGTTTATTAATGAAACTGTGACATAAAATAGTATTTTAAACACTTATAACTCTAGCAAATTTCTTTTTACCTTGTTTGTTTAACCTGCTACAGAATTTCAATCTCAAGTGTTATCACTTAACAAGTGAGAGAAAGGAAAAAAAAAACATAACATAATGTCAGCCTTTGATCCCTGGTATACAAAGTACCACCATTAGAGTAGCTACTTTCATATTGTTCAAAGATTCTTCAAAAGT
>JANRMT010062854.1:50280236-50345877 GCA_026402145.1 Polypterus bichir lapradei
GATTCAAAGTGTAAAACCCACATAAGAATTAACCTCTATATGTTCAAAACGTTAGAAATGTAAAAAATACACACAGAGGATTGTGTGTGTACTACAATGTATCATGCATCCAGCAATGCTTTTAAATCTACTTCTTCTCTGTCTTTGGCTTTGTCATGCAAAGTTGATAGTCAATAAATACAGATACAAGGGTATGTACAATTGCATCAATTCATCTGTCTGTCCAGTAAATCATATTCATACTCATTTATTAGAGTGTAGTGTGCTTATAAGATACCAGAGCCTATTTCACAGTAATTAATAAAAAATGTCTGAATTAGAGTAAGCTTCCCTAATTTTGGATACTCATAAGTATTTAATGATTTGCTACATAGAAAGCACATAGAAGCACATAATAATTAAGAATAGTTACGTCAAATATTTGAAATAGTAAAATGTGTGCTTCAACTTGAAACTCTAAATATTATTGGTTGTAATGGAAATGTTTCATTTTTAACCCTCTAATAGAGGTCCATCGAAGGCTGATACCTAGTAGAAGATCAAAAGTAACATATTCGTAATCACCGACCATGAAATTGTTTAAAATGATACCTACAGTAAGATGCTTGTGGTTGAAATTTGTCATTTAACCTTTTGGGAGTGGCTCTTGGATAGCTAAGACTACCAGAAAAGAATCAAAAATATCACATTTATTATCAACAACCTTAGCATAAATATCATAAAATGACACTCCACATGCCAGTATTACGAATCCCCATTTTTTTCAAAGTTTTGTGAAAGAAGTAACTTTGAACCTTTGTATCCCATTAGGGGATTAGGTGAACCTTTGATGTCTGTTGATGTGACATGCACCATTTCAAGTCCTTCTGAACATTTTTTCTGGAGACACCTATTTATTGGTTTACTTTGTATTATAAGGGTGTACTTTTCTGCATAAAATATGATCCAAAAATGAGACTAGAGGGTAAATAGAAAGGTAGACCAAAAAACTTGAGGTCTTGCATAACTAGACATCAAGGTGCATTGAACGGCATAGTATATGTGGGGGTATTCTCATACTAGTGAGTCAGGCGCCACCAGACAAAAAAAAAAAACAAAAAAAAAAAAGTTGATTTAAAAGCATTCATAAATAATTCTTATGAGCATTATGAATATGTTCATTTGGGTCTAACTCAGTGAAATTTTGAAGTAAAATAATGTATACATATCATATTTGTGACATACACAACTTTTCCTTTACTCCTGTTTCCAGTTCAGAAATTTCAAGGTTATTGCTACAGCTATGAGTACAAGGCAATAAGCAACTCCTGGAAGAAAATCCAATTTATATCAGGACACATGCATCCATATAATCTACAGTCAGCCTATGTAGCCTAGAGAAATAAACCAATTTCTTTTTAAGATTTATATCCAGAGAGACACACCCACTACACAAATATATTTTATGTCACAGGAGTTACAATGGTTTCAAAGACAGGATGGGGACCTGTTGTGACGGCTTCTCTTTACATATATGCCATTACAGGAAAATACCAATTTTATAACCCTTGTTTCATTAAAAATGAGGTTTACCAAGAAAGTTATTATTGCACTTCATAATGCACAAGTCTAAGTTAATGTAGAAATCGATAAAAGGTAATGCTTATATGCAAACAGCAGCAGTTTTCTGCTTTTCAAGCAACTTGTGCAATCGAATATATGATTACTTTAAATGTCAGTTTATTTGTATACCTTGGAAATGGACATGTAGGCACAATCATAGGCAACATTTGTGAGAACAGATTCTTGATAGAAAGAAAAGCAAATGCAGCATCTTTGCAACAAAAGCGGCTGCTTCACCATGACCTGCACAGCTGGGATTTTTCTCAACCTCTTAAATGGAAAAACATAATTGTGCAATTTCTTTAAAGTAATAGTGTCCTCTAGACTTCTCTCTGTTTTAATTGGATCATTCCCAGTACAAACTTTTTTATCTTGAAAAAATAGTCCTTACCCCAAATTTTGATAAATTAACCACAGGCTGCACAAACCATGCTATCTGTTCACTTCAAATGCATCCCAGATAACTGAAATGACATGACTTTGATGTTTGGCTTGTATGAAGCAGACAATTTGTAATTCAGAAGGAGTTTTTTTTTGTTTCTTTTGTTTGTTAGTCATTTTAAGGTCATATTTAAAATCAATTGAGAATGTATTAGTTTCATGAATATTTGTCTCTCTGATCTTTTTGAGATAATTAACTCTAAATGCAAATGAGAGTGGTCTGTTTACTGAGGTGTCTAAAATGACTGCCGGTCCACAGTTCATGTTAGGCAGCAATATAAGAGCAATTGAGATGTGAAGTATAACAGATAGCTTTGATTTAGAATATAAGGAACACTTTTTGATATATCAATAAGTGGAAGCCATGTTTATCAAGTGCCAGTCATCCAAACTCTAGTCATTTTAATTAGGTAGTAAAAAGTATCTATCATTAAAAGTTATTATGAATGTTTCACATGGCTGGCTGAAAGCAAATGAAGGCTACTTTGGGGTTTGTTTGAAACTATATACAGTAATAGGAATGTTTAACAAAAATGGGATATAACATTGAGTGACTATTTTACAACAAAATAGTTATCTTTATCATTATATGAGTAGAAGCCTTTATCCAAATTGACTTAAGTTTCTGATACTGTACAATTCTTTACACACTTTAGATAAGTTACATCGCTTGGTAAGTTAGTGTCACACAATAAGGTCAGGGTTAAAATCAAACCAGCTCGGTGTTGTCTTAGCCATTCTACTTAGGTGAAACAATGCAAAACAATGAAATAAAAAAGGCTTTTTTTCTGAATTGAGCACTGTGAAAAATCACATGAAATATTAAATAATACTATCCCTTTGGACTATACAGGACAAATGTGTAGATTCTGTTCCTACCACTGAATTACTTTGGGACACTATACAGGTCACCTATGATGCTGAGGCTTGGTTTGCACCAGTGCAGTATGTAGGTAAATTAAATGTGTGATTTGCCAGTCTTTTTGAATCATAGATATGAATACTGTTATATATAGTAAGAATTATTCATGTTTAATTACAAAAGGATGCCTTCTGTTCTTTTATCCTTCACTTAGCAGATTCTTTTGTCCAAGGCAACTTGCAAAAATATTAATATATAATATAATTAACAAGAAAATATAAAGTTAACAAGCAATAGACAAATAAAAATTTAAAGAACAGCACAAGAAGCTTAGCATGACTGCCTGTGAGTTTAGCAATCTATACACACCATAGTTGGTTGATGACTAACAGGCTCAGTGCAGCAGTGCCAAAATGTTTTGAGAGGAGACATGTCTTCAAGAGGCACGTGAATGTTAGTAGACTGAAAGCAGTTTTCAAATGTGGTTTCAAGCTCTAAATTAAATTTAAGCTTTTAGCTTATACAAATCTTTCTCTATATTTTCATGAATCTCCTGTTGAATAAAAATAAATAAAATGATTGTAACGTAGAGCGTATGTTCTTTTCAACTAGTGGTTCTCTCTGTTATTTCTGCATATAAACAATTAGGTAAAGGTTACTTTATTGATGAAAAAAGAAAAACAAAGTGATGTGTCAACCATACTTCAACGTTAATCCTCCTCTTGACTCACATATTCACCTTTTCACTCAAGACACCAGAGCAACTCTCTTACTTTTTATAATTTCTTTAGGGAAACTGATTTTCCTATGAAATGCTTACAATGTGTAGTTTTTTTTCCTCAACAAAGGATATTCCCCCCTAATATTGTGTTCAGAGCCTTCACTAAGTCACAAGCAGACTCCATAATTTTAACCATATGAGGAAAGTCCGAAAGAAAACATAAATTCTTCTCTTCTTTCCCCATCCTTCTTGACTTTTTCTCCCTCCCACAGGTTAATAACTCCCCAGTTCTCTATTTTAGGATTAAGCTTTCCTTAGAAGGATTTTTTCCTAATCCATCCATAATATCCAACACAGATCATATACCTAAACAAACATCTTCTCCACTTCTCCCTCTCACTTTCCCTCCAGTCACATTCTGATTCAGCAGGAGCCAATGCATGACTTGTAAATTGGTCTCCAATAATAAAGCCTTGTGTGGTGCTTGTATAAGTCTAAATAGGCATAGTGTTTATTCAGAAATTTTAATTGCTGCGTTTCTGGCTGAAAGTGCCCAGCAACCTTATAGAGGAGAAAGAAGATGACTTTCAGATGGTTTTCAGAGATCATGTCCAAGCGGTAAGAATTGCAGAAATTTTCAGAAAAACCATTTCAACCTGCCTATTGCTGAACAATTCTCATCCCTTTATCATTGCTGCACTGTTCTTTTCTGTGTTTTCTCACAAGATTCCAAACTGTCTTTCAAGGGAAAGCACAAGAGGCTTAAACTCTGAATACTGATTACTCCTGCACTGTACATCTAACTCTCCTTGTAATCTCTTTATTTTATCTTCTCTAATGGCTGGCTTTCACACCCACTCTGGTCTGTTATCCCTTCATCTTCAATGGCATCGTTCACCCCTTCGTCATCAAAATAACATCTGCTTTTTCAGGCACACACTAGACAAAGGCTAAACATATAAAACATTGTGTCTCTGATTTTTTTTTTTTTGTCATCATCAAAAAAACTTTTACCTCTTTTTCTCCTTTTCAGGGGCTTGGGAAAGAAACCCTTCACTAACTCCACATTTTATATAGTTTAACCCATTGTTATTAAATATACTAATTAGAGTCATCCATTCATTGGACAACAAATGTGAAAAATCTAATTTTAAAGCTACCATGATCTAATCCCATGCAGTCACTCAATAGAAATTCTTTGAAAATATGTATGTATGATTTAACTTAAGAGGTTTTTTTTTATATATCTTGCATAAAAGGCAGTTTTAGTCTCATCCTTGTAAATCGTCTTTTCACTTCCTGAGACTGCTTATTCTGGTCGATACAACTTTGTTGACACAATATTATCATCTTCAGAACAATGTTGAGAAGCACGCTGTTATTTTGATTGAGGGCTTGTTCATGGGTGTATTGTGTGGTGGATATTTAAGGACATGAGTGTCATGAAAACACTGGTTTAAAACAGAGATCAATACATAAAAAGAACTGGAGTTTCACCTGAACACCACATTTATTGCCATATAGTAGAAATGGAAAACAAACAAGCAGTGTTGTTGCCTTCAGCACAATGGTGAAACAACTGACACCATATTGTTGTACTTGGTTGATTTTAAGCCAGCATTCTGCAACCTGGGTGTTGATGGGGATACTGCTGAGTTTCTTGGCTTGAGAGAAAAAGGGCAAACGTAAACTCCAAATCATTTCTTCACGTTCCATCTAAATCTGTTCCCTCTAAGATCTGCAGTATATTTGTTTATAAGACAATTTTGTTGTACAATTTTTACACGTTTTATCATTCCTATTTCAATTGTTTGATATAATGTGAAATCTGAACAAAAATTAACAAGAATCTCCATCCAACAATTTTCAAGATCTGTTTTTGCAGATAATAGGATCTTATTCTCGAAGTAGTGGACTTAAGGATAGAACTATCTTTTTTGAAAATAAACTTAAGAATACCTGACTTTGCAAATGTTTTAAAGTTTAGGCACATGAATAATACTTTAGCTGTCAAGGCAATCTCCTATATAAATAACTAGCTGGGGTACCCGGTGCTGCCGCTGTAGAGTTATTAATTCAATTTTGTAATGAAACATAACCTATGTTGATCCTCTGTACAAACATTTGGTGGAGATAGGTAAAATGGTATGGATTTGAATGCTAGACAAACCCAAGGCGGGGTATAGACACTGCCAGGGATGGGGGAACAGACAACATGTCGTGATGGCACATTCTCTACAGTCTTCTCCAGTTAGAAATGGAGAATCTGTGCAGAATTTGGTGGAGTGAGGTTTGCATACCTGGCACTAACACACACAAACAAGACTGTATTGGAGAGATATATTTACACTGTGTTTGTATATGAACTTCTTGAGCAATTTAAAATTTGTTTTAGTGGTGTTTTTTTTTTATTTTAAACCTGTTTTTGTATTTCTAGATTACATTTCTACTAGATTCAGCAAAATATTAATGACGTGGCTTTCAGCCTGAAATCCTTCTGGACATGCAAGTGCTGAAATGTTAGTGTAATCTCACAGATCTCATGCAGAACATGAAGTCTTGCAAGAGGAAGAGAAATAGGAAGAACAGAGAAAAACAGATGTGCCTGGGGTACACTACTGCCAAGATCGCCTGCATGTCCACAAGTAAAGTGGAAATTAAAGGAGAAAACGTTTTCAGATCAAAATATTGATTTAATGGTTTTAAACACCATATTGAAGATCTTTGTCTTAGTTACTTTTGAAGTGTAAAAGGCACTTCAAATAAAAGGCTCTCATTCTCATTGTGAAGTAAATTTCTTTATGAAGTTTTTCATTTACCAGTTTGCGCTGATTTAATTAGAAAAGCTAAACTTCTATTGAGGCTTCTTTGTATAGCAGTATTTTAAGCAGTTCAGCTTCATAGATTAAAAGATACAGTAAAGTATACTGTGCATGCTACTAGAAACTACAAGCAATGGAATAAAATTATTAACAAATGTATTGTATGACTATATTTTAGGGCTTGGCTTCTGTTTCAACTTGGTAGGGTAAAAACAAAAAATAGCCTCAGCAACATACTCTTTGTTTATATATTTTAAAGTTGTGCTTTTGTATAATAATACATTTTATTTATAGGCGCCTTTCAAACACTCAAGGACACCGTACACTTACACAACACCCAACACACAATACAATACAGTGTTACATAGAGAAGGCAAGTTTAAAAAGATGAGTTTTAACTGAAGACTTAAACAGAGAGAATGAATTAATGTTTCTAATCTCAGGAGGCAGTGCATTCCAAAGTCGGGGGGCAGAACGACTGAAAGCTCTGATCCCCAATGTGGGAAGACGAGCAGAGGGAACAGTCAATTTAATTGAGGAGGATGATCTAAGAGTACGGGAAAGGGTGACAATGTGAAGAAGGTTAGACAGGTATGGGGGGGCTAAATCATGAATAGCTTTAAAGGTTAGCAGAAGGATTTTAAACTCGATGCGGAACTTGACAGGGAGCCAATGAAGTTGATGCAGTACAGGAGTGATGTGGTGAGTAGAAGGAGATCTTGTGATAATACGGGCAGCTGAGTTCTGGACTAATTGAAGTTTGTGAAGAGTTTTTTGAGGGAGACCAAAAAGAAGAGAATTACAATAGTCAAGGCGAGAGGTAACAAGGCTATGAACAAGAACTGCAGCAGAGTGAGGGGTGAGAGAGGGGCGGAGACGATTGATATTACGTAGATGGAAGTAGGCAGATCGTGTAATAGTATTGATGTGTGAAAGAAAGGAGAGGTTATTATCCAAGATGACACCAAGACTTTTGGCCTGAGAGGAGGGGGATAGAGTACAGTTATCAATTATAATAGAGAAGTTATGAGATTTGGATAATGTGGATTTTGTACCAATAAGAAGGATCTCTGTTTTATCACTGTTGAGTTTAAGAAAATTAAATGTAAACCAGTTTTTGATTTCGGCCAGACAGTCAGTAAGGGTGGTAGGTGGGAGGGTGATTGTGGGTGAAGTTGAAAAATAAAGCTGGGTGTCATCTGCATAACAGTGGAAATGGATATTATATTTCCTGAAAATATTGCCCAGAGGGAGGAGATAGATGGTGAACAGAAGGGGGCCCAGGACAGAGCCTTGAGGCACTCCTGAGGTAACGGATACAGAGTGAGATAAGAATGATTTGAGCTGTATGAATTGGGAACGGCCAGAAAGATAGGATGTGAACCAGTTATAGACATTGTGGATGACACCAATGGAAGATAGTCTATTGAGAAGAATGGAATGAGAAATGGAGTCAAAAGCCGCACTCAAATCAAGTAGTATGAGGATAGAGAGTAAGCCGGAGTCTGCTGCCATAAGAAGATCATTAGTTATTTTGATTAATGCCGTTTCTGTACTATGGAGTGGGCGGAAACCAGACTGGAATTGTTCATACAGGTTATTCAGGGTTAAGCGAGAGTGGAGCTGATTGGCTACCACTTTTTCTAGAATTTTGGATAAGAAAGGTAGGTTAGAGATCGGACGCAGGTTGTTAAAATTAGATGGATCGGCGCCGAGTTTTTTTAAAATTGAGGTTACTACAGCAATTTTGAATAAAGCAGGAACAATTCCAGTTGAAAGAGAAGAATGGATAATAGCAGATATAATATGGAGCAAAGATGGAAGGCAGGCTTTGTCAAGTGATGTAGGTAAGGGGTCAAGCAAACAGGTGGATGACTTAGAATGAAGGATTATATCTGATATCTCTAAAGTGGAGGGAATTTGAAAGAAAGTAAAAGGGTGAGTAGATGGGAAGAATTCAGGAGGAGTAGTGTGAGCAGATTGCAAAGCAAGGTAGTGGTGGATACTCTCGATTTTGTTCATAAAAAATGACATCAGAAAATTACAAAAGGCATAAGAGTAAAAATGTGATGGCCACAAATCAGGGGGTTGGGTGACATGTTTGATGAGTGAGAACAATGATTTAGTGTTGCCTTCATTCATGCTGATTATATTAGAATAGTAGGCAGATTTAGTTTGATTAATACAATCCTTATAATGTGAAAGATGGTGGAAATACATATCTTTGTGAACCGCGAGCCCAGTTTTTTTATAAAGTCGCTCTAATTGCCGGCCTTTCGCTTTCATGAGATGAAGTTCCGGCGTAAACCAGGGGGCAGAGAGGGAAAATGAAACAGACCTTGTTTTAAAAGGGGCAAGAGAATCCACAATATGATGAAGGATGGTGTTATAATGCAAAATCAACTCATCAGCGGTAGTTAAATTAGAAATGGCAATATATGCTTCAATACTGGATCGAACAGAGTCCAAGTTAATGTTCTTGATATTGCGAAAAGTTATTGTGCGGGGTAGCTTCGGGATAGATATAGAGAGTTGAAGATTAAAAGAGAGGAGAGAGTGGTCAGAGAAAGGCAGTTCATCAATTGTATAATCGAGAGAAGAGACACCAGAGCAACAAATTAAGTCCAAAATGTGTCCTTTTGAATGAGTGGGGACCTTGGTGAACTGTTGGAGGCCAAAGTTCTCCAGGCAGGACATAAAGTCTCTAGTAAGAGGGTTATTTACATTGTCCATATGAATATTGAAGTCACCCAGCAAGATAATATTAGGGGAGATAATGACAAGCTGAGCAAGAAAAGCAGCAAAGTCATTTAAAAAGTCGCTATTCGGTTTAGGTGGACGATAAACAGCAGCGATGACGGTAGGCGAAGATCCAGGTAACTTGCAAACAGTACATTCAAACGAGTTGAAAGCAGGGACAGACATCGGCAAAACGTTCCACTTTTCGCGGTATAACATCGCGAGACCTCCTCCGCGGCCAATGCCGCGAGGTTGACAGATGTAAACAAATCCCGGCGGAGTGGATTCATTGAGTTCGGAAAAGTCATTAGGTTTTTGCCAAGTCTCAACCAAACAAAGGAAATCAAACTTATGATCAACGAGGAGATCCTGAACAAGAGACCCCTTGTTCGTAAGTGAGCGAATGTTCAGTAATCCGAAGTTGAAGGTGGTAGTCCCATGGGTCGTAGAGGTGTTAGCCGACCTAGTTAAGCTGGCAAGCACACTATGGTCGACAACCCGATCAGCGCGGCGAGGAGGACGGCGAAAGTTGGACCAGAAAGACTTTATTGCAGACGAGGGATCCTGATGGACCGTTCGTCGGGATCCACGATGAGTGTATCTCCGACGTGGTTGAAAGATGATGTCCGAATGGAAATGCAAAAAAGCAGGAGGAGGCGGTAACATGGAGGGATGCAGCCGGAGAAGTTCAACAGCAGAATACTGGAGCAATCCCAACGCAAACCGATGAACAGGCAGTAGGAGAGCCCAGATGATCATAAACCAGGCAGTAGTCCACATATTTTGTCAGCGTCAGGGTAAGCAGACCCAAGACGATCAAACAGAGTTGCAAACAAACAAAGTTTTACCGGTGAGCAGCGGCAGCCAAACGCGCTAGCGTCCACTCAACCGGAAGTTGAGTACTTTTATCATATTAAGTACGCAATATACTTGTAGAAGACTGTGATAATCTTGTTAGGCTGTTTTGCTTATATCCATCTAAGTGATTGACACTCTATATTGGTTTCCTATGTAGAGGCTGCATTTGTCTGATACAAAATTTCACAATTTATCTCCCTTGAAATACCTTCAGCATATCCTGTCTATAAAGTGGATATGAAGAAGCCATACATTGATTCCTGATTACAATAAAATGTGTTCTTTAATAACAAAATTGTATTACTTAACTGTACAAATCCAAATCCCCATACTATACTACAATGAGAAAATGATGCCTTGTACTACTTAGAATTACAGAATATTTGTTGTACATTATGATAAACAATGAGAATATTTTGAAAAGTATGGTATCCTCAAGTTGATATCCTTAACTATCTCTCTTTGAAACAATCAATGGACAACATTACCTGCTGATAAGCCTTCAGCTGCTTGTTACTTTTCTGTCTTCTACTGTACTTGTTTAGACTTCTGAGCACTTACTGCATAACTATAGTTGAGTTAACTGACCTCTAATGTGTGTGTTGTATTGATATTTTTCAATCAGTTTTAAAAAGAAAGATATTTAGTAGCCTTCTGTCTGACCTTACATTCACGGAACAGCCTTGTGTTGTAAACCTTATGCTGTTATATGTTACAGATAGTCAATAGCAGCTGTAAAAAAACAATAGAAACCTGCTGCAGATGCAACAACAGATCTACAACACTCATTCTAAATTCTATGATGGTGTATATCTGCAAGGTTGCTTTTTTTTTCTTGTTTTCTTCTTCACAAGAATATTTTAGTTTTTAAAAGAGAAATCTAATCAGTTGTTTTTAAACAGTTAAATAGGATATAATGGAATTGCTTTAAATTGGCCGAAACATGTTATAAAAAAGATTAATGAGTTTAAAAAATGGTAGAAAAATTGACTGACTACATCATTTTAGTGTAAATTTAACACAGCTACAATGAGAAACAGTAAGCATAAGTGCCATTAAAATATAAGAACTGTTGGTACTGTCAACATTTACCTGTGCTCAAAGTAAAGAGTATAATGTATAATATGGCTAAGGTCATGGTTGTTTTAAGAGAAGGCTTTTTTTTTATATTGATTATGTTTTTTCCCATCACACTATCTGTATATGTGCCTCCTGCTTTTCTTAAATATTAACTTTAGCACCCTTGGGCAGCATTAAAATATTGAAGGTAAACACCCATTTTCATCAGATATCTGATGCATTGGCCATCGTAGTTTCAAACACAATGTGTGGCTCGTCCCTTCAGTGCTGATGTTCTGACTCCATCGAAACAAAACAGCCATCTGAGCACTTGATGTTCTAATGTGTTTTCCTTTTGACTATCCTTTGCATTCTATTTCTGTTCTTTTTTCCCCAGAGTGATTAGCCATAAATTGTCTATGTTGGTTTGAGCCTTTACTTTTTTACAGTCTACAGTACTTTTGTTAAATCTAGTATTGCATGATTCCTTAGAGTTTTTTGTATTTTTTTTCTTTATCAATGTACTTAATGGTTATCATATGTGTTAGTTTTAATTAGTGTGTAATGCCCTTCTTTATCAATATTTGGCCAAGTGACTTCTCCCATATCTGAATTATTGCCTGTAAGCAGATGGCAGAGCTGGCATTTTTACAGAATGATTAGAATGTTAAACCTGCACTGTCATTTCACTTGTCACTACCACAGTCTTGGTCATTTGGCTGGGTAATTTTCACCCTAATCTGGAAGAAGGCTTATAGAAAGATTGAGCAGCGAAGTTCTTTAAGGATGCAAATCATTCATTATACATTAAAATCATGCACATACAAAAAGCACACTACACACTAAGGCTCAGAATTGAAATAAAAAGTCCAATTTGTTTGTTCATACAGCATTAGGGAGATTACCTCCATATTAAATAAAATATTAAAGTAAATTCACTAACTTAAAAAAAAGTGACCTTCTAGCTGTATGTGCCTATCATTGGCTCTCAATGAGATTTCTACATATATGTATCTCCAGGATGGCAGAGGAACATCTGACATAATACCCTTAAAGAAGACTGACAGCAGCCTTCATTGGTAGTGAGAACAAATCTCTTCCCACCAGTTGGGAATTTCAAAAAATGTCCTGTATGATTCTTTATGATTCCAAAAGATAGGAGAACAACAGAGTGTTTTAGATTTTGTAAATATGTTGCAAAACGAACAAAAGAATTTTGTCATACTTAGAAATTATTATACTTGTATATTTTTTTATAGTGGTACTTCTGATGGAGCTAAAGATAATAACCCAAATGAAAGTTTATGAATAATAAGCACATTTAGAACAATGCCATTTTGAGAGACTACTTTGAGCTCAGAAGCAGCAAAAACATAAGTATAAGTATATTATTACTGTGCATTGCATCAAAGTTTTGTCTCCAAAATGCATTTGTCAGTCTGGATTTGAAGGAGTTTTAATTGACAACATCTGTGTTTGGTTAACCTTTAAAGCCCACCAAGAAGCAAATATAGATTAGTATTATCAGCCTGTCTGACAAAAACAGGTATTGCACATCATTTTCCAAATGAACTGCTTGTCTGCATCATCATCCTTTCACCACCTCCTCAGTAATCAATGAAGCTAATTAAAAAGAGAAATCATGCGAATTATCTGTCCAGGCTTTATACTGCTTAGTCAGATCAATAGCACTAGTTTCATAAAAAACATACTGACTAATACCATTTCAACCACTTAGATTTATTTTGATCCACTGTTTATAATAAATGCAAAAGGATATTTTTTATGTCATTATATAGAAGTGTTTGATCTACGAAAACTGAGAGTAAATGCAGTTTAAATAAAAGCAATCTCAGCATCTAGCATCCTGGGTCAGTTAGCCCATCTAGATTTCATATCAAAATTCACACAAAGGGCTCTATATATACACCTTCTTTTCAAGGTACCCTTGATTCTTTTGGCCTCCAGAATTGCTCCTGAAGTTTATTTCATTCCTTGAATGCATGTGTGGCTTTTCATGTCTTTCGATTTTCACTTTGTCTGAGTCCTTCTTAGTGATCTGTCTATCCCTGTTGTCTTGCAATTTATTCAGATAAAGTAGTCAATAATGCACTCTAGCAATGAGCGATGAAATGAATCATACAACACTGGTCTTTAAGCTGGACTAATACTCAAGTGTAACAAGAGTATGGTAATAATAATAATAATAATAATAACAGTTCTCAGTCCTTACTATAAATTAAAGTCATAGTGTGGAGCCAAAACAAATGTATAATACACTCACAAATGGCCGAGAGCTAACATTATCAGCCTTTTCTGATAACATAAAAAGTCCTATTTTTTTAAACAGGCATGCTTTTTTTTTTTTTTTTTTTCGTTTTTGGCTGTTTTCTGGAATTTTAGTTCAATCATTTCACTAAATTAGAGAGGTAACATAGTGTGATGGATGGATGGATGGATGGATGGATGGATGAATGGAACAAAGAGACTGGCATGAGTCATGAGTAGGGATGAGCGAACTCCAAACTGTTCACTTTGTAATTTTGACTGTTGCTCTCTAGACATCTAACAGTTTTTCAAAACAGGAAATTCCAGGTTACAGTGCATACAGTAGATTCGGATTTCTACAAACTGAAAAACTGAAGTTCAGTAAGTAATGAAGATAAAGCCCACATTGGTGCAATGGTATAATGAAAAAAGACAAAAAATATCTAACACTGTGGCCTACAAAAATTATTAAATTACAGTGTGAGATGTGGATAAAATAGACAGAACCACAAAAATACTATTGGGGTCCCAGTTGGGATGCTCCATTTAATTTAGGAAAAGTGTTTAGAAATTAAAGGCTTTTTGAAATTACAGAGTGATAATGCCTTTCATAAGCAGAATTGACTGCACTGCTTCTTTGGGCATCTTCTTGTCAAATGATACTGAACTTTCTGTGTCAGGGTGTTATATTAGTAAGAGGACCTTTCAGGTCTAAAAGGAGTGGAAGTGACATCAAGGTTTCTCAAGCGGAACATCCTCTTAATTGAGAACTGGAGTGGAAAAGTTAGTGTGACAGATGTGCAATTCTTTTTTCTAACCCCATAAAGGGAACCACTAAGCATGCAGGTTTGGCAAAAGTCTAAAATAAAATTGCAATGTTTTTATATGTTAGGACATATATTGTGTGAAACAGTGTTCATTGCATGTTACGTCTTTGCCCAATAATCAGTGTACTTTAATATATTTGTAAATTAACATGTTCTTTATTGACATGATCAGTAAGTGTTCGGATTAAAGGTAACAAGTGATCATTTTGGAAGCAACAGAGTAATACCTGCCATTGGAAGAACAGAGAGATTTGTGTGTAGAGATAAAGGCAATCAGGGAAAATTATAGTCAACATGCGGTGTCAGTTAGGCCCACACAAAAATTGTTCTATATGTTATTAAATGGACTTGTGCTATAAGGATGCTTTACATTTTTTAGTAATGTCATTTTATGATGTAAATATTGCATTGAAGCATATGTTTAAATTCTATACTAACACTTTACCCAGTCGTTCAAATGTCTCAGCCTCCAAGCAGAGATCATTGCCTTTAAGCACTTGAAGAACATCCTATTCTAGAATATGTGACAATATTGGTTGTACAAAACATCTGGAGGCAACTATATAGATTTAAAATCTTAATGATTTTTTATATGACATAACATTCTCAGACCCAGTTGAAACCAATTTACTTGACCCATACTGACCCATATATTTTATCATGTCTGTTAAAATAATTTCACATAACATTAACCTGCTTGAGATGAGGAGTAAGAATTAGATTACCAGTGGAAAAACCCACTTAGATACTACTGAGAATATGCAAATTGCAAACAGACAATGAGCAACATTTGTGCCCACAATGTTGAGCCAGTGAAGCAACAGTTATACCTATGGTGTCAATCTTTTGCCAACATTTCTTGTTTATTTATTTATTTTCTCAAACATCACATATATGTATTAAGATTCATGTCTTGTAATTTACTTTGCTTCTGGGACCTGAGGTAGGTCAGTCTCTGGAGAAAGTAATCCAACTAACTCTGCCACCTAACCTGACATTCCATAACTGAAAATTTTGAGTATATTTCAGAAGATTTTTGGGTTGGCAGGATTAGGCACTTGTGTTTGTGACTTTGCAAAGGCTTTTTAATGTAATTACTAAGCTAGATATGCACATAAAAATAGATTTCAGGGCCTTGCTTCATTTTGCTTGTTTGTTTTAGCTTTAATTGTACTTGGCACCAATTGCCTGCTTCACAGAGGTTAAAATGACAAACTTTCACTTTAAACAGTTTTAATTCTATGAATTTGGAAAGTGCAGCATATACAGATAGATACAGCATATCCTTAGTTTCACTTTGCACACACACTCCTTGGCATTCTGGGTTTTGAACTTCTGCTGTACTCACATCTTATAGATTAACATTTCAGCAATATTGACTTCTCTGATTTGGCCATAACGGGTTATTATTTTTATTATTTTTTAACAGAATGAATAGGCTGGTCGTTCTTTTGAACTGTCTTATGATATGTGTGGCAAGTATCACTCACATTATGTTTTCAATTCAGCTCAATTTATTCTTATAATTTGTTCTTTTTCTTAAAAAAAAACTCGGCATACTCAGCATACTATACACTTTTAGCACAGTGGGAAGCACATTACCATCTACATTAGAGGAACTGCTATAGAGAGGATCAGCAGTCTTAACAATTTTGAGTCACCTAAAGTGGCCACAGTACATCCTAGCTATCGTATGTCTTTACTTCCTTTGATGGCCCCTTCTTTTCTCACTAACCTCTACAGTTGAATGCATACTCAGTGGCTGCGTGACATCCTGGTATGGCACCTGTCAGCTCAGGAGCCTGAAACACAGCAGAGTGGGATGAAGACAGAACAAAACATCACTAGTTTATGGCTCACGTTTGTTCAAGATATGTCTAACAAACACTGAATCACAAAGACTTTTCTTCCTTCTCAGTTCTGGAATCATTATAAGCACTCACACCCCTAGATACAGAGACAGTTTTTATTCACAGGAAATAAAGCTATTCAACTGACACTCCATACTGACAATTATATTAGTGTTTCTTGTATATATCATGAAATGTTGTACTTAATGTGTAGTAGTGGTAGTAGTAATAGTGTCAAATGTACAGGGTACGGGGGAATTCTTACTTACATTTCCAAACAATCAGCAACATCTTGCCACTCTCTTGTGCCATGATATACAAGAATTGTATGTTTCTTCATTTAATTTAATGGAATACACAAATCAGTTTCACTGTCTACGTGTTCTCATTGTTTTTTGTCAGTATTGTATTACTGTCATTTGCCAGTGGGAGACATGCAAGTGAGAACTTTGTTGTACAAGGTACACATGACAGTAAATACGAACTTGAACCTCATCAACACTGCCACAGCACAATTTCCTCTTTGTCACAAGACTTAGCTAGGCCATGGTTAGTTTATGGTTTATCGTCTCCTATCCGGCAACCTACCTTGATTGGTAAATCTTTATTTCACTATTCTTCAGGATACGTTTAGATGTTCTGGCCACCTTTGTGATTATATTGAAGTGATCAAAGCTTCCTATGGATGGAATTAGCACGGAAATCTTTTAACTGATTCCTTAAAAATAAAATAAATCCAACACCTTATGTATCTATGCCATACTGTATATCAATGATATGCTCCTCTGTTACACATTTGAAAGTGTTTTTATGTTATTTTTGTGAGGAATTAAGAGTGTCATTTTCTCACATCAGGAGGTACAGTATATCATATCTGCTGATCTTCAAAAGCTGCAACAAAAACGGAAAGATGTTCAGATACTACATTAACAATATATTTAAAAAGAAAAAATAAATAGCAGTCACTGTCAGTCGGGGGATTTTGCTGCTCTGTGACAATATGGAGAAGGAAATATTACTAATACATTCCAACCTCATCATGTGCATTTAGTAAAATTTGACTTGGAAGTGGCAACTTTAATTGGAAGGTGAGGTTAATTATTACTTACTCAGTGTAAGGCAATTTTATGCATAATGCCAAACAGAGATTGTCAGGATGCGATTAGGTTAGACGGTAAATAATCAAAGATTTTCACTGCTGTAGGCAGAAATCCAATGTATACTACATGTGTGTCAGACCAGGAGGAACTCTATATATTATGTTCAATTAATGCAAGGGAGTACATCCGGATACAGGCATCAAGTAGTGTGTATATATATATATATATATATATATATATATAGTAATAAAGAGTCCACACAAACATAAAGGTTTGGGGTTTTCCAGCCCCGTATACTGTAACAAGATGAGTCAAAGTAGATTCGTACATTAATTGTAGGTTCTAACAGAGACTGCCCAAATGGCGGAATGGGGGAAGATTTATGATGAGGGACCGGAAATGAAGAGTGATGCATGCTGGGAAGGAACCGAGATGAATTCTGGGATTGATTACGTCATTAGGACTCGACAGAGGGAGGGCAGAAGTGGTGATGCGGAATCAGGAAATGGTAGCAGGATCATGGCGGTGGTGTGCCTTTCTTTCTGTAGGATAAAAGAGAGAGAGGTTAGTACTCAGCCAATCTCTTCTGGCATGTGCTTTCATGTTCCCGTTTAGGTCTTTCCGCGGCCCCCTACCCGCACGTGCGTGACAATATATATATATATATATATTTATATACATTTATATATATATATATATATATTTATATATGTTTGTGTATATATGTGTATATGTCTATATATATATATATATATATATATATATATATAGTATATAGTATATACACGGTATACCTTTTTTTTTTTTATTTGTTTGTGTTGCTCATATTAGAATCACAAATAAGAGGACGGCTATATGAAGTTACTTTACATTAACTTCAGGCAAGGAGATGTACATTGTGGCCATAAAAAAGCTTTTGTAAAGCCATTCAATGGAGCCATCAGACCATATAAAAAGCTTGATTTTACTTGATTATATTTTTCTTATGTATTATACAAGGAGATTTCCAAAAGCTCATTCACTTTAATAGAAATAAAAGAGTTAATCTCAATTTATTTTTCCTCAGAAATCTTATTCATTTACTACTCCACATATTTACTGCTCAACTCAATGCACTTTTGTAATCTGTGGATCCATTTTCAAAACACCCCCCTGAAATGATCTTTTTTCAGCTATGCCAGCTCTTCTTTAAGTGACTTTATCATGTCTTCTCAATTTTCATAGCATTTTCCATGCATGTTCGCCTTGATTTTGGGGAAGAGCCAGAAATCACAAGGGGCCAGGTCAGGCAAATAGGTTGGGATATCCAACACGTTGATCCCTAAGACACCAATGAAGAGGATGATGTTGGTGGCCTGATGCATAGGAGCATTGCTGTGGTGAAGGAACAAGTAACTCAGCTTGCACTTAGGGTGACCTCTCTTGAGGTTTTGGAAAACTTCAGCAAAACACTTCTTTGTGTAGATGTCTGAAACCGGGCAAACCACTTCTGAACAGTTCTCTGAGTTGGCACCAGGTCACAAAGATCAGTTTCTAGCTTTTTGAAGCTTTCTGCCACTGATAAGTTGAAATAAAAATGTGGCAGAACATGAGCACTCATCTGTTCTCATCAGAGAAATTCACTCATAGGATCGTGTCACATTCAGTTCTACCTTAATTTCTTGCCTCCATGATGACCTACAGGTTTAAGGTTTTTGTGACCAGTTGAAAAAAATTCAATGAAAAATCAACCATAGGGAACAAATTCAAAAGTCCATATGAGTAGACTTCTGTAACTCCCCCGTAGTTTTATTTTTGCATAATTAACAACATACATATCAAACATATACTGTAAGTGAATACTTGATCACCTAACACCTCTTACCCAGATACTGTATTGAAACAGAAGAACTAATTTAAAGAATGGACACAAAAAAAATAAAAAGTTAAAATGAAAATCATTGCAGCACTTGCCCCCTTAATATGTAATTTAATAAAACCAATCTGAAATTTCCATTCATAATAGTTTGAATGAGGGAATAGATTAATGATAAATATCAAAGTATCTAATTTTGTAGCTGTCTTGAGGGAATAGCTTTGCACTGTTTCCTTACATCTGGTTTTGAATCCTGCTCAGTAACAATCTGAAGTTTGCACACTTGTTCCAAATCTGCATGGGTCTTTTTTCTAAATTTTTTTCTTGTATAACCAAAAGTTTACAATTGGTATCCATAAATTGGCCTCTGTGTAAGTGTGATCATCCCTCTATTGAGCTGGCCCTCTGAAAAGGCTTGGTTTCAGCGTTGTACTAGATATGGCTGGGAAAAGCTCCAGCTCCTCATAAACCCAGAAATGTTTTGAAAGGTTCCATAATGGATAGAATAAATTAGGGAAACATAAGTCTGATACATACATACATCCATTTTCAAACAAATTCAGCCAGTTTAGCTTCCTGTGAGAGCAGGCAGGTACAATCCACCAAATACATTAGAGATACACATAACTGTTAAAATGTCAACCACACCTAAGGAACGCATATGAGATGCAGAATCAGACAGTACTTACAATCCTTTATGAATAACTAGTACTCAATGTTTTAATTATACACTTTGCTATTCATCTTAACATTATGAAAACACTATTTTAAGCCATTCGTACAGCATCTTTGCCCTCTTTCTTTTGCTCCTTGATATGCTATCATGAGTTGATCTAATTTCCTCATCTCAAATGTAAGGCTTCAGAAAATAGCCCTCATTTAAGAAGCAATTGTAGACGTGACTGTAAAGCTGAGTACAAGACAAGGCTGTTTGAAAAATTTACATCTGATTTATCAAAAATCAACATTGAAAGTGTGTCTATGAAATTGTAAATCATGCTGGATTCTGCTTCATATGAAAATAATTTTTAAAGCAACATATTTTAAAACCTTGCCTTAAAGGCACTATACTTGAAAGAGACAGCGTGAATAAAATACCACAGAATATACACAAGAGGAAGAAAAAACACCTTGCCTGAGACTGAAATCCTCTCTAACAAGACATGGGCAAGTCAGTATTGTGTACCATAGGTTATTAGGCTATGTCAGCAGTGCAGTTTCAGGAAGACGTGAGCTGGGGTCTGTTAATTCAAAGTGATTTTTAAGAAAATGTGCCTGAACAACTTAATTGTTTCTTTGTTTGTAAAATTTCATATGCTGTAAATAAAAAAATAAGCAGCATAGCAGCAAAGGCCCAGTACTGATTTCCTATTATTCTCAATCAAGTCATGGATAGTATTTTAATGAGTATCTAAAATCTGAAAAAGGAAATAAAGCAGCCACAAAGTATGGGAGTAAAGTAATATTCTGTTGTTATACAAAAGCTTATTTTATGAGTGCACTCATAAGCAGGCAGCTATATTTTGAATTTATTGTAATGACCAACATTACCTGCTGCCCATGGGCTGCTTTACTGCCAGCTTTTTCCAGGTATTCTCTCCCCTTCAGACAGTCCACTGCCATATGAACAACATGTCGCTCTGAGGTCTGGACCTAGAGCTCGTTACAGTATACTGAACTCTGGTATTAATGAGATTAGCAGATGCGAGGTTAAAAAATATTTCCTTATATTTGAACAGGTTGCTGAATCATAGCACCACAAAGAATTTCTCTAGTTATTTTTTATTGTAGGTAACATGTGACTTTCCAACTAATAGGTAATTTAGTTAAGTATGAATCTGGATTTTTTTCTATCATATTAATCAAGCCGGGCGGCATGGTGGTGCAGTGGTAGTGCTGCTGCCTCACAGTTAGGAGACCTGGGTTTGCTTCCCGAATCCTCCCTGTGTAGAGTTTGCATGTTCTCCCCGTGTCTGCATGGGTTTCCTCCCACAGTCCAAAGACATGCAGGTTAGGTGCATTGGTGATCCTAAATTGTCCCTAGTGTGGGCTGGCACCCTGCCCGGGGTTTTTTTCCTGCAGACCCCCATGACCCTGTAGTTAGGCTATAGCAGGTTGGATGATGGATGGATGGATGGATATTAGTCAAGTCTACTAACCATCTTCAATTATTATCTGATCTGAAATCTATACTAATAAAAGACAAAGCCCACACTGACTGACTGACTGACTGACTGACTGACTGACTCACTCACTCACTCACTCACTCACTCACTCACTCATCACTAATTCTCCAACTTCCCATGTAGGTAGAAGGCTGAAATTTGGCAGGCTCATTCCTTACAGCTTACTTACAAAAGTTAAGCAGGTTTCATTTCGAAATTCTATGTGTAACGGTCATAACTGAATCCTACTTACGTACATATATACAGTACAGCCATAGCCTGCAGCTCGGTCGCCGTGTGAGGCGGAGTTGCTTCCCCCATCACCACGCCTCCCACGTAGTTGGCTGCCTGCCTATATTGCGTCCCCCATACCCACGCCTTCCACGTAATTGAGTTCCTACCCATATAAGGCCATCCGTTAGCAGCAATCCAATAGACACGCTGCTGCTAAATGTTCGCAGGCAAATCAAAAAGTTAATACCGGGAATGCCTGTTAAACATCTTAGATTCACGAGTAGCGATTTGGGTGGTGAGATGTCTATCGAAGTGATCACTGTAATATTTATATGTCATTGAAATGTATTATTATCAGGCATGGTTTAGGCACCTATGTCATCAGGAAGGCACCAGAAAAAGGGACCTTAAGGTTACTATTATGGAAGTTAATTTAGAGCACGGATGCCATGAATGTAAGAGCTTAGGCATTTGTCATGCCTAAGACGAATACGATATTCGCGAGATACAAGTTTAATGAGAAGACGCAGGGTATGAACGAGACTTTTGATCACTTTGTAACGGAGTTAACATTGCTGGTGAAGGACTGTGCTTATGCAAACGAAGATTAGATGGTCATTGATAGAATAGTGTTTGGCACAAACTCAGCAAAAGTGCGACAGAAACTTTTAAGTGCCGGGTCTGAGCTAACATTAAATAAAGCCGTGGACATCGCATGAGATAGCACAAGCACAGCTGAGAACCTTCGATGCATGTACTCCGAGTGGCTCACGTGAACGGGCTGTAAACGCAGTACGCAGACAACAAACAAGAGCTCCAAAGAGCACTGAACAAAAAACGCATTACACAATTGAGAAGGAAGCAAAAGAATATGAAGCGAGTGACGCATACAAACATATTCATAAGTGCAGCTACTGCAGAAACAAAGCACACGGTGGAAAAAGTCATATGTGATATGACATATGTGATATGTGTAGACATATCAATAGGAAAGCAAGGTGTAAAGCTTAAGTTTAAATTAAGTTCATAGACACACTGCTGCAAAATATTCGCAGGCAAATCCACAACTTAATACCGGGAATGCCTTTTAAACATCTTAGATTCACAAGTACCAATTTGAGTAGTGAACACTTCGATGAATGAATCCTGTTATCTTTACAACAGTTGACAAACACGGAATGTAACTTCAACACAACACATCCTCCAAATACGAACCTGATTGAAAGAAATAATGATAATCAAATCCTTGATGACAGCAACATTCATAACAGTCACAAAACAATTACATTGACAATCATGTTATGTTATTCTTAAAATGTTTCCTTTTCTTTTTCATAACTTCTTTAACACACTACTCCGCTGCAAGGCGCGGGTATTTTGCTAGTGCAAAAATAAAACACAATTAATCAACTGAGTCACGCCTTTATTTAAACATGTTTTGAAATGAATTAAAGATCAATCACTATCTCATTGTTTGCAAGCAGTATGTATTAAGAAACACAGTTAAAACATTGACTGGTAATTTGTATCAGATTGAGTTGTATTGCATACTGGGCTTTTTACCCTGCATTAAAGTCAGTGACCAAGCAGTGACCTGCAGATTACAAGAATCTTCTTTAATTAAATTCCTATTAATGGCAATCATTGTAACAAAGGTCAATAAGATATCTTAAGGCTCGCAATAGATGCAATTTGCATTCAGGGAGATGTATCTGTATTAATGGGAGAAAAATTGTCATTTTCCTAATTTGAAGGCTTTGCATAAAAGCTTTTTTCCATTTTAAATGTCATTTACTGTTCTATTGTTTTAAATGTAAAAACTAGAATAGCTGTTGTCTTAAATATTTTGGTTCCATCAGATTTTAAAATTGAAAGTTTCATCTGTCTTATATGCCATTATTAGTCCTTTTTATGGCTTAGAGTCTCCATGTTTTTCGACCTGAGACAATGTAGGTGTTTCTTTTAAGATGCTTGCAATGAACAATTAATGCATCTAGTAGCCAGTTGTCACAACTGACAGAGCTGCAGTTTTAGTAATTAACAAAAGGAGAAAGGAGTGGAACGGCTACTGGCTACAGTCTTCGTCCATTATAATTGTTGCTGACCACTTGTGTTAACTAAGAGAGGCCAGACAGCAGACGATGGCGCCATTTACTGTGCTTTGAAAGTGATAGGAAAACTGCATCCTTTCTGTGCTTCTGAGTTGTTCTGCTTGAAAAGTTGTAATGTTTGCATGATTAATTTTAATGACATGATATTAAATGAACAGGGGCGCTTAAAGCAGTGAACCTTACTGTACATGTTAATTCATATTAGTGTCCTAAAATATTTATCTGTTAATTTTTATAGAATACACGTTTTGGTTATATATCACACTAGCAAAACACCCGCACTTCGCAGTGGAGAAGTAGTGTGTTAAAGACATAACATAACATGATTGCCAATGTAATTGTCGTAGGCTTATTTTAGTATTGAGAGTGAATTTGATGATTGTAAAGATTTTAATTTATGATTGTAAATGTTGTGTATGAGAAATGCACATTTTTAGGATGTAAGGATCTCTTTGTAAATGACGTTTGCAGTTCTGACCTCAGGCTGTAAAATGACCAAGCTGTCTGCTGAGCTTACTCTTGAGCATGCAACGTACAGTTGGCCATGTAAGAAGCAATCTTGTGTGAAGTCAATGGCGGCCTTTTTTTAGAGTCTGGCCCTGTGACTTATTTATTGTCATAACGAAGCAGACTGTTACTGGAAATTGGAGGTGTTTGAATTGGAATCAGTATGGGTGAGGTTTAGATAGATAGATAGATAGATAGATAGATAGATACTTTATTAATCCCAAGGGGAAATTCACATAATCCAGCAGCAGTATACTGATACAAAGAAACAATATTAAATTAAATAGTAATAAAAATGAAAAAAGTTAGCATTTACTCCCCCGGGTGGAATTGAAGAGTCGCATAGTGTGGGGGAGGAACGATCTCCTCAGTCTGTCAGTGGAGCAGGATAGTGACAAAAGTCTGTCACTGAAGCTACTCCTCTGCCTGGAGATGACACTGTTCAGTGGATGCAGTGGATTATTCATGATTGACAGGAGTTTACTTAATGCCCGTCGCTCTGCCACAGATGTTAAACTGTCCAGCTTTACTCCTACAATAGAGCCTGCCTTCCTCACCAGTTTGTCCAGGCGTGAGGCGTCTTTCATCTTTATGCTGCCACCCCAGCACACCACCGCGTAGAAGAGGGCACTCGCCACAACCGTCTGGTAGAACATCTGCAGCATCTTACTGCAGATGTTGAACGATGCCAACCTTCTCAGAAAGTATAGTCTGCTCTGACCTTTCTTACATAGAGCATCAGTATTGGCAGTCCAGTCCAATTTGTCATCCAGCTGCACTCCCAGGTATTTATAGGTCTGCACCCTCTGCACACAGTCACCTCTGATGATCACAGGGTCCATGAGGGGCCTGGGCCTCCTAAAATCCACCACCAGTTCCTTGGTTTTGCTGGTGTTAAGATGTAAGTGGTTTGAGTCGCACCATTTAACAAAGTCTTTGATTAGCTTCCTGTACTCCTCCTCCTGCCCACTCCTGATGCAGCCCACAATAGCAGTGTCATCAGCGAACTTTTGCACGTGACAGGACTCTGAGTCATATTGGAAGTCTGATGTATATAGATTGAACAGGACCGGAGAAAGTACAGTCCCCTGCGGCGCCCCTGTATTGCTGAACACAATGTCAGACCTGCAGTTCCCAAGACGCACATATTGAGGTCTGTCTGTAAGATAGTCCACAATCCATGCCACCAGGTGTGAGTCTACTCCCATCTCAGTCAGCTTGTCTCTAAGGAGCAGAGGTTGGATGGTGTTGAAGGCGCTAGAGAAGTCCAAAAACATAATTCTTACAGCACCACTGCCTCTGTCCAGGTGGGAGAGGGATCGGTGTAGCATATAGATGATGGCATCCTCCGCTCCCACCTTCTCCTGGTATGCGAACTGCAGAGGGTCGAGGGCGTGGCGGACCTGTGGCCTCAGGTGGTGAAGCAGCAGCCGCTCCATGGTCTTCATCAGATGTGACGTCAGAGCAACAGGCCGGAAGTCATTCAGCTTTAGAGGTAGCCTGAAAGAAGAATGGGCAGTCCTTCCACCCTTGAAGCGATGAAGTAAAGAAGAAGGGAGCAGTGAGCACAACGAACAGCTGAGGAAAGTAAGGAAGCAAGTTAGGAGGCTGTATGAACCTAGATTGAGCACCTTCCTATTTTTGACTAACAGCTAATGAGTACAGTCACCACGATGCTGAAAGCAAGAAACAACAAAAGAAATTTATCTAAAATCACAAAACAGATTGTAAAGACAATTACAAAACAAAATGGTAACTAACAATTAGCACAGATTTAATCAAAAATCTACGTTTAGCTTTTAAAAAGACAGTATTATTATTGTACAGGCCTTGTTTTTAATCTAGGGAAATGGCCACTAGGCTCATGTAACAAGACATGTCATATAAGTACAGCTACCATACTCTGTGCCATCATGCTTTAGCAATCACCTTGGATTTGTGGGAAAATGTAAAATTACCAGCTACACAATACAAAAGACAGAAAACAAAGAAATTTCATTTGTTTGGCTAAAATACTATAAATAGATATACAGTATAAAACATAATCTAACAAATCTGAGTATTTGCAATGACAGCAGTACTTTTATGGTACTATTTAAAATTGCTATTGCCAGATTAATTACATTCATTTTATTCATATTAGCACCAGCCATTGCAGGGCTTGACAACATGATATTTAAATTCAGTGGATTTACATCTCCCACGTAACCCTGCTCTGGATATGCCGGTTTAGAAAATGGATGGATGGATGGATGATCTACAGTACAAAAGTTTTTAGTAATGATGTATCAATAGTTATAAGCTATTACTTAAAAAAAGAAAAGATTACTTTTTCTTCTAAATGTTAACTATCTACTACATTGAACCTTTGGAGCAAATATCCTTCCAAACATTAATTATTATGGTACAATATGCTTATCAGGGTGTCATGACAAAACAGAACAGGTACTGTTTATTATCTTGGACTAGTTAGAGAAGTTCACTTTATGAAAACACAAGCTGAAATATATTTTTCTCTTTATGACACATTATACTGACACAATTCTGTGTAAAAGATCATATTTGATGAAATTCTCTGAGTACAGTACTAGGAGAGTATTTGAGATAGTGTGGCATGGTGGCACAGTGTGACTTTAAAACCCAACTTTTTTCCCTCAACACTGTATGACTGACAGTTAGTCACTTAGGCTGTTCATAATCTGTAAAAAAATATCTATATACAGTGTTATGTTAGGATGAACATTTTGCCTTAGATAAAGGTGCCAATAATAATAATAATACTATCTAAATGCATTATGAGAAAGAGATTTTACTTTGCATCAGTTTAAAACTAGCAATTAACAAAGTTAGGCTGAAAATTTGTTTTCAGTTGTATATTCTGAATAGAATTATTCATAAAAGAAAAATTGTGACATTAAATAGAGTATAAAAAATAAATAGAAGCACTAAGTAAACACGAGTAGCATTTAGTCTATCAGAATATTACACATACAGAACAGATACATCCATAAAAATGAACTAATATGTCCTAATTCTAGGGCTGCAAATACCAATTTAATAAAGCATTGGAATTTCTTTTCTTCTTTTTGAAATTAAATCTTGAAGTTTAGGAAGTGGTATTTTTTATTGTTATTTGTGTCAGTGAAAAGTGGTTTACTGTAGACCGCCCAACTGTAGGCACTATATAAAAAGAATTTGTTGATTAGAGTTAGTTGTATGAGAATACATGTTGTAGCTTATCATCATCAAAAAACTTCCTTCTGTGGCTAATTGCGCAGGGTAACCCACAGTTCTGAAGTGCCCATAGTTCTTAGCTGAATGCTGGCACTTGCGGGAGACAGCAGAAATAAGATGAAGTGGCTCTAACTGAACTGAAGGAGGCTGAGTAGGTGTCATGGAGGTTTTGTTATTTGTGCAAGATGATTACTTCAACTGGTTACATGAAGAATATAAAGTATAGTCACATTTATCACTAATATGCTGTAAGTGAGTGTGATAGAGTAAATGGGGATGATCTTAACCTTTTTTCTTCACACTGTTTCAATTAATAGTTATAGCTTTAAAACAAGCTGTTTTTCTTTGTTCATTCAATGATTGGTGCTAAGAAGAATGGCAGATTACTGAAAATGCTGTTTAACTCATCTGATATTGTAGGTACCGTGAAACCAAATAATGGACATTTATAAATAAAAATAATAATTTCTCCTGTCCTAACCTACAGTAAAAGAAAAAACAGGTCTTTAAATATAAGTTGGTATATTTAAATGTAATGGTTAAAGACTCTGGCTATTCAGAAATGACTGTTACAGTCACTAGGCCTACTGTGTCTTTGCTCCAGTTATCCATGTATAATATTCACGGCCTGTGTGGCAATGCACAGCCAGAGCTGGTTTCCGGATTGCTACTTCTGGGATAAGCTCCAATACTGTGTTGGACTACACAGCTTAAGAAAATTCTTGGATGGATGTCAGCGTTTAACAAGTGGATTTCCAAGGCATGTTAGTGTGCCATTAAGCTGCTACAAGCATGCACAGAATGGTTTTAATTTGGTTGATTTACCAATTTTCTTCATGGAATTAGTTGAAAATATGCCTTTTGAAATCAACAATCAAGCTGATCATCGTGCCTTCTTTTTCTCACAACAATTTACCAGCTGCAGGCAACATGGAAGAACAATATAATTCATCCAAACAAAACTAAAGACATAAAAACAAAAGAAGATCATTTTATCCCAAGCTTTGTTGTTAAGTGCTTTCTTATAAACTGTAAAACTATTTTTCAGGGATACGGTTTCATGCTAACAGAACAGCTAGCGTCTCAAACCCCACAACATCTCAGGTCTAGACCCAGTTATTGAGTTCTTTAATGCCTATGTAGGAGTTTAGATGTTCTCATTGTGTCTTAGGCATGATGTGACTTGAGAATTCCCTGAGATCCCAAAGACCAGCATCCCATCCACACTCTTGGATTCTCTCTTGTGCCTAATGTTGTTAAAGATGATTATAATGAAAAAAAGAGCACATCAGAAACTCCATGGATGTTCACAACTGATTGAAAAAGATGCAAGTAGAATCTAGTAGAAGAACAGTTAAGTTTTGTTTTTTTTCTAAATTATTCGAAAGACCTCAGCACCGGGGAATTTTACATATGGGTTTCAGAACAATGGCAGTAAAGGGCACTCCTGAATATTTTATTTTAACATTTTGCTAAAGTCCTGAAGGAGGAAGTGAGAGAAAATAAAATATAAATGGCACACTGATGACACCAGTATATCATTTAAGCTGGCGACCCAGAACTGGGATGTTTCCAGACGTTCCTGTGCATTGCAGACACCGATCAATTAGACTTTGGAGAGGACAAAATAGTTTTTCATTGAACAATGTGTGTATTCATTTTTAACTGTAGGAAGTTATTATTCATATAACAATTCTATAATAATACTATGCCATATGGCAGGGCTGTGACTTTATTTTTTTTCTAGAAATACCTAATCATTATACTACATAGGTAGCTGGAAAGCTACAAGTGTAAAATGTATTCATTATAATAAATATTAGTCAAGAGTAACATGTGAAATCTATCTGCCTATTATCATATACCATCTAGCTTGGCACTAGGTTGTAGTCAATTTGTTTCAGTATCATTGCATTCATTTTTATGAAGGGTTTTCTTTCAGTTAAATGTTGAGTGCATTAAAAATGCATTATCTGTGCACTCTATATGCAAATGTTAGTTTTGTTATGATGTAGGCAGAAAGTGTTAACAGTTCAAAATATTTGTGTGAAATAATAAATTACTATTGTTTTATTTTCATTTCATTGCTTCACAGCTCCTTAACGAAGGACCGGCTCACTGCTCGTTTCACTAATGCCATTGGTTGAATGCTAACAATCATTCTGCAATTCAGTGCCAGCAAAGCACAACCAATTCTCATGTAATTCTAGTTCACAGCCTTCATTATTTTATTCTGAAACTTAACTCCTTCCAAAGCCTTTTATTATTCCCATCTACCCTTTGGGTCAGTTTACAGGACGCAAATAATCCAGTAAGAAGAAGGATACACTTGAGCTGAAGTCTATCCCAGCAATATTAGGCACAAGACACAAACCATCTGTAAACAGCATGCAACACCATGATGGAGCACAGTCACTCAAAATGAGCTAATTTAACGTCACCAATTAACCTAATATCATTACACAATTTTTTGGGATTTGGAAAGAAATCCAGAGTGCACAAAGAAAAGGCCACGTGCACTGGGAGATGTTGCAAACTTCACACAAATGGAATACATCTTTAAGAGTAGACAGCATGTAAGAAATATGTACTATATCTCACTATATAAAGTTATACATTGCTGATTGACTCACTAACTGACTGACAAAAATGCTTGGCCATTTGCAGACAACCTAAGGAACAATGGTTTCAGTAAGGGATTAATCTCATTTTCCTCAAGATCACTAAAATCCAACTTCACTGAATTTGTGAAATCATGTAATCATGAAAAATTGCAGTCTTTGCATTGAGACAGCTCATAGAGAAGCATTGAGAAAAACAGAAAGGATTGTATATGGTGTTTATCAATATGATGAAGGTTTATGATAGAGTGCCATGTCAAGATATCTGGAGGTACATACAAGGAGTACCAGAGAAGTACAGTATGTGAGGATTGTCCATGATGTATATGAGGCGTGAGGACTCGGTTAAAAGCAGTGTTGTGGTAACAGACCAAAATCCCAGTTAAAGTAAGTCTGCACTAGGGATCTTCTATAAGTCCTTACCTCTTTGATTTGTTACGAATGTGTTGAATCATGAGATAAAGTACCAATTCCTGTGGTGCATGCTTTTAGGTGATGACATTGTGTTGTATAGCACCAGAGGAGAGGGAGCAGAGAGGAAGTTGGAAGAATGGAGAAGGGCTTTGGAAGATAGAGGACTGATGATAAATAGAAAGAAGACAGCATATATGAGGTTTAATGATAATCAGGATTCAGAAGTTTGCCACTATGGAAAATTAGATTAACCCATAGAGCAGGGGTGCCCACACTTTTTTGGCTTGCGAGCTACTTTTAAAATGACCAGGTCAAAATAATCTACCTACATTAAAAATGCTATATATATATATATAGCATAGTGTCAGAGGTGGGTAGTAACGACTTGCTTTTACTCCATTACATTTACTTGAGTAACTTTTTTAAAAAAATTGTACTTCTAAGAGTAGTTTTACTGCACCATACTTCTTACTTTTACTTGAGTACATTTGTGAAGAAGAAACGCTACTCTTACTCCACTACATTGGGCAACACTCGAATCGTTACCTTTTTTCCATTAGATAAAGTCTAACAGACAATTTTCAACCTGCTCTGTGTAGTGTATGCTGTCAAGTTGCGCACACGCCTTCCATTGCGTCTCCAGCTCTGACGCGAGGTTTTGGATGTTCCCCAAATCAAGGCGCTGCAGCTTTGAGGACAGATGTTGCATTTTTTGTTTGAAAGCATTAACTGAGCTAATCATATTGACCATGGTTTTCTCTTTTCCTTGCAGCTGTAAATTAAGCTCATTCAACATGTTGGTCAGATCGGAAAAAAAATGTCAAGTCTAGCAGCCATTAATCATTATTAAGTTACTTGTATTCTGCATGTTTAATGACAAGGAGAAACTCCTTTTTCCCCAGCCAGAGGTCTTGAAATCTCAGCAGGAATTTCTCCCTAGCCATCTGCCTCAATGAAGGCATCTTTTATCATCTCTCCATCTTGGAAGGACTTCTTATGCTTAATGGTCGAGTGACTCACCCGGAACGATGCTTTGGTGTGTGTGCCTTTGCTTTTGAATTCAGCGAGTGAAAAATGACGGCTGTCTGATTAACTGCGATTTTAGTTCCCTCTCCTTTCTCTTTCTCAGATCGCTTTTCGGAAGGAAGTCAGTTTCATAGTTTTTATGAACAGTTCGAAAGTGCCTTTCCACATTTTCCTTCTTTGCAATAGCAATGATAGATTGACAGATCAGACAAACACACTTCGATTGTGACATTGTGAGAGAAAAAAATCCTCTTCCAATTCCACATCCAGCCCATAACCAACACATTTTTTTTAAATCCCTTCTTTAGTCGATATAAATTGGAAGGCTTAACTAGATCACTTAGCCGGAGTTTTGCAGTAGCTCACGCGTTTGATCGTGCGTGCAGGATGACCAGTGTGTTAGAAGAAAAGAGATCTCAGACTGGCCACCCTGTATGTCAATCAAGTGGCAAATGCCATAGGGAGGATATATGATAGACTAACATTTAAAAAACATTTTTTTGAATGCAGCACAATCTACCTGCACTACCTTTACTACTCTCTCAGGGGTGGGGATCGATTTGTCCTTAACTCAATCTTTCTTTTTGTAAAAACTTGATTGATTTGTATGGATTGCAATAAAATTAATAAAAATATATATATATATAAAAAAAAATATATATATATATATATATAAAAAAAAATAGATTATAGTACAGCTATAAATCTACCTAAAACAGGCTGTCCATGAAAACTGAGTGATCATACAAGAAGAAGACTAACAGTGGAGGCCACCAAGGGATGTGATAATTCTGAAGGAGTTATAAACTATAGTGGCTGAGACTGGAGAGATTGTGCATTCAGCAACTTTATCCCAGATGCTTCACCATTCGTAACTTAGTGGTAAAGAGAAAAACACTTTTAAAAGAAATGCACACACAATTTTGCCTAGTGTTTGCTAGAAGACATATGGGAGACTCTGAAATCAGCTGGAAGAAAGTTCTATGGGCTGATGGTTTGGTAATTGGACTAAACACCATGCATGGCATAAGCCAAACATTGCACATTATCAAAAACAAACCATTTCCATTTGTGAAGTATGGTAAAGGCAGCATCATGCTGTGGGGATGCGTGTCGGCAACAGGCCCTGGCAGCTTGTCAGGGTAGAGGGCAAAATGAATGCACCAAAATGCAGGGATATCCAGGAGGAAAACCTGATACAGTCTGCAAGAAACCTGCTCCTTGGGAGAAGATATGTTATTTTGAGCAAGATAACAACCTCAGCCATAAAGCCAGAGCTACACGGGAATGAGTTAAAATCAACAATGATCATTTCCTGGAAGATCAGAGTCAGAGTCCGGATCTCAGTCCAATCGAGAATTAATAACTAGACTTGAAAAAGGCTGTTTTCTCACAATTCCCATGGAACCTTGCAGAGCTTGAGCACTTTCACAAAGAAAAATGGAGGAAATCTCTGGTGTCTAGATGTGCAAAGCTGAGAGGAAACCTGTGCACAAAGACTCAAGGCCAAAAGTGCCTGTTCTAAATACTGACTTCAATGGGGTAAGTACATTTGCAATTAATTTAGATCACCTTGCCACCTTGCAGGACTCTGTTTTCACTTTAATGTTAAAGAGACTTTTTCTGTTGATCAGTGTCTGTTGTATAACAATAAAATACAAAAACTTCCAAGGGGTTGAATACGTTGAATAGGGCCGGTATATGTGCCATTTTTTCACAGCTTATAGTTTTATTTAAAAGCTTGGGAAAGCAGTTAAATTACAATTAAATTAGGACTGTCATTCTTTACCTCTTCCAGAATGTTCAGTCAGTGGGAATACATTTAACTTAATATTTAAAAAAGCAAAGGAAAAAAAACTATTCAGGTTGTAACCTTTAAATGAAGACTCTGTGAATTGCTTGTGTAGAGGTGTTAAAGATGCTGGACAATAGCTGGTTGCTTTTTCAAGTGGACATCCATTCCACCAGCTTGAGCAACACGGTACATTAGGTATCCTGTACATGTAAGTGTGTCTCTCCACTTCTAGCCTCCAGCAGCACTTCTCCTCATTTAATGCACAGTAAGTGCACTTTGCTTGCTGCAAAGGTATTTTTCAAGGGTGGAAGGCAGTATTTAGCCATAGAACATGCTTTCAACATCACCAACAGATACTTCACCTGTACTAAGACACTTTAGAATTAAAATCTCACTACACAGCACCTAACAGAGGTTTAAGAATATAGATAAAATAAGGTATTAAAAAAAATGTAAAGCTAACTAAATCATTACACAAAAAAAACACATAGGCTACTGAACTTCTACTCAGAATTCTAGAAAAATTGTATGATCTTTTAAAATTCTGAGGAGTAATTCAGTTATTTCAATAGGACCGAATTAAATTAGTAGTAGTAGATCCCTAGATCAACATGAAGATACAGACATTAGGGTTATTTGCTTACACATCTGGATATGCTAGTTTGATCCCGTAGATCAGTGGCTGCAGGTTTTCATTCTAACCATTAATTAGTGACCTGTTTTTGCTGCTAATTAACTTCTTTTGAATTCACTTTAATTGACTTGCTGTTGAAGACTCAGACCCCTTAATTGTTTCTTTTTACTTAATTAGTAGCCAAACAATAATGAGATACAAAATGAGCCAAAACAGGACCAGCAAACTGTGTCCATAATGTCATATCTGAAAATAAAGAAAGCTGAAGGTCTCAGGAATGTTGATCTGCTCAGGTCCTCAAAACATTTTAAAAGCACTCTTAGAAAAGAGAAAATCAACAATTTCGGAAGTCTATGCTATTGCGCAACGAGAGCAGCAACAAGCCACAGAATTAAAGAACGTGTTTAATTAAAAGCAAGAATCAGCGCCTAATTAAGCAACCAGTTGGAGTAATATTGGTTGGAGTCTGAGGCCCTGATTTAGTTGGCCTTCTGTTAGTTGATTCACTTCACATTTCATTTCTGTTTGGGTGCCATTTAAGGAAAGAAATGAAGCAAATCAGAGGGACAATGAAATTCAGGGGAACAAATCTTAAAAAAACAATTCAATTAAAATGAAAGGAAAAGGAGTTTATTAGCAGCACCAATTAAGAAAAGGGTTAGAATGAAAACATGCAGCCACTGTGGCCATCCAGGGCTGGAATTTGAGACCAGTGCCCTAGATATATACAGTAGTTGCCTCTATAATGTTTGAAACAAAGACACATTTTTTTTCTTGATTTACTCCTCTGCTCTACAGTTTAAAATTACAAATCAAATAATTCAGACATGATTAAAGTGTACATTGCAGACTTTAATTTAACAGTATATGCATATACACACCATATAGAAATAACACTTTTAAAGCATGGTCCCCCATTTCAAGACACCATACTATTTGGGACAAAGCAATGAGAGGTACATTAAAGCAGTCATATTTAGTACTTTGTTGCATATCCTTTGCATGCAGTGACTGCTTGAAGTCTGTGATTCATTGATATCACCAGGTGCTGAGCATCTTCTCTGTCGAGGTTCTGCCAAGCCTTTAATGCAGCCATCTTCAGCTCCTGCTTGTTTCAGGAGCTTGTCTCCTTAAGATTTCTCTTCAGCATATGGAAGGCATACTCAATTGGATTTAAACTGGGTGACTGGCTTGGCCATTGAAGAATTTTACATTTTTTAGTTTTGAAAAACTCCTGTGTTGAGTTAGCAGTATGTTTGAGATCATTATCTAGTTGTGGATGAAGCACTGTCCAATGAGTTTAGAGGCATTTACTGGAACTTGAGCAGATAAGATGTTCCTGTACAACTCAGAAGTCATTGTGCAACTGCCATCAGCAGTTTCATTATCAATGAAGATGTTTGCCAGTATCTGTGGCAGCCATACATGCCCAAGCCATATCATCTCCATCACCATGTTTAGCACATGAGGCATGCTTTGAATCTTGGGTAGTTCCTTTTATTCCCCATACTTTGCTGTTCCCATCACTCTGATACAAGTTTATCTTTGTCTCATCTGTCCATAAGACCTTTTGGCAGAATTCTGCAGGCTCTAATAAGTGCTAATTCAGAAACTGTAATCTGACTGTTCTGTTTTTGTGGCTAACTAGTGGTTTACATCTTGTAGTGTGCCTTCTGTAGATAGTAGCCTCTGACACAAACACATCTGCCTCCTGAAGACTGTTTCTGATCTGTTGGACAGGTGCTTGGGGCTTTTTCTTTACCATAGTGGGGATTATTCTGTCATCAGCAGTGGCAGTCTTACATAGTCCTACTACTCCTTTTGTGATTGCTGAGTTCACCAATGCGTTCTTTCTTCCTAAAGATATTCCAGTTGATTTAAGTCATCCTAAGGTTTTACAAATATTTCTAATGGTTTTATTATTGTTTTTCAGCCTAATAATGGCTTCTTTGACTTTCATTGGCACAGCTCTTGTCCACATGTTGAACAAAGGCAACTACAGACCCCCAAGCACAGTTATGTTATACCTGCACTAATGAAGCAATGAAACAAACATGATTAATCACAGGCACCTGCGATGCCAATTGTCCCAAAACATTATGGTGCCCTGAAGTGTGTGTGTGTGGTTGTGTAGAAAATGTGTCATTTGAACATGGTGTGATTGTATGCAAATGTATGCAAAAAAGTTTGCAATGTGCAATTTAATCACGCCTGAATTGTTTGATTTGTAATTGTCAAATGTGGAGCAGAGGAGTAAATCAAGGAGGAATGTGTCTTTGTCCCAAGCAATATGGAGGGCACAGTAGATATATGAATGTGTGTTTTTGCATAAGTATATGTGACCAAGGACTGGGACTGCAGTCCTGTCCAAGACTGAGTTTTGCCTTTAAATTTTAAGTTTCTTGTAACAGAAACAACGAGAATAGGAAACTAATGAATGCTTATCTATACCTAGCTAAACTTAAGAAGTGCATGTTAAAATTTTACTTTTACCATTAAACAATTATTTTTATGCCCTTCTATATAACAAAAATGACACTTTTCTGTATATGTACAGACAATTTTTTAATAATGTTCCAGTTAATGGGCATCAGTATAATGTAGTTGTTTGTGCCTCACTGCTCCTGGTTACTGGGTTTCAATCATGGCTCAAATTCTTTAGTGTAGAGTTTGCATGTTCTCTTTTCTGCTTATTACAAACACATGTTCATTAGGTTATTTGGCAACATTGAACTGGCCTGAGGTGTGTGTGTCACAGTGTGTGTGTGTGCGTGTCCTTCAATGGATTGTCCATAATTGGTTTCTGCCTGGTCTCTGACACTGACAGAATACAGCTCAGCCCCAACTACTCTAAATTGGGTAACACATTTACAGGAAATGGATGGATATATTTATTAAAATGTTCCAGTTTCATAGTTATTATAGGTCTTATGTGGTCCTAAATAGGTGTGCTGGATATCATTTTGCAAAATTTACAGACTTTTCTTTGACAGATCATTAATCAAAGGTTTCAAATTTTTTGTAGACTTCATGTTAAAGAAATCACATTAGACACAAGCAGGGCACAAGTGTATATAGATAAAAATTTGGTGTATTTGCAAAGCTCTCAGACGATTGGGGTACAACAGAAAAGGAATTCCAACTAGAAATCTAAATGTGCTTAAGCACTTTAGGGTAGCAGCAAAACCTAATTTGATATCATGCTGTTCAAGTCTAGATATCTGAATCATAAAAAAATGGGGCGATCATCTTTGGGTTGACCTTTTTAAAGTTTCATCGTCACAATAACTTTTTTATAACACTCATGATCCACGATCAATAACAATCCTCAAATTCAGCAACATTATAAATGTCCCTTGACTAGACTTTTCATAGGGTATAGAATATCAAGATGGATCTGTATGAGAGTGACTGACTATATGAGAATTTTACTGCCTCTTGAGACATCCCACGATGCAACTTTCAATTGGAATATGTGTTTGACAAGAGACATTTGGATTGAGCAGCTCTTTTCAGACCGATCGTTAGTAAAGCACAAAGGCTCAATAGATCTGTTTGGTAGAGCTCTACATTGATTGCAGGCTAAAGGGCAAAGAAAAAGTACCTTGCTATAAAGTGCTGTCCTAATTGGTATCACACTAATCCAGTTGCCTTTCCTAGTTTCCTCCAGGCATAACAATTCTCCAAGCTATGCTGGGAAGAAAAACAAAGAAATTTGCCAATGAGCTCAAATAAAATGGGTGAATACATTTTTTTTACAATCTCCTGTAAAAAATGCATATCAATAAAGCTCTGCCAACAAAAGTACATAACTAAATTAACTGATGATGTGTTGTGGAAAAAAATGTCATAGCATTTGAATGTTATTTCATTTTAATAAGAAGTGCAATTTAAAAAGTCAGGAGTTTTAATTTGAACCTGTTAAATAATTTATTAAGATGGCTTGAAGGAATCTGATGAAATGTAAAATATAACAGTTCACATTCTTTTAAAATGTATTTTTTATTACTTGTATCTCTGGTATATACTGTATAATTCAGTGATTGTGTTTAAGTTAAGTGCTCATCAGAAAAATAATTCCCTAAGAATTAAGAATGTTAACCTGTTTCTATAAACTTTAATAATATATTCCTTTAGAATGTAAAGCCAAGAATGCCCCACAGTTTGCCAGGCATTTCTTATTAGTATCTGTTCATTATAATACCAAATATTGGGTGAGCAGGGGAAATATAAAAGAAATCTCAGATGATGGCATTGCTTTTAGTGTGTTTACAAAGCCTTGTATTCATTTACATTTACATTTATTTGCTTAGCAGATGCTTTTACCCAAAGCAACATTCAAAAGAGGTCAACATAACTGAGTAAACATCAAACTAGGGAACTGTTGAGCAAGTATTACAGGACAAGGATACAAAATTGATCATCCCAAGAGAAAACCTCAGAACAAAATACAAGGAAGTTACAATTCCTAGATTACAAAATCCTAACAGCTAAAATCAGTTTGACAGGAATTCAGCAAACAACACATTTCAAATGCTTGTTAAACACATTGAGTTAGAATTTAGAATGGAGTTGAGCAGCGTGTTCCACCATCAAAGAGCTGCACATGAAAGACTCTGGATTGAGGTTTGATGCAGAACAGAGGTGACATCACCAGATGCTTTTCATCAGCATACCTGAGAGGTCGAGAAAGAGTGTAGGAACTCAGATGTTTCTCCATATTTTTATATAGGTGCTGACCTACTGAGTACTCTGTTGGCAGTTATCAAGGATTTTACTTTAGTATGTGCCGCTACAGGAAGTTAAAATAGTGATATGAAAAGAGAAGAGACATGTGCCCACCTTGGATTGTTAAACATTACAGTTGAATACGTCAAGGCATTTTGAATCATCAGTGGCTTGATGACATAAGCCAACAGAGAGATGCAGTAGCCCAACCGTAACAAAACCAAACACTGAACTAGGATTTGTGCTGCATATTCTGTCAGATGCTGTCTGACCTTGCAGAAATTTTATAGAGTGAATTTGCAAGACGGACCATAGCAACATGGCCCCTGAAGGACGGATAGTCATCAATCACCATCCCAAGGTTACATACAGAGTTTGGATTTTAGTGAAAATGAACCAAGATGAACAGAGATGGGGTGCTGAATAGACTGAGAAGATGACTGTGTTTGCCAAGCTGAGGTGGAGATTGTGCACCTTCATTCAAGCTGTAATATCAATGAGACATACAGTGATTCTAGCTGATACCGTGTGATCATCTGGGGGGAATTTCCTGTACAGCAGCATATCATTGTCATAGCACTGATAAGAAAAACCTTGGGACACAATGATAGGGCCTAGTGAGGAGGTGTACAGAGATTAGAGAAGAGGATACCCCCATGCTTGCATGGTGCACTGTTGACATCTCTTCATGCTAGGACACACGAAGGGATCTACTCAAGAGGTAGGACTTACACCACCTGAGGGCAGCCCCAGTGATGCCAAAGTCAGAGAAGCTGGCAAGGAGAATCTGGTGGTTGATTGTGTTCAAAGACTTGAAGTATTTTTACGATCTATTTTTAAAATTTGCCTGGTATTTTTTCTTTTTCCATGTATTTTTTATTTACTCTCTATAACCTTTTGTTTATATTTTTTGTTGACTTTTAGATTGTGTCTGTTAATTAATAATAATTTCTTTTTATTAGTTCTCATTATTTTGGGTCCTTCCAATCTGTTTTTCCGCAACAGCATGTGCACCTTCAATTACTATCCTCAAATTCTTGCTTCTTTATCCAGCCATTTCTATCAGAGGTTGCAATTTGGCAGGAAGAACCTAACAATAATAAACCTAGTATTATAAGAGAAAGCATAGTAAGCTCTAAAGTTAAAGTAGATTTAGATAATGTATCAGTGATGCACATCCTCTGTGATACAGTATGTCAGTTTAATCACCATGTTACTGAAGAAAGTCACTGTCAATTTTTTTTCCATCACTCTCCTTATGACTATTACAATAGTTTTAGTGTTTATTGACCAAGTCTAATGTTAGCCATTTTTCATATCTAAGATTTGCATTAACACCAGTATCATGTAAATCTTAAAATTGCTTGAAAGTTTTCCAAATATAATACCCAGCAATATTAATAATCCAGAGTAAATCATCAGGATATCTTCCATCCATCCTTCAATCCATCCACTGTCGAAACAGTGTCTTTCTGGTGTCATTAGAAAGATGGGGTGGCATACAGCAGGTGATATGCCTGTTAAAACAACTTAATTAAACATAGATAATTCAACAAAAGGTGACCTCAAGTCCACATAAAACATACGATTCTATCAAGTATGATTAACTGCTCCTGCCTGCACACCACCTTGTCAATGATCCTTTAGTTGTGCTCACTTTTGACTCTAGGCTAAGCATGCTTTGGTACATGCTAGCACCATGGAGCTAATACACACTTAAGTGTCCAGGAACCACCAACTGTGTGTTTGTAGGATGCTATTCCACTACTAGAGAGGCTAAAGGGAGCTGGGTTGGCAACATGTCTATTCACCATGGCCCATATTTAAATCTTAAATAGTTTAATTGCACCCTTTTTATTCTCGCTATTTGAGGTAGTCTTTCTGTCATGATTTTTCCATGTCTTTTTCTCCAATTTTACAGAAATAACTGGGCTTGTTTTCATTATCTTGTCAATATGTTAAAACTGCAATATTCTGAATGTTTATGCCATTTTAAAATACATCACATTGCAGGTAGACAAAGATACTGCATGCTATTCAGACTGTTGTGTAAGCTTCTTTAACATGGATTGATGTGCAGAAAGCAAGAAGGAGGGGGATTACATATTACATTTACTATCAAATGATTAAGTTATTTTTAATGATGTTCCAAAACAAAGCGAAATTTACTGCTCTAGTGGGCTCAAGTCACATTGTTTCTGTACTGCATGTTTAATACAACTCCTGCATTATTGGAATTATTCAGCTCACCACATTGTCTTACACTCTTTACACCTATTGTTAGAGTAAATACCAACCTTTATTTTATGTAATTCAACTATGTAGTGAACACCATATAAAAGCGTTTTATTTGAAATATATTGTATAATTGGTGCACAGGCAACTTGGTCAGAGTGAAATAGTGGTGAGAAGTGAACTGGTGACATTGTGTAAAATGTTCATTTCCACTAGGCTATGCTACAAGTCTGTTGTGAAAGTCAAATCTAGGTAGGGTTTGTGTTAGTAAAAAGTTTGAAATCACCTGTATTAAGTAAATCTGCATCTGCCTTGTGTCCAGAATTAGCTAGGTGTTGTGGTTAATTGCAGGTAATTTTTGCATGAAATGAATTTTGTTTCAAGGATAGTACAGGATATAGAGAAAGCAGCAGCTGTCAACAGAAATTTTACAACAACTCACAAAACCAAGTGTATTAAAAATGGCTCAGCTTTCTGCCATTTATTTTTCCTGTTTTACAAGATATCATATTTGCATATTGCCTTTACTATTGTTTTGCTTTTGGTGTAAATTAGAAATTAGTGGATAGTTTATTTATTTGACTGCTGGCAAATAACAACTGCATTTTACAGTGCAAGTTAAGACAGCAGAAATGCTCAAAAATAGATCCAAAAATGATGAGATGCAACAATTCAATTCAGGTTCATTTGTATCCCTGAGGCACAGGAACTGCTTGTAGCTCAGTAATGCTGTTTTTGTTATGTTATTTATACTTTCTAGAGTAAGTGTTCCTTTCAAGTAGGAAAGTATTTTTTGATTAAAAAAATAATTTTTGTTTTTATCAAATCTTATTTTATAATTAGCTGGTGGAGCAATAGTAATGATAAAGACTTGCAACAAGGAGAGTGGGGTTTGTATCCTGGGTGCTCCCTGCATGAAGTTTGCATGTTCTTCCCTTTTCCTATTGGGTTTCCATCCCATGAAATGCATGCTATGTGAACTGGAGCTTTTAATTTAATCCTAGTGTGTGTGTTTACCCTGTGATGGGTTGGCACACTGTCTTGGGATTGTTCCTGCCTTAAGCTCCTGCTTGCTATGGTAGGCTCCAGTTTCCTTGTGCCCCCAGATAATCAAATTAAGGAAATGAATGATTATTATATTAAATATTAGAAAAAAATTAATGTGAACAGGGAATTTAGCACATTCTGCCAAAATAACATCAGATTTTGAAGATCACTAGGGTCCTGCTCTCCATCACACTACTTGGTAATTTATTCCATGTAGCTGTGGTTCTCTGTGAAGAAAAACTCTGTAACATTTCATTCAAAATTGGTTCTCATCAAGTTTCCAGCACTACCCCATGTTCTTGTTGAACTCATTTTAAAGTACCAGCCTGGATCTACAGCACTTATTCCTTTCATAATTTTTAAGACTACAGTCTGTGTTTGCTCAAACTGAAATGATTCATCTCCTTTAATCTTTCCTTATAGCTCATACCTCTCAGTCCCAGAATCAGCCTAGCTGATCTTCTCTGGATTTTTCCAGCACTGCATTATAGCCTGGAGACCAAAACTATACACATTACTCCAGATGATGTCTCACCAGTGTGTTATAAAGCTTAAGTATAACCTCCTTCGACTTGTACTCTACACATCACTCTATATAAACTAACGTTCTTTTAGCCTTCTTATTGGCTTCTGTATACTGTCTGGATATAAATAGTGATATGTCCACTATGACTCCTAATGGATACTCGTATCTCCTATATTTTCTTCCCACATGTAATACCTTACATCTATTTACATAAAATTTCTTCTGCTACAAATCTGCCCAAGCCTGTATTACATCCAAGTCCCTCTGTAATATGCCCTTCTACCTAATATGGTATCATCTGCAAACTTAATTATATTCCTATCCAGTGCGTTCATGTATATTAAAAGCAGCAGTACTTCTAGCAGTGACTCTTGAAGGACACCATTTGTAACATAATCTAATTCTGATAAAGATCTTTGCTCTGCAGACCTTTGCTTCCAGTGTTTTAGCCAGTTCTGCAACCATTTACTCACAATATGCCCTGGATTTCCACTTCTTTTACTTTGAAGGCATATATGATTGGGTTATCACTGGCCATTGATGTTTGATGCATTTACAATAAAAATTGTTTGACTGTTATGTCCTTTTCTGTACTTTCCATTTCCCTGCAACATTTGAAACCTGAACATGTTTAGTAAATTTGGGATTCTTAAATGGTCCGGGACCGAGTTAATGATCTTCAGAAAACTGCTGCCTCATACAGAGTTACTTCTGTTACTAGTGTCACTGCAAACCTGGGAAGGAAAAAGTGGGTTCAGAAGTAGATGGGTGGATTGATAGTTTTTCATCATTAGCACCATCATCTGTCAACCTGCTCTTGCTTTAAAGTATGGACCCATGGTGCACTCTACATTACTCCTTGGTTAATCACAAGGAGCTTCAGTTACATTTTTACAAGCAAGACATGGTATCTAAGTAAAGCAGTTGTTTTGCTTTTTTCACAATAAGGAAACATGAATTATTGGCTTGATATAAAAACTTTTCAATCACTTAGATTACCTCTTCTGTATTGTAGATAAACTGGAAGTTCTAAAAATGAATTTCTTAATTAAAATCCTGGGTGACCTAAAATTATAAGAATTGTCAGATTAAAGGTCATTATTTCTCAGCATAATGGAACATAATATATTGAAGTCACAAAAGACGAAAACTATGAAGCGAGCTATGATTAAAGAAACTGGATTAAAAAAGAGCAAGATTAGTCACACCATCCCATATTTATGTTGTAAAAGGGACACAGCAGTAAACAGACAGGGTGAGTGGGAGGATTTTTGCCCCATGAGACCCTATACGTGTGCATTGCTGCACAAACCTGAAAATATTCAAAGAGACAAGGAAGAAGTTCCAAGCCTATCTGAAAAACTTACAGCAAGAGAACAAGATATCTGTGTGGATATCCAATTAAAATACATCTAAGGAGTAACCGCTGCTAAGATCTCAGCTACAGATAATTATTAGTCGTCTGACTTGCTTATTACCTTGGTGGTCACAAATTTTGTGAGCTGTTAAAGAAAACATTTTAAATAACAAAATACTTGCTTACTTTGAAAGACAACAAAGCAACAAAATATGATAATTCTTGTTAATATTTAATTATGTATGTGTGTCTGTATTGTAAGGCAGGAGACAGAGACATATAAAGAGTTGGGGCACCTGAAGGCAAACCCAGTATAGTTACGTCCTTTCAGATGGGAGTTTTAAAAGAGACTGACTAAGATAGTGATGACTTTGTTTTTCAGTACTTATGGGCGGAAGAGGCAGATCCAGGTGGATCTGCGTTATAGCTGTCAGTCTTCCAGTTTGCAGAGGAGGAATAGAGTGTTTGTACATAGCAGCAACTAGTGGAATGGTGGGGTATCACAACAAATAGAGCCCTTAAGCTGTCCCCTATGCACATGCATATGACAATATCTAAGCAAGGGTCCTGCTAATATAGGTAAGTATTATGGCATGAAAAAGCGAGTTTCAGTATATAGGAAGGCTGTCTATCTTGTGTTGTTAACTTCAATTTGGTACCCAAATAAAAGCTAAATCAATTCAAAATCACTTTATTCAGAGCAGTAATCTGACAGTTGTGGGATGCTTGTTAGATATAATATAAATAACATTAATATTTTGTCATTTATTAGACCAGATTCTGAACTGAGTGATTGTGTGGGACAGAAAGATCCTTTAGACTGATGCAAGAGATAAAAACTTCAGAGGACACAGCTATAGCATTCAGAAAAGGGCATCTCCAGAAAGCAAATGTGTGTGAGATGCATACAAACCAGCTATGGAATAATAGAGAATCTGGAAACAAAACTGAAAGCAAGTTTGCAGTTTAAGACATATCTTAATTTTACTGTTTACCACTTGTTGTTGCTTGAGGTAGTTGTTCTGTCAAGCTTTTACTTTTCTTCTGCTCCAATTTTACCTAAACTACCTGATTTGGTTTTCATTATCTTCACAATAGGTTATAATTGCAATATTCTTAATTGTTATGTCATTTTGAAGTACATCACCTTGTAGGTAGACAAAGATATTGAATGCTTTTCAGACTGTTGCGTAAGCTTCTTTAAGATGGATTAGTGTGCAGGATGCAAGAACGAGAGGGGTAATATTGATATTACTATCAAATGCTTAAGTTATTTTTAATGATGTTTCCGAACAAAACGAAATGTATGTGCTCTAGTAAGCTTGAGTCACATTGTCTCTGTAGTGTATGTTTAATGCAACTTCTACATTACCGGATTTATTCAGAGCACCATGTTTTGCTACGCTCCTTACTCCCTAATTTTAAGTAAACAGCAACCTTAACTTTGTAAATTCCACACTACATAGTGAATACTATATAAAAGTGTTTTAGTGACACATTGAAATAGTGGTGAGAAATGAACTGGCAACATTGTGTATAATGTTCAGTTCCTTAGGCACTAAGCCATACTGCCTGTCTGTTGTGAAAGTCGAATACGGGTAGGGCTTATGTCAGTGAAAAGTTTGAATTCAGCCTAATTAAACACATCTGTGTCTATGCCTTGTGTCCTGAATTAGGTTAATTGCAGGTAAGTTTTGCATTACATGAATTTTGTTTTAAGGGCAATACAGTATGTAGGGAAAACTGCAGCATTTAGTCAGATGCAGGAAACAAAAGCTTTAGAGGACACAGATACAGTATAGCAGACAGAACATGGCATCTCAAGAAAGCAAATATGTGTTTGATGCATACATACAAACAAACTATGGAAAAGAAGAGAATCAGGAATCAAAACAGAAAGCAAGTTTGCAGTTTAAGACTAAAGAGAGTCATTAATGTATAATACATAAATTAAATAATGTAAAAATTTGTTTTAGGGTGATATGAAGGTGCATGCATTAGGCCTGTTGCTTCTAGGATCCAGCATTCTGGGCTCTAATACAATGCCAGGTTGCTGTCCTGCTGTCCTGTATTGCGTTTTCATGATTATTCCATGTGATTTTTTTTGTACTCCATATACACAAAAATGTATGTGTGTGTGTGTGTGTGTGTATGTTTTTTAGGTCAAGTGGCAGTTTCAAACTGGCCACCTCACTGGACTCTGCAATAGACTGATGCTATTCTCAGAGTTAGTTCTTGCCTTGCTCCAGATGCTATCTGGATAGACTACAATACCCAAAACTCTGAAATAATTTAAGAAAGTTTGAAACATTATGTTAAGCTATAGTAAACAAATAATGCATTTAAAGGATGCTTTCTAGTCATGTATTACTACCTTTATGCACACTAGAAAAATATCTTAAAAACTGAATTTGTATTATTTTGTATCTGTAATAATTGATTAAAAACTCATAAAGTTTGAATCATTTTCATCATAATTCGAATTCAGGCAAAATAACATTTTCAAAGTCAGTTAATCTAATATGGGTTTGAGCTAAACTGTAATGTAATAAAAGAATACATCAGAACAATCTAGACGAGAACAGGCCATTAAGCCCAACAAAGCTGGCCAGTCTCATCAAGTAAAGTTTTGAAAGTCCCTAAAGTCTTACTTGTCTACCTCACTATTTGGTAGCTTATTCTAAGTGTCTATGTTTCTCTATGTAAACATTAAACATTTAATTGAAGTAACTTCATAATTACTGACACAAGCAAAAATGTAAATAAAATGTTAATGAGAGATGTAAGGAAAGAAATCCATAGCTGTATAGTCTTGTCTTGTTTGTTTAACTTATAACATTTATATCACTAAAACGTATCTTTTAAATGATGGACAAGTGATTTCTTGGTTGTAAAAAATATGTTTCTCTTTGTGTTATGTAGCACAGAAAAGATTTTTTTTTATTTTTTATTTTTTCACACACATTTATTTACATAAAGTCCTCACAACACACAGTGCCCCTGCACCGAACACCCTCTTCTCGGGCCCTACAAAGGTCCTTCAACACCTCCACTCCTCTCCACCGAGTTCTGTCCTTTTCCTTCTGACTGCAGCTGTCGACTTGAGGGAGGTGGTCCCTTTTATACTCACCCGGACGTGCTCCAGGTGCTTTCCGATGGACTTCCTGTGGCACTTCCTGGTGTGGCGGAAGTGCTGCATGAGCACCCGGAAGCACTCCGGGTATCCTCAGTATTCCTTCCGCTAGCACCTCCAGGTGTGGCGGAAGCGATAACGTCCGTGGCTCCACAATCATCTGGGTGCCCCCTGGTGGTGGCCACAGGCCCTTACAGGGTTGAGCTTCCATGCTCAAACCCTGTGGTCCCCAAATCAGGCAGGGTGGCTGCCCTCTTGTGGTCCTGGGAAGGCACAGTGCCTCTCTTGGTCCGTCCAGGTGTCGCAATTGGGCACAGCCCCCAGCCGACCACCACATTGCCCCTCCGTCAGCTGAGACCCGCAGGAGCCAGCAGCCCGTCCTGCGAGGGCAGGTCTCCCACGGCAGGGAGCTGACACACTCCTGTCCAGGGTCCGGTCCTAAAAGACAAAAGCTGGAAAAAGGGGCCAGCAACCATGACTCAGCGGCCAGAGTCTGGTGGAGGAGGACGAGGTTGCCTGGGAGGAGTGGTGGTGCAGGAGAAGAAGTGTTTGGTGTTTTTGGACTATGTTGTGGCTAGGGGACATGGGGAAGATGTGCCCTCCAGCTGAAGAAAAATAAAACTTTCTTTATTTTATACACGTGCCTCAGTGTCAGTCTGTGTCGGGTCGGGTGCAATATAGTGCCTTTGTTACAATTTGTAATATATTTCTTTTCTATATTTTTTGTATTTTATAGTACATTTTACAATATGCTGCGGTGGGCTGGCGCCCTGCCCGGGGTTTGTTCCTGCCTTGCGCTCTGTGTTGGCTGGGATTGGCTCCAGCAGACCCCCATGACCCTGTATTAGGATATAGCGGGTTGGATAATGACTGACTGACTGATTTTACAATATGCAAACAATCACAAAGTATGAAAGAAAAGAAAGCCAAAGAATTTACAGGTGATTGTTAGTGAATAGTGCGTATATTGGAATTTAGTATTAATATTAAAAATCTCAATATATTATGTAAAATTTAGTGTGTGTATATATATAGAGAGAGAGACCCACAGTAACCCTAACCCTAACCCTAATTTCTGGACCCCACCAGTTCACCCCTTTTAATAAGTTCATAAAATGAACAATAAAATAGGCGCTTTTGCTCTCGCTCTCTACAATTTGAAAGCAAGGGTTTGTCAGGAACTCTGTCCTTGGTTATGCTCTGTCGTATTTTTACACCATTCTTCAGGTTTGACGGTGGCTTCACTTAAAGGGGGGTGGCACATCTGGGCAAAGTGTGGAGTGCTAGGATGCCTCATCGGACTTTGGATTTGGACTGAGGCAAAGGAGAAGCAACAGCACCCGTCTTCTTTCTGGGGTTGTAGTGTTACCTTTTCAGATCTAGGAAAGTGGACCCCAGACACACATGTTTGACTATATATATATGTATATTTATATGTGTGTGTTGTTGTGTGTGTCACAGTCATAGTCATATGACAGACTAAATAATCTCCATGACTACACACAGCCACAAAGACCCAAAGATCTGTAATGTTACTTGGAGCCACATCTGCACACAACCTGTATTGAATCAGCCTCACTACAACTACTTTAACTACTTTGTGATGTCTAGACAATCATAACTCAAAACAGAATCCCCACTAAAGCCCATTACTGTTTTATTTTTTCTTTAGTTGTTTTAAGGTTGTATACCTTGCTATCCATACCAAGAGTGACTTTACCACTGTGCTGCTCTTTTTGTCTACATTTGCGTTAAATATTTCATAAATAACCACATATACAAGTAACTTATAAACATTACACAGGATATGTGTCTCAGTGTGTATGCCTTTGTGTGTTCATAAAACTGCTCAAAGTGTAAAATAGAATAGGCCAAAGAGTAGAAAAAAATTTGATGTCCTTTGCAAAGGACGCTGCCAGCTACATGACTGACCTTGTCCTTTGATAACTGTCGTCATGATGAATTATCCAGCAGGTAATGGACTCTGCCTTGGATACTAATGCTTAATTACAAACCACATCTTTCAGAGAAGAATAATAATTTAGTCACAGCCCTGCTGTTATTTCAGTAAAGAAGTTTTAAGCCAACCGTCTGCACAGCTGCAGGTAGGGGACACAATCAGGCTACATATTAGCTTAGTAATAAATTGACCTTGTTCAATAACTCCTTATGAACTGCTTGTAATTCTCATTGCCAGCATATGTAAAGAGTAATGGCTAGAAGTTGTTTCTAAAGTGTCTAAACAATGGTGTACTCTTTATCTTTTAATGTTTACCTTTAAGTTCTAAATAGTTGCAACATGGTTCCCTATTTAATGGTACAAAAAAAGAGAGAGAGGGGTTAGGAACACGCGCTGATATAATACAGCACCCACCACACGACAAACAAACTCAGGATCCAGATTAGGACCTGAGTGCAGCCATGCAACGGGTGGCACCTCAGCACCACACTAGTTCAGATGGAGAGGGACCAGTGTGAGGTTTTTTATGAAAGCTGGAGTGCCAATTCTGCCACCAACCCCCAAGCTTTTCCCTGCATGTTGGAGAGCCTACATGCAGGGCTGAATGCAGAATAATGTCATACCCAGGACAGAGTAATTGCAGGTTAAGGGCCTTGCTCAGTGGCCCAATGGAGTAGAGCCACTTTGGGCATTTACTAGATTTTCAACCTTCTGATTACCAGTGCAGATCCCTAGCCTTAGAGCCACCACTCTGCCCAATGTTAGAAAATGTTAGTAATCATTGAAATTTGAATTATGTTGTGTTATGGCAGTTCACTATGAATTAGTTAGACATGGGCTGCCTCCTATAACTCAAATATGTTTTCTTCAAGAAATCTGTTTTATATCCTTAGTAACAATACTTAACATTAGTTTGACTACTGACAATAAAATTGCCCAGTGTTTTTGGTTATGAGTGTATGGTCTGATTTCCACCATAACTTAATTCACCCTGTGAGCCAGACCTATAAAATATTGGAACAACAAACGGATGGATGGTACACTGCAAGCTGCATGAAGAAATGATCAATATATTTTAACTGAAGAAAGAATTCAATAATTAATGAAATTTTTCTCTAATTTTTATAAGCTCTATTTGCATGAAGTCTTTTGCAGTTTAATAAAAGACATACTTATAATTTCAGTTTGGATATGACTACTATAAAAAGCAGTGTGTGGGATATTCCTGATACATTGCTGTACCACTGATTCAAGTGTAGTGTCATGCATGCGCATCAAAGGGGCACCTTCCGGGCTTAATAGATATAAGCACTACCACCCTGGGACATGAGGGGGTGTTGCCACTCACCTCTTGTCTCTTTTCCCACCCACAGCTATGTGGAGATGCCCAATGAGGGCAGCTAACGTCACCCCTTCCAGTCCAAGAACTATAAGAGAAGGTTATACTCAGGGAAGGAGACTTCTCATTTGGGGACGAGCAACGTGAAACCTGGCCACTCTTCTCAGAGCCTTATCACTTTAGCTAATAGCAAACACCATTTTTGTTTTGTTTGCACCATCGTGTACCTGTTATTTTGATTTAATTTATTGTTTCACTAAACAGGGTAACATGGTTGGTAGCCCAAAGTTTCACTTGAATTTGTGTGTTCCTCACAGTCGACGACGGTAGTCAAACTTAGAAACTGGAGTAATACGGATTTTGGAAATGTTTGGTACACTGATGTAACCATATCTATGTTTTATACAGCATAAATTGTGCCAGGTATCTATGTGACAAAACATATAAGTATGAAATAGTACAGAATAAATGATTTAGTGCATTTTCTTAATAAATTAAGGGCCTACTTTGACTGTCTATTATCTGTCCTAGTCCACAAGTCTACTTTTTCCAGTCAACTGGTTAGTATTTTTGTAACATCCATCTTCTGTATACTGTATGTATTTTAACAACAAGCAAAAATGATTAAGAAATACAAATATAACTGTATTGTTTCACATTTAAAAATAAGATTTTTTTTTGTTTTAGCCTTCTCTGCATCTATGGGCAAAAAAGATACTGCAGAGAAAAAAAAAATTAGACTATTTTAAATAGCATGAATGAATTTTTCCAATCTTACCTCTTATTTTTCTGTAAACCTATCTTTATCTCAAGTCCTTAAAGCTTTCCTATACCTAATGAAATTTTCAGAGTCCTCTTTTGTTATTAAAGGATTGTTGGTATATTCTTGGAAGGTTTGAGTACAAAACAACAACCAACCCTGGATAGGATGTCAGTTCTTTGTGAGCACAGTCATACACATGTCCATATTTCCTCACATGCAGCTAATTTAGAGTCACAAATAATGCATATATGCATGTTTTGGCTGTACATATTGTATTACTGGCCACATACAGGTTGGTTAATATTACTGATAGGATTTGTACATACAGTGCTGTGTCATTAGAGAGACACCTTTTGGAATAGTATGTACAGTTTTGGTCTCCATATTACAAAAAAAAAAATAAAAGGGAAAATTTGGAGTAGAGAGACAAGACTAAATCTAAGAGTATAAGCTATACGTTACATTTTTCTCAATTAAAACAAATGGAGGTTAAGAGGAGCCATGATAGTCTCCAGTATTATAAAGAGAATTCGTACAATGGATCCTTAAATTAATTCTTTAACAGGAACATAGGAACCTGAATGGAATCTGGTTAAATGCAAATTTCCCACAAATGCTAGAAACTTTTTCTTCACAGAGAGAATCACAGACACAGGGAATATGTTGGCAAGTACTATGACAGACCTTCAAAATGTAACATTTTTGTAAAGTTGGGTGAATAGGGGTTGAAGGGCTGTGTTAAAATGTGTCTTATTTTCTGTGTTCTTATAATAGGAAACCAGCAAACCCAGAGAAAGCCCATACCGCTCTATGAAGAACTGAGGGATTCCATAATGACAGTGAATGAGCCAGAAGTCAAAACTGAGTCCACTAAGTTATGAGGAGGCATTGCTAACACTTGTACTGCTCCTGCTTAAAATTCCCACCCATAGATCACAGTTCTGAAGCCTCTTATTTAATGGAGAGTTGTAAGGCAGAAATCATCCTGGCTTAGGATTCTAGGCCATTACAGGATACTCTCTAGTACATACATGAACAGTGGGCAAGTTTACAATTTCGAGTAACTTAACATGCAATTCTTTGGACTGTGCTTGGACAAATGCCTTATGAAAACAGACAAAATAGAGCATTCTGTGCCCTGGCCAGGAACTGGAATTTTGTACTTGGTGCTGTAAAATAACATTATTAACCAATTTAGCTATTCAAAAAGGATAAAGAATTGTCAAAAGACTATTAAACTTATTAATATATATTTTATTGCATCCTCTTCATGAAACATAATAATTTCTGTATTTCATACTGTCTGATTACTCTATTTCATGTTCTAAATTAAAGTAGACATCCCCTTTTTCTACAATTTGATATACAGTAGTAAAATGTTATTATTATTTCCTTCCTTTTGGTTTTATTTTTATAAGCTGTATATACACACAGTGGTACATGATACAGTGGAAGACATTGCAGAGTGTGTTGCCCAGTGACAGACCAGTGACTCATTCAGGTTGGTTTCTATTCCGTACCTGCTGCTGTCAAAATGGACTCCGATCTAACCCCAGTTGGACTGAATGAGTATTGAAAAGGGAAAGATGAATTGGTCCTAAATTGCCAAGCTTTCTCTTTTTAAACCTACTTTGCCTTTTCTATAAACTGTATGGTGCAAGTATATATTGATTGATATTAAACAAATTCCTTTCTTTTGGATGTATTCATATTTCCCATGCTACCCATAAAAACCTTTGTATGAATCAGCTGGATACCTCAGTTCTATCTTTTGCAGTGTGACTTACGTGAAAATATCAAAAAGTAGAATTTTTAGTAGTATCCTTAGTATTATTTGTATGTCCAGAGCCATCTGAATTGCAACCTATTCTTCAAGTAGGTAATAATATTTGGACATTTTTCACGGTGTGGTGACCCTAGATGTGAGCTTATGCCAAAGGGTGGTCCTCCTACCTCTTTTCATAAAGTCTCTGCCATTTACACTCTTGGAGTGAATATATTTGGAAAATTACCAGTGGGAACACATTATCTATCTATCTATCTATCTATCTATCTATCTATCTATCTATCTATCTATCTATCTATCTATCTATCTATCTATCTATCTTTCTATCTATCTATCTATCTGTATGTCTGTCTGTCTGTCTGTCTGTGAAAATATGACAGCAGCTGAACTGTTAATGTCTTTCAATTTGGAAAGGTTTATTCTTTTTACAGAATTATGTCTGAGTAGGCCCTCACTATTCATCTGCATTTATATATAAAGGCTAGACAGACAGGATGGCAAGGTACCCAAATCCTGTGCCTAGTTACTGCCTTTCTGGTATTTGCATGCTTTCTCCCATCTATCGTCATTTTTCTTCTTGTTGTTCCTCCCATATCACTAAGATCTGTGTGCTTCTGGCAATTCTAAATTGGCCCTGTATAAAAGCAGGTGAGTGCAAGCCAGGGATGGTTCCTACTGGGAAGAGTCCAGTCCACTGTGATCCTGAATTGGATTATGGAGGTTTGAGAATATCATGTTTTGTTATGTAATTAGATACACATCCTGAATAAATCATTGAGGTTTCTTTGGTTGCGTGTTTCAAAACCAACAAAAGTGATCCACACATCCAACAGTTTTTTTTTTAGAACGAAATGTTTATCTTTCCTCACTGGCCCTGTTACCTAAAATCTCTTGAATTTAGACAGACAGTCAATGTTTTAAGGTCCTGCATTTTGGGTGTTTTTATATTTTCTAAATAAATGATAGGAACATGTTTATATGATTATACATTATTGAAAAATGTTAAACAGAAAGCATATGTGTCTCCTGAATGATCCAGCCATGCACACTCTTCTGCGAAGAAAGCTCTTTTGCAATAACTATCATTGTGTAAATTGCCACTGATGGTTTTGTTATCCATTGATTTTCACCCTCACCTTGCTTCAGAGTTACAGGATGTTCAACATAGGATATAAAGTCAGAGATCTATTGCTTTATATGACTAAAAGAAATAATAAGATGGAAGAATATGTGCCCAAATGAGTTAATTAAATCTTTAAAATATAAATACGCTGTCAAGTAGAAATGCAATGTGCAGAATTAAAAAAAAAATTAAAAAAAAAAAATACACACTGGCCTTGCAGTTGCCTGAGGAAAAAAAAAAACCCTAAAAAGAGCAGCTGTGGGTTTCATGTGCTCTGCTCATTTTGATTCTCCTTCCCACCTGTTTGTCTTGCCTGATAAACAGGAAGAAGATTTTCTTATGGAGAAATGAACGCTTGGTAATGCAGTGAGACAGTCTTCTAATTTGAGCACATAGGCTGATGTCATCTCGAATCACCTTCACCTGATTTAATTAGCAACTCTTTTTTAATCAATTTGCTATTAAATCCCAGGAGTGTGCAAACTACAAAATGTAATTTTCTTCTTTTGAGAAAGGTGTGGTGGGGGGGGGGGACGGAGTCCCACCAGTTAGTATATAAATATTATTAGTCTGCACGTGCAGATACTGGCAAATGTGCAAAATAACTGATAAATAATTGATTGTTTAAGGTTTGTCAACAAGGATGATAAATTCTGGTGATTGGGCATTGTATGTGTGCCACATTTAATTGTTTTGATTTCATACTCTGCTAATTGTAATGAATTGTAGGAGAAACTTGACATTTTAATCTACAGAACTGGTGTGCACTGCTGATTGTTCATTTTCTGGTTGGGTATAGTTGTTAGGTTTCACTGCTTTGGAGTCCAGGGCCGACTTCCTAGTATTGCCTTTAGAGTATGCCTGTTCTGCCTGTGTCCATCATGAATACTGTGTTCTCTGCGTTCTCTGGTAGTCTTACAAAATGCCTTCCAAAGCTGTGCAGAATAGAGTCATTTTTCCAACTCTAAATTGTCACTCTATAAATGAATGGGGGTGTTTGTGTGAGTGTGGTCTGACGCGTGTTCAATGTTGGTTTCTTCATTGCACAAGATTCTGTTGGGATATGCTTACCACACACTGCAAATCAATAATAAAATAAATGGGTTCATTAGATTAATGAATGAATTAAAAGACATTCGGTCTGTAAAGAAAATAAAATATTTATAAGTTGTTTATCCATTTCAGGGCTTTAGATAGAAAACAATAAATGCAAAAACATATTCTTGTAGTGTTAGTCACCTAGGACTCTAATTTCATAGTTAGCATCAGTCAAACTGATTTTACTGGCAAAGAAACAGAGATGTGGTGTTAGTCATACGTCCTACAGCACTATTTTAGGTAAGGGAAATCTAATTGAAAGAACTGTAAGCAGCCCCATCTGTTTAATTACATTTTTATCTTTTTTTTTAAATAAAGACTCATTAATAATGTACATAGTAACATTAATGTATATGCTGCATTAGTAATTTTTTATCTTGGTCTGCAAAGTTGATCCATACCCTAATATAAATCATACCAAATACACAGTACTATTGTAATCTATGCAACTAAAGGACATGCAGTGAATATATGGCAGAAACATGTAGCAGTCCTCAGTGACAAATGACACGGACAGGTGCTGCACTGTACATGTTCACTTAGCTTGTTAGGGTTTCTTAGTTTGCTTTTTTTTTTAATAAATTCCCTAGGACAATCCTGACCTTACCAGAGTGCAGTGATCTAAGAAAGCTACTTGTGATGCCTAATCAGCAACATCATTATCTTCTTCAGTTATTTTCTTGTCAGTTGCTCCCAAACAGCAGTAAGCTCATGAACAGAAATGTAAAAACATTTAACAACAGTCTAACCTTTGGGACCACTTGACTCCAGCTAGTAAGGTCTTCAACCTGACAGATCAAGCTTCCTACTACACTGATTTTAAAATATCACTCAAAAGAACCACACTGTGCCTCCTTACCCACTTAGACAGTCAGGGAAATATGCCTGCAGACTTTCATGAACCTTATGTAGTGCAGTAAATAGTCCACAAGAAACATAAAAAATGTAACCATTAACTTCAAAAAATCATAACTATAAGCATGATAACTGAAATAATTGTAGTAGTAATAATAATAATAATAGTTAATAAAAGACAACTAGAAGGTGTACCTTCAAAAAAAGGCAAGATTTGCCTCATCCAAACTGGTATGGCCTTTTTCCCATTTAGGTGGCACCACGTTAGCACCATTGTAGAGAATAGCTGAATTCGGAAGGATGCACTTGCACAGGACACAAATACCATTCAATGTTAACAACATGTTGATCCTGTAGCTCTGAGCATGACAATGTTTTAAAGTGAATGGATACAAGTTCTTTTTATTTTGTATATAAATAATTGTGCAATATTTCCATACTGACTGTCACATTGGTCTAATGTTTTATAAATATAGTTGATCCCAAAAGCAGTCTTCAAATAATTTTGTGAAGCGGACTAGATTTTATTATAATTATTTAAATATTATAATCCAACATTATCATGTACACCTTTTTAAAAATGTTTCATAGATCATCATTAGTTGTCTTTCCACAGTTATTTGTTCAAATAATGACCTGTCAAATAAGTGTCATGATGACTAGAGCTTATCTTGGCATCATTAGGAACAAGGCAGAACCCAACATTGGACAGGACACCAGTATTTTTCAGAGTTCCCTTACTTACATACCCACACTCAAACTTTCCCTATTCAGAATTTGCATTTAATGTAATGCACATTTATTTTGGCAAAACCAAACACACAAGGGAACAATGTGCAGACCAAAGAGAAGATACCTAAGCAGTGAAGGGAATGGAGGTAAATAACGTAAACGTTATAGAGGAATCTTTGAAAATACAAGATTAAAGAACAAAATAAAGAAAACACTTTGGAGATCAAGTCATTCAATTTAACATGCGTAGTACCTCATCCATTTCTACCATCTATCCATTCATTATCCAACCTGCTATATCCTAACTACAGGGTCATGGAGGTCTGCTGGAGCCAATCCCAGCCAACACAGGGCGCAAGGCAGGAAAAAAAAACCCGGGCAGGGCACCAACCCACCACAGGGCACACACACACTCATACTAGGGACAATTTTAGGATCGCCAATGCACCTAACCTGCATGTCTTTGGACTGTGGGAGGAAACCCACGCAGACACGGAGAGAACATGCAGACTCCACGCAGGGAGGATCTGGGAAGTGAACTTGGGTCTCCTAACTGCAAGGCAGCAGCGCTACCCACTGCGCCACCATGCCGCCTATTTCTACCTTCTAGTATATCCTAAACAGTGGGCAGCAGGGTCTCTGCTGTTCTCTTCTAATCCCCATTAATCTTTCTGTTTAGAAATGTGCTGGGTTGGTTATCCTCTAGCATTTGTAAAAGTTCTGGATAAGTTTCTTTCCAGTATCATTTCTGTTTTTTGGCACCTGGACAACACTTTTCACTTAGCATATCAGTAAAACTGGATGTGGCCTGTCTAATCATGCTGATTATCTTCTAACACAGATACTGTGTAATTGAAGTTTTACCTAGTCTTTTATAGTTGGACAATCATTTTCTAATCTGCCTGGTCCTGAACAGGGGCTGCCATCCCAGCTAGCATAGGGTGCACGGTTTGAAAAAAGCCTGCACAGGATACCAGGAAACTGGAGCATCCAGAGGAAACCCACACAGACATGGGGAGAACATGCAAAATCCTTTCAGGGAGGACCTGGGATGCAAACCCTGGTCTCTATACTGTGAGGCAGCAGTGCTACCACTGTATCACACCTCCTTTTATAGTCAGTTTTACTAAGTTTCCTCTGATTCAATTTAAGCTAAATGACCTGTAATAATTATGGCAGTGAATTGTCTATTAAATGAGATTGTATATACAGTATAACTGTCTTCTGTGGTTTTCCAGACCTTCTGGTGTTGCTGAGCTCACCAGTGTGCTCCTTCATTTTAAGAGTATACCAGAAGGTTGATCTGACCACTCCTCATGTTTCTGCTGTGTCTCTAAAGGGTTTGTTTTGTTTTCTCAGCCTAATGATGGACTGTTTTTACTTGTCCGGAACAGCTCTTTGGACCTCATATTGAGTATTTACAGTGACAGCTTCCAGATGCAAATTCCACACTTGGAATCAATTGCAGGCTTTTTACCTGCTTAATAATTAATGAAATAATGAGGGAACTTCTCCAGCCTGGCTATGGAACAGCTTGTCAGTAAAATATCCAAATACTTTTGAGTCCCCGGAAATGGAGGGGCTTTGCAGAAAAATAGCTGTTATTCCTAATTCTCTCATCCGATATATTTGATAAACCCCTTAAATTAAAGCTGAAAGTCTACACTTGTATCACACAATGATTGCTTTATTTCAAATCCATTGTGATGGTGTACACAACGACAACAACAACAACATTTATTTATATAGCACATTTTCATACAAACAGTAGCTCAAAGTGCTTTACATAATGAAGAATAGAAAAATAAAAGACACAGTAAGAAAAGAAAATAAGTCAACATTAATTAACATCGAATAAGAGTAAGGTCCAATGGCCAGGGGGGACAGAAAAAACAAAAAAAAACTCCAGACGGCTGGAGAAAAAAAAATAAAATCAGTAGGGATTCCAGACCATGAGACCGCCCAGTCCCCTCTGGGCATTCTACCTAACATAAATGAAACAGTCCTCTTTGGATTTAGGGTTCTCACGGAAAGGCTTGATGATGATGGTCACGTAGAATTCTGCCTTTTAATCCATCCATCATTGTTGGAGCATCATGAAGCTTTGAGTAGGTTGAGGTGGCGCAGGCCACCACCACAAAGAAACCGGAAAAAGAAACAGAAAAGAGAGTAGGGGTCAGTATGGATTTTAGAGCTACCCTGAATAGTTATTATGAGGAAATTGAACATATAGAGTATCAGGATTAAGTTAAATTAAGTTAAATTGAAGTTATAGAAAGGCCATGTTAAAGTAATATGTTTTCAGCAGTGTTTTAAAGTGCTCTACTGTATTAGCCTGACGAATTCCTATTGGCAGGCTATTCCAGATTTTAGGTGCATAGCAGCAGAAGGCCGCCTCACCACTTCTTTTAAGTTTTGTTCTTGGAATTCTAAGGAGACACTCATTTGAGGATCTGAGGTTACGATTTGGAATATAAGGTGTCAGACATTCCGATATATAAGAAGGGGCGAGATTATTTAAGGCTTTATAAACCATAAGCAGAATTTTAAAGTCAATCCTGAATGACACAGGTAACCAGTGTAGTGACATCAGAACTGGAGAAATGTGCACGGATTTTCTTTTCCTAGTTAGGATTCTAGCAGCTGCATTCTGCACTAGTTGCAAACGATTTATGTCTTTCTTGGGTAGTCCTGAGAGGAGTGCGTTACAGTAATCTAGTCGACTGAAAACAAACGCGTGAACTAATTTCTCAGCATCTTTCAGTGATATAAGAGGTCTAACTTTACTTATGTTTCTTAAGTGAAAAAATGCTGTCCTAGTGATCTGATTAATATGCGATTTAAAATTCAGATTACAGTCAACAATTACCCCTAAGCTTTTTACCTCTGTCTTGACTTTTAATCCTAATGTATCCAGTTTATTTCTAATAGCCTCATTGTATCCATTATTGCTAATCACTAAGATTTCAGTTTTCTCTTTATTTAACTTGAGAAAGTTACTATTCATCCATTCTGAGATACAAGTCAGACATTGTGTTAGTGAATCAAGAGAATCGGGGTCATCAGGTGCTACTGATAAATACAGCTGTGTGTCATCAGCATAGCTGTGGTAGCTCACGTTGTGCCCTGAGATAATCTGACCTAACGGAAGCATGTAGATTGAGAATAACAGCGGACCCAGGATAGAGCCTTGTGGAACACCATATCGGATATCATGTGTCTTTGAGTTGTAATTACCACAACTAACAAAAAATTTTCTCCCTGTCAGGTAGGATTCAAACCAATTTAAGACACTGCCAGAGAGGCCCACCCATTGACTAAGGCGATTTCTAAGAATATTATGATCAATAGTGTCAAATGCAGCACTCAGATCTAAGAGGATGAGAACAGATATATGGCCTCTGTCTGCGTTCACTCGCAAATCATTTACTACTTTAACGAGTGCAGTTTCTGTGCTGTGATTTATTCTAAAACCCGACTGAAATTTATCAAGAATAGCATGTTTATTTAGGTGGTCATTTAACTGCATAATGACTGCTTTCTCCAGAACTTTGCTTAAGAAAGGCAGGTTAGAGATGGGTCTAAAATTTTCAAGAGCCGAGGGGTCAAGATTATGTTTCTTAAGAAGGGGTTTAACTACAGCAGTCTTAAGACAGTCTGGGAAGACCCCCGTATCTAATGACGAATTTACTATGTCCAGAACATTATCAATTAGCACGCCCGATACTTCTTTGAAAAGCCTTGTTGGCACTGGGTCAAGGACGCAGGTGGAGGATTTTAATTGAGATATTATTTTTTGTAAATCAGGTAAATCTATCCTAGTGAAAGAGTTTAATTTGTTTATAACAGAATGCTGGGGTTTAGGAGGATCCTTGGTGTTGGAGGGATATACTATGTTATTTCTAATATCATTCATTTTTTTGATTGAAAAATACAGCGATAGCCTCACAGGTTTTACTGGAAGTACTTAGGAGGCATTCCTTTGAGTTACCTGGGTTTAGTAGGTGATCAATTGTAGAAAATAAGACTCTGGGATTACTAGCATTGTCATTTATAATCTTGGAGAAATAACAGCGTCTCTCAAGACGGACAGTGTTATTGTATTCTGTTATTTTGACTTTTAATATTTCATAGTGGATAGTTAGTTTAGTCTTCCTCCATTTAAGCTCAGCTCTACGGCATGTTCTCTTTAAATCAGACACTCTTTGGGTCTTCCATGGTATAATAATGCTAGAAGATTTTTTAACTGTCTTTTCAGGTGCAACTATGTCAACAGCAGCTCTCACTTTAGTATTAAATCTTTCCACCTTACTATTTACATTATCCTCGCTATTATAGTTGGCACTATAAACGGACTGATTGCTTAGAATGCTTGTAAGTTTTAAAGCTGCTGCTGAGTCAAAGAAGCGTTTTTTAACAATATGCTTCTCATGAGTGTTTTTTATCATTATTTCTATATTAAAAAGTAGAAGAAAATGGTCTGATAGACCAATATCAATGATCTGCTTTACATCAACTTTCAGTCCTTTAGTAATCACTAAGTCTAAAGTATGACCTGCTTTATGTGTAGGCTGATTTACGAGCTGCCTCAAATCAAAAGAATCCAGGAGGTTCATAAATTCTTTTACTTTTAGATCACACTGATTATCTATATGAAAATTAAAGTTGCCAACTATTAGGAGTGTGTCATAGTTAGTAAAACACAGCCAAAATTATGAACATTGTGTCACTGTTCAAATATTTATGGACCTGACTGTCCTCGCTCATGATTAGTCCATGGGTATATTCCAACACGGTCAAAACTCTGGCCGTCAGATTTATTTATAGTTGTAGCAAATGCTAAAACATTTGGCAATTGTTGTCTTTACAAGATGAACAGCAATCTACTTGCTTAAGTGTTGTCAGTATCTAACTTGAATACGACTTCTCCTAAATGATCACCAGTAATGATTTTGCTGGCAATTGAATGTTTTTGCAGTTTTGCCATTTGTAAGCATATGCCATTATATAGGCTGTATTTGTCAACTGCTAACATGCAACGGAACTACTACTGTTCTTAGTGGAGCAGATGTATATAAGGTATTTTGTCTGACATATGCACGTTAAATTGGTTTATTGACATGAGAGTATCATTGTTGTATTCTCCTAATGAAGATGAAAAAAAGATATATAGATGTACTCTATATGATGTAAGGTTTTGAAGAAAATGAGCATTGCATGAAAACATTGTACGTGAAAATGTACGATTTCGCTAATCTTTTTATATATAGAGAATAGATATACACACAAATGGTTTAAATCAGAAAGTAAATAATTATAAAACATCGGGTTCGTCCATCACAAATTGAACATTAGATGAATATCCGTCCATTCAGTCCAACATACTTGCTAATACTGTTCACCTAATTTCTCCAAAATAACATCATGTCAAACTTTAAAGGTATCTTAAGTCTATTTGTCTGCCACACTACTTGATAGCTTATTTCAAATATGTATAGTTTATATGTAGTCATATATTCCTTGGTGCTGTCTTCAGTCTCTAACTAAGAAAGCAGTAAATAAACAAAAATGCTGCACACTTTGTACTCATGCAGAACATATTTATGCTATGACTAGCTGTGCTTTCCTCCTCATTGTGCTGATTACACCATGTTAAAATATAGCAATAAGCAACAAGGAAATTATGGCAAACACCATTCATTTAGGCTGACTTCTACATTATTATTCTTCGGAACTGTGTGTGTTTGACTAACAGTATGTGTTATTGGTTCTGTGGCTACTAATAGTGGTAAAAAAGACTGTTGGAACTTTAAGACACAAACATGATAAACAAGTATTAGGTGACCAAATATATCTTGCTGTTCAAAGGGGTTCAGTATAGCATAAATCTTTCAAATCAGTAAAATAATTTTTTGTTTCCCTTTACTTACTCTTGATTATGTTTAATAATATAGTTGGAGTGCTTAGGGGACACATTTGAGGCTCCAGTAATAATAATAATAATAATAATAATAATAATAATAATAATAATAATAAGGTAAGCAGTGTCCCTCCACACTGTGAGGGGATGCGGTTGTTAAAACCTTCTTCCTTCTTCTTTCTCAGTAGTGGAGCCGACTGACATCACATCCTCTACAACCTTGGAAGTCCTGCCCCTTCCAGAATCCACCCTATGTAAATGGATATTCATTCATTGGACTCAGGGCATTTTTTTTTTTTTATAAGTGATTGACACTTTTGTAGGCTGAGCCATTTATTTTTCATCGCATTTACTTTTCTTTTATTAAAGGGTTTTTCACAGAGGAGGTTCCCCAATGCTTTACCTTGTACCTGTTTGTTGTACTGTTACTGTGCATAGGGTTATGGAATGAAGCGATTGGAATTAATGAGACCATCAAGACTACCATACAAAGTAATTTGAGACTGGAGTGCAGAAATTCTGAAAAATCATTGTAGCTTTATATTGATTCAGGCCTGAAAAGAATAACAAATAGGGGTCTTATTTTGAGATCATACAGTTGTTGATCAAAGAGAGAAAGGAAGAGATAGCATCATCTGGATTAAAACTACTGTAGGGTACAGTTCATTTGGAAAATAATCAGACCAAATAATGAATGAAATAAAAGCCATTGCTGCTGGGGATTTATGCAATAAAGTTTTTCACAATGCCTTCTGAATGTCTTATACCTCAAGAGGCATAGAGTTTTATTGCTAAAAAGAATATCAACCATCTTGACAGTTTATTCATGGCTTTTGTCATTTTTTATGTTGTTCAGTTTTCACTGCTAATGGATTAAGCATACTCCTAAAGATAAAATTTTTAAAAAGAAAGAAAAAGATATAATGCCTCCAAAATACAATAAATGAAAAGATTACTAGTATAAAAGACTTTTTAGTGCTCTACTTTAACAGAGAAAAATAAATGCCACCCCCTCATGATTTGGCCTTAAGTACTTGACAATGGGAAGCTTTTTTATCACATATTTAGATTTATTGTGTCATGCAACCTAAAAATATTTTTTTCAGTTAGTGATTGACACTTCAAAGAGTGGGCAATAATCTTGTTCTATGTCCATGATATTAAACAAACCTTCAAGTCATTCATTCATTTATTCATTTGCAGAGCACTTTAAAAAAAAGTTATTTTTATTTTGTTGTATTTACTATTTATTCTTCAGGTATGCTGTTTATCTTAGCTACTCAAGATATTAAAAAGATACTGGCAAATTTGATCAAGGGCTGTACAATTGGATGAACTTTGAAGAAAGTATATAGCAGAGAAACATTAGCTGTACTGTACATGTAATATAGACAATAAACAACTACATATGTAATGCAGGATTTACTACTTTTTATTATGGTCTGAGCTTGAAAGAAGTGTTCCTTTTAATGTCTGCAGCCAGTTGATAAGCTTATAATTCTGGCACAATCATTTCATGGTGAAATTAAGGTTGAGATGTAATTGCTGTTGCTTTTTAAGGTTACAGAATGGCTCCTTGTGCAAAAACTGATCACACTACCAACTTACATATTTGAAACAAGGCTGAGCAATGCATAAGTATAAGTAGTTGTTCTTACAATACTTAAAATATACTAAATTCACAGCATAGGTGAACAAAAATACAACTGTATCTTCTTTTGTAACCAGCTCACCAAACTTGCTATCATATTTATATAGTAATTACAAATCTAGAAAGTGTGTTTTTATATAATGCCCTTCATCAGAAGGTGCTTTACAATGCACACTAATGTATAATTTAAAGCATCTAGTGTTGAATTTTTGAGAATGGAAGCATTTAGAGAAAATATATTAGTCCTCAGAAAATGAGACTGTTGTATCTTTGAAGAAATCATTCAGGCGATGATAAAAAGGACATAGGTAAATGTTTGCCCAGAATGACTGTTAATGGATATTGCTGCCACTTATCTTTTTTATGAAGAAAAAAACTCACAGCTTTCTGCTTTCACCTGTCAATACATAAAAACTATTTTCAAAGAAATAAACCATTAAAAAGAGACAACCCTGGTTAGAAAATGACAAAATGCTGTAAGAACGAAAGATGCTAATAATCACATGCTTAATTAGTACATAACAATAAGCAGAAATCTAAGCAATTGAAACTACAAAAAAGAGTAAGGGTTGCACGGGATGCATTGCTGCCACCGAACAGAGCAAGCATCCTGGTTGAAGATCCTGCATCCTGACATTGCCGGTGTGCAGTTTGTATTTTATCCTTATTTCTGTGTTTCTTTTCCTCGCACATCCACAAAAATGTGCAGATTAGATGAACTGGCAATTGCGTGAGTCGACCCTGTGATGAACTGGCACAACATTTGAGACTGTTTCCTGCTTTGTGCTTGGTGCTGCTGGGATAGTCTCTGGCCCCTCTCAACTCTGAATTGGATTAAGCTTCATTGAGAAAATTATGTTATTCCTATTAACAAAAAATCACTTTTATAAATCAGATATGAATAACATATTCGTAAAAAGACATGCATAGAAGTGCATAACAGATACACAATAATCGTCCATGTTAAAAAAGGGGCTAAAATCTTCTAATGGGACATCCAAATCACTGGACTATTGCAGATCACACAACAGAATAAGTAGCAGAAACTATTAACTAGTGGATGGGACACAATGTATAATTTCAGGTATTTTAATATAATTATACACCACATATGTGACTTGTGTATACTGTAAATAATGGTTAAGCATGATTCTGTGACTGATGTGAAAATGAAACATTTCTGAAAGACACAGAGCATTGTAAAGCTAAAGCATTGTGTGAAATAAAGTACAACTGTCATTCATACAATAAAACCAATTTGTGCATCACTTGAACTTTTGTTGCTGTGATGATCTTCATGCTCATCAATAAACATAGACTTTTGAAGCCGTACTTCTGTGCAGTTTTATTTTGTTAGAGTTGTGTCCTCTAACTTGACATATTGTTTTTTTATTATTATTGTTGTGATGTGCCTTTGTTACTGTATGTTTACATTTTGAAGTATTCTGGTGATGCTCTATAAAAATAGAATAGCTACAAGAAGCAGAGATCATTCCTCTTGAAATACTGAATTGAATGGATGAGTGAACAAGGTTTCACTTGCAAGTATAATTATTAATATACATATTAGTTTAGATAAATCAGTAATTCATCCATTCTATCTATCTATCTATCTATCTATCTATCTATCTATCTATCTATCT
>JANRMT010062854.1:50345887-50380218 GCA_026402145.1 Polypterus bichir lapradei
TCTATCTATCTATCTATCTATCTATCTATCTATCTATCTATCTATCTATCTATCTATCTATCTGTCTTAGTGATAGGAGACCAAACTACATTTTTTTAAAAAGCTTTACAATATATAAAAATCTGTTTAAAGCTATGAAGTATATATAAAAATCTGTTTATATACAATATTAGTCCTGTTTTTACAATGTAGCATTATTAGAACTGTCAGCTGCGTGGATTAACCTGCACATACTATTAGTAAATGGGAAAATACTGTCTCACTGATCAAGTCATGGCTGACTGTAAACCCTAGATTTCAATCTGACACTTTTCTATTCGATTTCTTTCCTCTAGGCCCTGTCAGTGACTGTGTGTACCATCAGTCCTAAATTAGTATCTAATTTCTTAAATAGTTCTGGCTTGGGGTGGGTTTTGGGTGCACGCCGGTGTTTTTTTTTTTTTTTTTGTTTTTTTTTTTTGTATTCTCCTTTTTTGTTACTTTACTATTTGTATGACATCAATAAAAAATTATTACAAATAAAAAATGTATACAATATATTTCATTAAGTGCTAATTCCTTAACACCTGACACACACACAGGCTTCGACACAAGTTTCCACAAACAAAGGTTATTATTCAGTGGTAAGCTCTTGTAGTAAGTGTTTCCTACAACCCCAGCACAGTTATAATAAGCACAGTATCACACAGCAGTACTTTGTCTCTCACTCTCTCTATCTCTCCTCCCATTGCTCCTCATACAAGCTTCGTCCTCCTCCCAACTCTGGCTCCCGGAGTTGTGTCAGGCAGCTCCTTTTATGTTACACCTGGAAGGACGTCCAGAGTCCTGAAGCTATAGATTGGAAGCATTTCCGGATGAGGTGGAAGCCCGATAAAGAAGGGCTCGCCAGTCTCCGCAGCACCCTCTGGAGACACCCACAGAACCCAACAGGGCGAAGTTGAAAGACTCCAGTTCCCATGATGTCCTATTGTAATCCATGAAGCTGCTGCAACCCTGGGAGGCTGCGATCTAGCATTCCGGGGAAGAAAATGCCCTGTGCACACTATCTCCCTCACAAGTGTACAAACATGTGACCACTTTGAGACTCAATAATGATTTCTGTACTCAAATAATTATGAAGAAAATGGGTTGCGACCAATCATGTGGTTGCAATATATTATCTACTGGTTTATTCTTCTGATCAGTACTACAATGACAAAAATATGTTTGTGAACAGGACTGAGTGATAAAGTTTGTTTTCTTTTTTCTTTTTTTTGTGGTCATCTTCCAAGTAAGTTTCCTGCTGCACTATAAAGGCACAGTGTCAGCAGACAGTCGTTTATGCACAATAAAAGTGATGTGATGAGTAGCTGTCATGGTACAGTATACTTCAAAGTGCTAAACACAATCAGTCTTGACTGTGCATTGGCTGTTTCCCATCTTGGTTCTGCCCTTGAAAGCGGACATGAACACATTCATCATCTGTTACTTATGAAGATACATTGCTAACTAACAATCATTGGTGCAATGCTACTGTTGCCATAATCAGGACTGTAATACTGTGTTTTTATTTTCTAAAATTGTATATATTGTACATGCATTCTGCCTTTTTTCATTGTCAATAATATAAGAAGTCACCCATTACAACTTTTGAGTTGATCTTCCTTTGGGATTCTTGCCTGGTCTTCAAATTTGTTATTGCTTCCTAAGTTTGCTTCACTGTCTCTGATCCTACCAATATGACCATAGATACTTTTTGTTCCTGATTTTGTCTTTCAACAAGTCAGATGGATACCTATTTATTTATAGCCGTGTGCACAAGACTAGTAGGCAATTCAGTATAATGGGTTCAACTTGTCACTATAAACTGTTTTTATTATTTCAGAGCACAGCAGTTCATTTGACTTCCACATCTTTACCATTGCCCAGTGTCATTTCATGTAATGTGGCTCATTTCAACATACCTCTCCCACTTGACAAACTTAAGCCCTTTGGCTTCCCCACACAATTGAAACTTTATTATGCTGTCTTGTAATAGCGATTAAAAATTTTTAGAAATTAAACTGCACAATTAACTGATTTAAGGACTGCACAAAGCGCATTTGTTTTGTTTGTTAATTTTCTTTTGTTGTTGTGTATTTGTAATATCTAACATTGTTATATTTGTATTTCTTATGTCTTGTAAGAGTAAATTAAGATTAAACTGAATATTTTTAAAGAAACAGTTTTCTGACTAGTAAACATATATTCTAAGCGAAAAGGTTGGTGAGTGTATAAATAGAGAAATGGGAGTAGCGACAGAGAGAATCTGTGCATCTGACATCTGATAAAAGGGGATTTAATGTTTTAAGGAAAGGATTTCCTAAAAGCCTTCCTATAATAAAACATCTCTTGAGAGTATCAAATAATCTGAAACTTTTTCCAAGACACTGTCAAATAGAAAAGACCAGATTTTTCATTACTTGATGTTTGTGGCAATGTAAAATGGCATTATAAATCCATTTAATCCAATTCAGGGACCAGGGTTAATTAAAACAGTTTTGGGCAAAAATCAAAAAAAGAACTCTAGACTGGGAACTAATCCATCGATCAGCCTCCTCATACGCACATTGGGCCAATGTAAAACGAGTAGAGTTCCTGCTCCTTCACATTGAGAGGAGCCAGTTGGGATGCACTGTAAAAAAATGTGTCAACTGAGCTGACAGTCATTTAATAAACCTTTAAAAACTGTCAGAAGCATAGACCGGTCAATTAATCATATAAATAAATTTATTGAAATCAACAATTATTATATCATTAATTGTTCAAGTACTTAATACACATTACAGTTATGTCAGGCAATTACAACTCCTGCTAATAGGTTGGGGCATGTGTTTTTTTGTCTATAATACACAAATTATATACCTGTTTGAAACTAACATTACTTAATCATGAAAATAAAAGGCATTGCCTAAGAAACCACAATTTACAGTATATTCATTGAAATGAATTCAGCATTTAAAGGAAGCCCTTCATGTTGTCAATTGGAGAAAGAGAGGTTGCTTTTGTAATGGAGGTTGTGCCACAGGTTTACAATACATCAGCTTCCATAACTATAAAAAACCTTCAGCACACGTTTGCAAACATCTTTAAGTTTTTCTTTCTCTAATGCAAAGGTGTGGGGGCACCCAAAACAGTCTGCAGTGTTGTGGCAAAGGGGGCATTCCTATACAAATATACCTGCTATATTCAAATGTAGAAATTTGTGCCATTGTGACTTTACAGCAATGCAACAGTTATTCATAAAAAAAGTCTTGCACATTGAAACATTAAAATGATATTGAGAGCTAAAACACTGCTTAAATTAAAATTTATTTGCATTATCTGTTTACTGCGGTGGGCTGGCGCCCTGCCCGGGGTTTGTTTCCTGCCTTGCGCCCTGTGTTGGCTGGGATTGGCTTCAGCAGACCCCCGTGACCCTGTACTTAGGATATAGTGGGTTGGATAGTGGATGGATGGATGGATTATCTGTTTAATAATCATTGTTTCAACCTTTTATTATGTTACATTTTTTACTGTGAAAAAATACAGTTAATATAATGTATTTGTACAGGATTTTTTTTAAAGTGTTGTTTGGGCATGTTGTATGGTGACTCCCCCTGGAGCTGTTCCGGGTGCATCCAACCAGCCAGTGTGGCAGGACTAGGTCATGCTGGACGCATTATATCTCTTGGCTGGCTTGGGAATGCGTGGGAATTTCCCAGGAAGTGATGGAGTCTGTAGATTGGACAGGGAAGTCAGACCTGACCTGCATGGCCTGCTACTGCCACGACTCTCACTAAGAAAAGTGGTTTGAGATGATATGATGATGACGCAATTAACCCAATATGCTTGTGTTTGTGATTAAGGAGGAGAAATGTTGTACCCAGAGAAAAGGCCAAGTGAATAATGTGCAAACTGCACACATTGTGGCTGTATACAGCTATCAAGTCCAAGAATAATGAAACAATGCTGACATCTGCTCCACCCTAATGGATAATAATCATAATAATAATAATATAATGCTAATAATAATACATTTGATTTATATAGTGCCTTTCCCATGCTCAAGGTGTTTATAGGCTTGCAGGCCTTTAATGTTCTAATTGCAGAAAAGCTGAAAAAGGTAAACAGAGCTCCAGTTGAATGCATGTGCAAGATTTGCGTTTATTATCAGATTTCAAATAATAATATTCTGGTTAATAATACTAATATAGAATGGCAGCACTGAGGTTAGTGATGCTGTTTCATTCTTCCTGAGTTTGAATCCCAGTCTGATGGGTTTGCCCAGTCTCTTAATATTCATGTTTTTCCAAGTGTTTTTTTTTTTTTGTTTGCTGTTTCTTATTCCTAAATACTGTACATGCCTGTTAGACTTATCAGCTTCTCTAAGTTGTAGATTAATGTGGGTGTATGCTTAATTGTGTTGTACTCTAGTGACCCGCTCAGAGACAATTCCTTCCGTAAGTCAAATGCCTCAGAGATTGACTGCAGCACTGCATGACCTTTTGTTGCATTTACGGATAAGAAAATAGATTGTATGTACACGGGTACCATCTTGCCTCAGGCAGCTTGACAGTTCATAACAAAGACGATTATTTTTAGAATCAGAAATGCAATTTACTTCAAGATCTTTTATGTGTATTCTGTGAGAGACCTGAAGTTGACAGTGGTTTGGTACTTTTAACAGTTACTTCCAAATTCTGACTGCACTCCACAGCTGGCACAAGGTAAACAGAACACTTCAGCTATAAAAAGAAAGTACCAGCTATTTAGCAGTGGGTGTCTAATAACTGTTTTGCAAATTGTTAGCTTCCATGAAGAAAGGAGGCATATGCCTCCATACAAGTAATGACATCTGGTCAAAAATGTTATTGTTTATTTCTTATGTTATAACTGCTATACAGTATTTATTTAATCACTTTTAATATCATCTTAGATTTTCTAAGCGTTTTAAATGCACTTTATTGCTGTAGCAGTCACTCGATCAGTTTTAAACGAGGAAATATGTATGAAAACCTGATACTATTTGCTGTCTCTTTGTCTGTTAACTTAAAAATGCATTTTTTGAACCCTTTTTCAAATTAGCATATGAAAGACCACATTCAAAGCAGGCCTATATGTAGTTATCCTGAAGGATACTATTCACCAAAACAGAAGAAGAGAAAAGAGAATTGCCCTAGTGTCTATTCTGCTCATTGTTAATTGTCATAATTAGGATGCAATTAAGGGCGCAAACTTCACAGAAAAAGGTGAATTAACAGGAAAAGTAGCCACATTGATGCCCTGATAATGAACTTGGAAACAACTGGTGTTGATGTTCTTAAAACACCAGCATTCTCTGGCACTCCCGATTTCTATGAAAAAGGATGAAGGTCCAAGTCTTTAGAGTCCTGGTGCTTCCTGTCTTGCTATTTGGTTGCGAGATATGGACGCTATACAGTGACCTGAGACAAAGACTGGACTCCTTTGGTACTGTGTCTCTCCGGAAAATCCTTGGGTACAGTTGGTTTGACTTTGTGTCGAATGAACGACTGCTCATGGAGTCCCGAATGAGGCACATTACCTGCATTGTGAGGGAGCGTCAGTTACGGCACTATTCTGAGGGTGATCCAGCTCATAAGATCTTCATTGTTGGGGACCCGAGTGGCTGGACCAGGCCAAGGGGTTGCCCACGTAACACCTGGCTGCGGCAGATAAAGGGTCATTTCCGGATGGTGGGACTGGACTGTGTGTCTGCCTGTGGGGCTGCCAACCAGGATCCCGAGTTGTTTTGTTATGTAGTGGGTGCGGCAACACACTGTACCAGTGCATGCTCCCCAGCTTGACTTGACTTGTTCTCTGGAGTTTCTCCTTACCGGTGTATCACAGCTAGTTACAATAAGGTTGGGGCAAGTGACCAGAGTTCTTTTACCATCGTTTCTAACTACCATTTAGTAAAAGTAAGTAAAGGGTTATCTTTAAGATGCAGTAGTTCAATGGATTGAAATATGTCATCAGTATCACATATCTAAGGATTCCTATACCGTACAAATGTCACATTTTCAGTATTATCCACTTTAGATATCGTGAAAATGCATGATTATCTTATAATAGCATTAGTACAGGTGATACCAACAGAATAAGCAAACAAATTCAAAATGCTGGGCCTGTCCTGGGAGCCAGGCTGGAAAAGAGGTCACTCAGGAAGCTGCTTACTATTTTGGACAATGACTCTTAACCTCTCCATGGCTAAAAAGAGGAGCAAATTCAGTAACAGACTGAGACAACTGCGTTGCTCCAAGGAGGGGTATGTGACGTTGTTCCTACCCTCAGCCATCAGACACTATAATTAAGTTACCCCCTCAGATATTGTTCCCTTTGTGCTAAATGGTACTGTATGGGAAGTATTTTTTGCAAAAAGGGAAATGAAAATTAAAATTATACAAAAAAATGCAATTTTTTAAGAAAGTTGCTTCATAAACTTCTGCCATTGTCTCTGTAGGTTCATGGAGTGTAGAAGTTTACACTAACAGCCTATGAGTCCTGGGCACAATTGAGGGTTGAGAGCAATTGAAAGATTGCTCCAACATTTATACTGTGGCTATGACACCAGATTATGGAGGTGAAACAGGAGTCTCAGAAAAAAAACTCTTGGTTTACCAGTTTTTGAAGGTCTCACCTATGATTACCATCTTTGGGTAGTGGCCAAAGGATTGACATTGTGTGTTTCTTAGGTTACATGTTTCCTTTTGAAAGTTAAGTGTCTTACTCGCTGTGATGCAGTAAGAAGTCTCACAATCCTGGACACCTCAAAGAGCTTCCCTGGGGTTAGGGACTACAGTGCAGGTATGATAAATCTCCTCCGGGAGATTTTTGAAAGCACCTTATACTGTAAGCATATGCATGACTTGATAAAGGGATTATACTGCAAGTATTATTTGGGACCTGGTAATTTCAAAAATTTTTCGTAAAAGGAAAATCATGCATGGCCTGCCCAAACTGTTACTAATGCAACCTTCACCAGTAAAAAGCATTACAGAAAAGATTATATAACACAGGTCTGCAAAATTAAACTTATAAAAAAAATTTTAATTGTGAACAATTATTTTTATCTGGATTTACAAAAATAGTTAAAATATAATTTGCAAGTTTCTATCCCCTCATATTTAAGTACAAAATGTAAAAGAAATGTAATTAAAATTTTAACAAACTGCACAAATTACTCATGAATACAACATTGTTCCAATCAACTTAACATAATATTTAGTAAATCTAATATTTTTAAACTTACTTTATATGTAAAGAAAACAGCAGTACATATTCATTGACTTTCATATTTTTTTTTTTTTTTGTCACGTCTTTTTTTTTTTTTTTTTGATCCAAAGCTTTGTATTATGGATTGTTGTTTGTCCACTTTTTCTGGTGTGTCCCTGTCAATCATCAGCAGTAGTCCATCTCGGATTGACATGATAACATTCGTGGTACCTTCTTTCGATGTTCTTGATATCCTTCATTCACTTTGCCAAGATTGTCAAGGAAAAATTCTAAATGCGAATCCAATAATTGAACTTTGAAATTCATGTTGCAACCCAATTCATTATACTTAACTGATGCATTTTTGACAATCTCAATATATAAAGCAATGAAACATCCATCTGTGCACAGGCATAATGCCATCTTGCGTCCACAGGAGGGTGGCAATGTCTGACGAAAAAAGGAAACAAGTAGCACAAAGAAAGACAGCTGGCATATCTGGTAAACAGAAGTCTGTAAATTCACAATACAATCGAAACAGATGGACTTCACATCAACCCCATCTTAATATGCTAGTTTGTATATAATTTAGATCTTTATTGTTACCGAAAAAAAGTCTTTGAATTATACCCAAGCCTCTCATTCCAGGTCGTTCATCACACCATGAACTTCTGCATCGGAAATTCTAATATTAGATCTTGCAAATATACCCTCTTTCAATTTAGCATAAGAGAAACCTAGAAACTTTCAGCACAAATACATAAAACAGTCTCCATCTTTTTTGTTGGGATTTACAAACTACATCATTATATCAAGCCTGATATTAAGTGGTGGTAGCAGCACTTTATCTGGATCCACCAAGATAGGTATGATGATGTTTTTGGCACCAAGCTATAGGTTATTTGTAGATGGCCATTACTTCTTAACCCAATGCCATTTCTTGACTCTGCTGTCCCACTCACAGAGAAAACAATGGAATCTTGGAACTTTCAGGACCCCACAGAACCAAATGTGCTCACTGCAGTTCATTTTAATTGTTTTACTTTAAACATAGATTTTAAGATTAGAAAATAATACATTTAAATAAATTATTAAAATATACTTATATAAATACTAATATTTAATTAATTATAGTGCAAAAAATGTAAAAACTTGTTCTCTAAAAAAATGTGTGAATGTTTTTAATTTTTGATTTCTCTGCCCAAAAATATATACAAATCACCTGAAATATTCAGAATAAGTTTTTCAATGTATGCCTGTCTAATGTTGATTTTATTACTGTCAGAAATCAATTGTTGTGTAGGCTGCTGCTTTTGATGAAACAAAGCCCTGTTAATTGTAAAAAGGTTGTCTCGCAAACAAATGTTAAAAACAGATTATTATGCTGTTCTGTTCCTTATAGACTTGCCTGAGACAATGAAGTAACTCGATGGGTACTGGAGATGACTCTGGAAGTACTGAGTTTTTAAGAGGCCTTTTCGGCCAAAGTTTCTGTGAGGCAGGAGTGTGGTAGATGAGTTTTAGAAAGGGGTCAACTGGCTGGAGCAATAAAGGCCTGAGTTGGTGAATGAGTGTATGTATGTTTTAATTTTTGTGATTATTTTATGTGGTGCAGCATGGCTGCATAACAGTTACAATCTGTTGTTCTGTCCTGGATCAGATTTTAGTCTAGCTAAAGATGATGTAGATTTTGCATTGGCTCTTACAGGACTTCAGTGTTCCTCTCATACCTTGACATAACGATTGTAAATTGACCATTTGATTGATTGTTCATATGTGTGTGAGACTCGAAGCTCATCCAAGGTACATTTCTTTGTTAACTTTAATGCTGTCAAAGTAGACTACACTTTCCCACAACCCCTAAACTGAATTAAGTGTGTTTGAAAATTAATACATTATATTTTGAAATGCAGCATAGTCGAAACAATAGTGCTATTGATGTGAAATTAATATAAATGTGCATATAGAGTTAGATAAAATGATTAGGCAAGCAGCCATGAAAATTAATTTTGATTAAAAACATAGCTACAATTTGCTACTTAAGGTGCAGGAAGTTTTGTACATTTACGGTTGCTTGGCCTGCTCTGAAGTATCAGTTGAGTACACCCATTTCCATGCTCACTTTGAGATCTATAAAAACTAAACTTGGTGTAAAGCCACAAACATTTTCATGGCAGCCTCACACCATGCGTACGCATGATTATGCCGGGTTTTACAAATGGGCAGAACCCAGCGTCAAATCAGTACTACTGTTTCTGTGTGGTCTCCCTTTCTTTTTCAGATTTGCATCCATGATGACTGCTTCCAATTACACTGAAATTAATTGCATATTGTTTGCAAATTGAAGGCACTTGACTTCAAAGAGTTTCTTAAAAAACAGTTAATTTATTTTAAGAAACAGGAAATCATGTTTTACATAGTAAAATCAGATGTATAAATCAAAGTGTTATATTAAAGTAAAACATAAATCAAACAATGTTTAAGATTCACTTTAGAATGGTTTTTAGTATAGATAGTATAGACAATCAAGAAGGAAGCAGAGTTTCCCTTTTTAGCCGACTATACTTCCTTAGAAGGTTGGTGTCCTTCAACATCTGCAATAAGATGCTGCAGATGTTCTACCAGACGGTTGTGGCGAGTGCCCTCATCTACGCGGTGGTGTGCTGGGGAGGCAGCATAAAGATGAAGGACGCCTCACACCTGGACAAACTTGTTAGGAAGGCAGGCTCTATTGTAGGAATGAAGCTGGACAGTTTAAAATCTGTGGCAGAGTGATGGGCGCTAAGCAAGCTCCTGTCAATCATTCACTGCATCCACTGAACAGTATCATCTCCAGACAGAGGAGCAGCTTCAGTGACAGACTGCTGTCACTGTCCTGCTCCACTGACAGACTGAGGAGATTGTTCCTCCCCCACACTATGCGACTCTTCAATTCCACCTGGGGGGGTAAACTTTAACATTATTCAAAGTTATTGTCTGATTTTACATGCATTTTTATTACTCTTTAATTTAATATATATATTTTTTTTTGTATCAGTATACTGCTGCTGGATTATGTGAATTTCCCCTTGGGATTAATAAAGTATCTATCTGCCTATCATATGCCCATGTTGAATTTGGAAATCAGTACAACATGAAGATGTGGTAATTATCAGCTTAGACAGAACATCTTGAGCCAACAGAGAGTACACACTGAAGACGTAGCAGAAAAGTAATGATGGGCGACTTGTGAGGAATTACTTCTTTTTGAATGTCTCTTTTCAGTGAATCATATGAATCGATTTAGTGGAACTCAACAGGAGTGCTAAAGTGCATGCGTGTCCTGCATGATATCGTCAGCGTCTTTTGTTTCACTGATACTGGTGCAAAAACAAGCAAGAACTACCTGAATCATGAGTCTCAACTTGCATTCCTTTGAATTCAAACTATATCAGTATTGACGAATGAAAACACTGCCACTAATGGTTCTCTCATTCATCATATGAATGCAATACAGTATCAACACATTTATTTTAGAATTTCTTGATTTTTGTTTGTGTGAATTTTGCTATTGGAATTGTTTCAAACTGAATATACAGTATAAACAATATTAAAACTAATACATATGTTACTTTGTACAATCAATAAATTAGAACTGATCCTTATAAAAATATTTTAATTGCTAACAATTATTTGCTTTCAACTTTACTTTTGTGGACCCTTTCTTACAGCTTATTTGGTGTCCTGGATATGTATCAATATCTGATTATTTAGAGTTCAACCTGAAACATTCTCAGTCATTTGGTTCATGACCTGAATCATTATCCACGAACGAGTCACAGTTCATGAGCACGGACAATGTCACATGAGTTTATGTAAAACATATGATTAATTATATACACAAACAGACACACATGCACATACATACACATACATATACAAAGATGGCTTGAAATCTAAGTAATTAATGTAGAGCTCAGCGAATTCAGCATTAATGTTTGCAGTGCACCATCTAATAAAATTCATTGCATTCCCGGATGGACACAAAGACACACACGTAGACACTTGTCATTTTATATGGTTATGGAGCAGGAAGTGTGTGGGGGGTGGGGGTACAGGTAGAATCATAATGGAAGTAATGTCAGTGATGAAATGGCTGTCAATCTTCTGTTGTGCAAATGGAGGAGAAGAGAAGACATTAAATCACAGCCCCAATCCCTAGTTCGACAGGTAATTATAGTCAACAAAATATATACTAAAATAATGTAAGCATTACTAAATTAAATGGTGTGGCATGGTGGTACAGTGGTTGGTGCTACGACCTTACCAGTCCATATTTTGGGGTTTGAATCCCATACCCTGTCATTGTCCTTGTAGAGTTTGCATTTTCTTCTCATACACTTGTGAGTGTGTGTGTGTGAGTGGGCCCTGTGTTTGACTGGCTCTCTATCTAGGGTTGTTTTCTACTTGCTTTGTTCTGCCAGAAAAAAACTATGGCCTTCTGTGACCATAAATGTGAAAAGTCTGAGAATAATGCTATATTCTTTTACAATGTTAAATTAAAATGAATCTATTATTGTTATATACTGAATTAACCTACTCATTATTTACTTGTTGAAGAAAAGTAATTATAGTTCACCGTATTTATTCCTCAAACATTAAAAGGCAGATGTAATATACTCAGGGCCAGATATCCTGGTCATAGAAAGGCAGTGATTAAAGGTTTTTGTTACATCCAATTTGTTATCCACAGACAAATAAGTGCTTTTAGCTTAATTCATTGCTAAATTAGACTCCAGGATGTCTTATTTAGTAATCAGTTTGTGGATTCAAATGGTTCTTCAGAGTAAAATAAGACTATAAGAAATAAAGTTGCATGGCTTTCAGTGCATAGAAGTGCATTAAATACCTGACTTGCTTTCACTACTTTACTTTTTCCTTTTTTCTTCTAAATGGATTTAAAGTCTGACATTCTACCGCATGAGCCATTGGTAGAGAAGTCAATCAACAAGCTGTTTCTGTGCTGGTCATAACAGCAGCTCATTTTAACTGGCCTCTTTTTACAATGGCTGAATTAAAGGAGAGCTCTTAACATGCAGGTCACAAGGCACATAATGCGATTCCTTGATCAGTCAGATCTTCTAGATTTGTCACATTTCAAAAAAATGTTTTACATTTAAGCTGTAGGTTCAAAATAAATCAATAAAAATTGAAACCAAGTTAATAGAGGCATTTTTTTTTTCTGATTTTAAAATTTAGGATGAAGAATGTGTTACCACTCTAACACTTATGGAGTGGGGTTACGTGACCAGTGAAATTTCCACCCTACACAACTGCACTTTATTAATATTTTGAAAAGTTAATGAAAAAATGAAACATTATTTAAACTGCTTTTATCTTTGTTTACCCATTTTGGCAAGTTATCTTTGTCTTTCTGTAATCCAAAAATAGTAGTCATGAAACCCTCTCTTGTCACGTCATTCTGTCTATTTTCTTCAGCTCCTTCTTCGCCAGTGATCATCTTGTCTTCATCAAGTATTTTACATCATATTCTTTTTAGTATCTTGTCCTTCAGACATACATTTGGTTTACATATGATATAAGCGTGCACTTTGAAAGGGGCAGTTCTCTGTGCTGATTACCTTCATTTCAACCACAAAAAAGCAACGGATTATTTCAATTTCACTTTCTGATCTTTCACTATCAAAATGTGGTATGCAGGTGGCCATGCAGAGTTTAATATTTGCATGCAAAGCATAATCTTTCACATGAGGACATACTGTATGATGACATCACTACTTTATCATCATTATATTTATGATGCAGAATAAGCACATTGAAAATGTAAAGTATCACACTGATGGAGAGACAAATCACTTCTCACTTTAACGTCTGTAGAACAAGACACTATATCATATGGATATCCTTTATGCTTTTACATTATTAATTATCATGTGTTTATTGTTTCTACTTATTTTTTTACCTGTTCACAATAAAGATTTCTTGTGCAATAGACAAATAAACCCAATCCAAAAGCTATGTCGTATGTCTTCCAAAATTTAATAACATCAAATAACTATAGCACAGGCACTTGCTTTACCTAGACTCACCTTATATTCCATTTATATAATGATTTACATAATCAATTTTTGTTTTTGAGAACATTTGAAATCTCCGTACAGACACAATTATCCTGATCGCAATCCTGCACTAAAACTGAATAAAATAAGAGATTAACCTTAAGTTAAATATTGTAATGCAGATGTGCATTTCAGCTCAGTACCTGACTGCTGTGACACAGCTTGCTAGTCTGCTTTTCTGCTGACATGTAATATTAATGTAATGTAACTTGTCAACTAATGTGTGCTTAGAGGGTTATAAACTGAGAGGAAACAGTTACTTAGGGGTATAAGTTAAAATTGTACTTTAAGAGCTTTAAACATCTTAACATATTGAAAACATTAGCTGAATGGGATAGTATCTTAGGCCGCTTGGCTTGTGCTTGTCATAACTTTAATATTTTCTGACTTTTTGTATTTTTTTTTTTGTTTTTTGCTTACAGTGTGTGCATATAAGCATTGATTGTTTTGTTCAGTAAACCGCTTACTTTCACAGAAAAAATAAGAATAACATATTAGTTACACAAACTTGGTCAAATAGGAGGGATGATTTAGAAGAAGCCAAAGAGCGGTGGCTGGTGAATACCACTAAAGACATCAAACGATTTCAGCAGTTACCCAGAAGACATACAGTTGTGGAAGATTGTGAGAACTTTGTGAAAAAGTCAAGGGACTATAATGTAAATAGCTAAGAAGCATTACTAATTTTTTTTTTTTTTCTTTCTTATTTGAATGGCACAGTGGTGCTTTGTTATCGCTGCTCTAGAGACTGGAGTTCTAGAGTCGCATGTCTTAAATCCCGGCTTGGTAACTGTCTCTATACGATTTGTTCATTCTATCCATTATTTTCTTGTGTCCTTGATTTTTCCTCCAACTTTTTGAAGAACTGCAGGCTAGGCTGAGTTTGGAGCCTGAGGTGGTCCGGTATATGTGAGTGTGAGGGTGTTTGTTATCTTGTCATTGAACAACATTTTATCCAGGGTTTGTTCACACCTTGCACCCTAAGCTTCTGAGACAGGCCCTGTAACTGTGCTTATAAAATGGCATAGTTGATGTTTACTGCAGAATGGCACCATATTAAAGAAGGGTTTGCTTGCAGAATGATTTTCCTAAGTAGAATTTGTGATGTTTCCTGTCAGGTTAGAGTGGAACTCAGCATAACCAGAAAGAATCATGTATAAAAATATGTGAATGTGCCTGCTGTGCATGCCATTTGTCTTCTGATTTACTATTGCTTACAGTCAACTGAAATGAGTAAAATGATGATGTAGCTCAGAAAGTAGTAGTTTGACTAGTTTTAGTAGACCTCAAACATTACCTCAATCGCAACTGAAAGTGTAAAATTAAATTAAATAGTCAGCTTAGTAAGGTGGCTGTTCCAGCTTTACCAAGGAAGACATACTCTACTTTAAAATGTCTTTTTATTAACAGTAAACAAAAAAGAAGAAGCAAATCTTACAACAAAACTTTACATTTTTCTAGTTCTTTTCCGAACTCGGAATACTAGAAAAGTTTGACCTTGACTTTCCTTTTGCTTTCAGTCCTTCTGTGCAGCTTCCAGACAGGATGCACTTATCAATGCCTGAGGCTACATTTGTGATATTTTTGCTTTCAAAGACCATATTCTGCACGGTTGTGGGCTGAAATAGAATAAATGCACTCTCAGGCTTCCATGTGTAAAACCCATAGCTTTTCTAGAAACTGGAGCTGCTACAAATGACAAGGATAGTTATGTGACTTAAAAGCTTTTTTTAATATTGAAAGTATGAAAGAAAAAGTGAACTTTAAGATGTAAAAAATATACATATATATTTAGATTCCTAAAGTCTTATCTACTGTACTGTACTCCAACATTTACTTCTGCCAAAAGGAGATTTTTGGTAATTCAGTATTTCTTGTGTGCACACATAAGATAAGTAACATCAGAGGATGTCAGTTTGGTGAAACAAATAGAACACACATTCTATGTTCTTTTTATCTTTTGTTTACCTCTTAATTAAACAATTTGGGATCATAAGCACATCCATTCCTTGCCTAAACCATGTAATCCAATTATATATTCATAAGCGCTTAGCAAAAATCATCTCTGAATATGGCAGCACACTCACATACACCCTCCCTCGATCATTCACATGGAGCCCGTGTTGGAGTCGCAAATTAAGCTAATACTCATTTCTTTGGGATAATGGAGGAAAATCAGAGGGAGAGAAAACTTGCATAGATACCTTGAAGATCTACAATCTAAACACTGGCAGAGCTAATGAATTCAAGCCTAGTTGCCTGAAGCTGTGAGGTACCAGAGTGTCACACTGCACTGCAATTCAAAATGTAAGTTACATTTCCAGAGGAAAAGTTGATATATTTAAAAATAAGCACATTTTTATTCTCATTATTTAACAACTATTAATTTAAATTTATATCCAATCTGGAGGTTTGGCTTTTGGCTAGTGTTTCCATACTGCTCTTTTTATATTTGACACTTTAAAAGAACATTCAATGCAGAATGTACAGAGAGTCCTGGAAATCTGAAACAAAGTATCATGTCACATAACAGGAGAATCTTTAACAAGACCATACCAATGTTATATTTCAATAAAGATATAACTAGATAAAGATATGTCACTTAAATATATATATTTTTGTTGACCTGTCCACAATGTCTCTTTCTTGATTGATGCTTTCTTATCACCATTTTTGAATTTTTTAATTTCTCTTGTAGTTGAACTTTTTTCAAGTTGAGCATAAAAACCAACACACAGTCATTTTTTTTTCTTCTTCATTGATAGGCCACTTTTCAGGCATCAGCTATGGAATTAATCAGGGGTGTCTGTGCTTCTGTCTTTAAAATGCTGGTGGGCCCCAATAAGGCCTTACCCATATGCACAATGCCCACTAACGCTAGGCTACAGGAATTTCAACTTTCTTGCGAAATTACATTATTGCACTGCCAAAACAAAACTGGACTACGAACACATAACTGAGATAAATAACATGATTTTTCATTCAGGTGTGATATAAGTAGCATTATTAGTCATGATAACTACTTATTTTAATATTGCTAGTCATTTCTTGTTTATTCCATTATGTTACTTTTGGCACATTTCTCGCTGATAAACTATAACTTAGCTACTAGGTAACCAAAATAGCTTGCTGGACTGTAGAGTCTCTTATTATTTGATGCATAAATGTTACATTCTTACACTGGGCAGCACTTTCAACTTTTAAAAACATTTTTTTTTTTAAATTGAGTAAGTTTATATTACAGTAGTATTGTTAGCTCATGGACCTTGAGAGCTATAGATTTGTTGTTTTCCTAGTCTGTGATGACGTTATTACCAGTACTTTTTTATTGTCTTTATTTTTTTTTACTTTGATTGCACTGCCTTCTTTATAAAGTAGTATTTTTCATTACTAAGTTACTAGTGATGAGAGAATCTTACAGACACAACTTCGCTGTGAGTTCAGAAAAATCCCAGAAATGTTCAAGAACTTTTATGAACTCGGCAAAATGCTTTGAATTCATTGTTAAAGGAGGAACTGAACAAGTTCTGAGAATATTTTAATGGTGCAGTGGTCTTTTAACTGTCCATGAGGGCAAGGGAAGTGTTGAGGGGCCGTGCCTGTCACTACCTGCTCTTCACTATATAGCAAGGAGCATAACATGCTTATTCTAGCAGTTGTAAAAATACAACATACAGTGCAACAAATCTATGCAGAACAATGAAGTAATTTCACAATATTCTCATCATGGTCAACTAATGTACCCCTCAATTAAATATACTGTGAGTTTTTTTGTTTTTTTTAACCCGTGGAATAATAGTGACATCACATATGTGCGCAGCAGATCAAGTAGTGATGTAAAATGCGAGGTGGAGTACGGTTTATGACAAAAAGGTGCTATATCAGCACCGACCCGACACAGACAGACACGGGAGGCACACTTATAAAACAAATAATTATTTATTTTCTTCGTCTGTACGCAACGTCTTCTCCGTACCCACAGACACAACACAGTCCCCACAAGCAAAACTCCACACAATACTTTTATATTTCTCTTATTCTTCCCCCACTCCTCCTCCACAAGCTTCGTCTTCCTCCTCCCGACTCTGGCCTCCGGAGTAGTGGCTGCTGGTTCCTTTTATAATGCACCCGGAAGGTGCTCCAGGTGCTTGTTGACTTCATTTCTGGCAGCACTTCCCGGTGTGGCGGAAGGACTGCCCATGAGGGCTCAGCAACTGCAGCTGCAGCACCCCCTGGCGGCACCTGCAGATCCCAACAGGACTGCACCAAACTCCAACTCCCATGAAGCCCTGCAGGAGTCCGAGGCACTGCTGAAACCTAGGGTGGGGTTGCCATCTAGCGTCCCGGGGCAGGTAACGTACTGGCCACGCTTGCTCCCCTAGTCCTCCCAGCATGGGGGTGTTCCGGCCGGGCAAAGGCCGCTATAGCTGTGATGTCATGCTGGCATCAGAAAGTATCATGGAACATTAAAAAAATGCTTGTCTAAGCTGGCTGGAAGGCAAATTTTTAGGAAAATATATATTTTGCCAATCAGCACTAATAGTAACTTATGGTTTGGCTTACAGTACGCTTTAACACAATGTATTGCATTTCATTGTGCAATATAGCACTCTTTCAGTTCAACAGATTTCTGCACAATATTATTATACATTCAAGAAAAAAGAACACTTGTCCTAAAAAGGACACATGACAAAAAAGTACCACAAGATGAGCTAAGTCAATGAGACAAAAAAGTAGTCAAAATATAAGTGGTATGCTAATAAACCAGTGCTTTTTCTCAGCTCCCGATTTTTGGAATTTATTGATATAGCAGAAAAAAAACTTAATAAAGAAGCATTGATTTTTAAACTGTAAAGAGGAAAGTTATTATCATTATTATTATTATTTTTAGAAAAAAAAATTGCAAGTTGCCAGGCTTATTAGACTCTGTGTTGGACCTTAAGAGATGTCAGAGGGGATTGTCTGCTCAAAGTGAAGTACAGCTGGACCCTCGTAGACAAGTGCTGAAAGGTTATCTAATATCTAATTACACAACCTTTCTGTCCACCAGTATTATTTCCCATTGTGCTCAAGAGCCTCTGAAAGCAAATGTCTCCAGCAGAGCTTGCTGGACGTGGCTTAGCAAAAATCTCTTTTCAGTTATTTTTGTCTTTTATTTTTTATTTATTGCTTTAGCAGCTGTGTGCTGTTGGTGCCTCTCATGCCTGACAGCAATACACAAAATCATAAAGCAGAGTGAAGTTTTCACCTTGAAGTTAAAAGCAAGGATATAATTCAGCTCATCATTGTGATTGGTTTACCGGCATGCTAATTTTACAATTACAGGGTGTGATTAAAAGGCGTTATATTGCGCCCGACCCGACACAGATTCACACTGGAGGCATGTATAAAATAAACAAGACTTTTATTTTCTTTAGCTGGAGGGCACGTCTTCCTCGTAATCCCTTCAGCCACAACACAGTCCCAAGCACAGTATACTAAGCACAATCTTCTGCTCTTCCTCCATCACTCCTCCAAGCTTTGTCCTCCTCCTCCCCACTCTGGCCTCTGAGTGGTGGTTGCTGGCCCCTCTTATAGCCCATCCGGAAGTGCTCCAGGTGCTTGATCACCTGTTTCCGGTTGCACCTCTGGGCGGGGCTGAAGATTCATCCAGCCAGGCACAGGGACCCATACAGCACCCCCTAGCGGCCACCCCAGATCCCAAAAGGGCTGTGGAGAACTCCATCTCCCATGGAGCCCTGCGGGAAACTGAGGCACCCTTTTCAGCCACCAAGCATCCTGGGGGAGGTACTGAGTAGCCCATGGTTGCTCCTCTGGAACATACGTTCAAGGGGCGTCCCGGCCGCCCACCACAAGGGTCTTATATTATATAGAATAAGAATAAATCACTTGTAAATGCAGTTGGTATAAAAGGATTAAAGAAAATTCACCAAGGCAGGCAAACTGTTGCCTTCCATAATGAGGAGTCACTTCACTCTGCAACAAACATTTTTTTTTATTATGACTCTGAAGTAATAATAATAATAGTAAACTCCCCTGCATAGAATTTTTAATTGAGAGCAAAAATATTTTCTTGTTTCATGTGTTCTGTAACACTATTTGCTATTATAGGTTTTAGTTTCGTGTTGACATTTATGTGTGAAATTTTAGGAAATTGCACAAGCAAAGCGGTGAAGTTATTAAATAATCAGCAATCTAATGAAAAATGTGAGATAAAATGTAGCAGAAATAAAAGGTAGTCTAAAGACAGCCTTGTTGGTGCTGTCATTTTAAATGTACTGTAATCACATTTGCTCTTCTGTTTTCTGTACAAACCCAGATGCCTAATTAAAGTATTAGTAACAGAGAAATAAACAAGAGTAAATGTATAAACATTTCCCTTGGGGTAGTTTTGTGTAAATTTAACCAAATGCAGTGTCATAGCATGAATCCAGCTCAGTTGTACAGTATGTTCTCATACACCTGGCTTTTTGGTTCATTTTACTATAGGTTCTCCTGTTTCTGCTCTTTCCATTTTAGGACTTTTTCTCTTGCGTGCTTGTTATGCTGTAGATATGCAGATTGAGTCTCCTCCACTCAGCTTTGCTTTTTTTTTTTTTTTTTTTTTTTTTTTTTTATAAATTGATGCCCTAATTTTTAATTTTTTAACTACATTATAGGGCTGTGGAGAATATAGGATATTACAGAAGCAACAGACAGAAGGCAGGAAGAAACTGACTTGTAAACTAATGCAGATCCTTTGTAGAACACCCTTATGCACACATCCACAGCTCTTGTTCAGAATTAATAATTAAACTGACATGCACATGGCAGGAATGTGGTGTAGCCTGACACAGTGTGACCATGACACACAGCTTGGGTATAAATCTAGGTCTTATATAAGCTGTAAGACAGCAGTGCCAGCCATTCCACCACCATTTTTAAAACTTTTTTTCTAAGTGTAACTTTATATCATTGATGTTTCATCAGAACCTGAAGATTCCTAATAGCAGGTTATCACAGATGATATAAATAATAAACTTAAGTCACAATTAAAAATGACTACCGTACGTTAAAGATTACACAGTACACAGTTCAAACAATTTAAAGTGTTACTAAATATATCGGTTAGCAAGAGCTTGCCAAGCAGTTTTCAGCATAACTAACTGGAAAAATCACAGAAAGGTGTCAATGTGTATTTAAATATGAGTCATTGAAGAGAGAGTGAAACAGAAAAACGTTAGAAGAGAAACCCCTGGAGTCACAAGGTGTGCGGTATGATGGGAGTATCTCTTTGTCTGTATTACTTGTCTTCACACTTGGACTGAGGTTATTATTGGATTTTCATGTACCATTATCTGGACATATCTAGACAACATAGCAAATGTGCACTTGTTTAATTGTTCCCAAGATTCCTTTACCTTCCTTTGTTTATTTTACATTACTCATTAATTAATGTTTGAACAGACTCACCTGATAAAGGAGGAAAATCAACAGTTAAAAGGTAACCTAGGAGATTACCACTTAACTTTTTGAGATGAACTTGTGTGCTCCTGATCCATTAGGGGACATCTTGTCAGTAAAATCAAATCAAATTTTGAGAGTCTCATAAACACATGACATTCTTTTAATTGTGTTCATATCAATTCATCTATAGGGTGGTTCAGATCTAATTATGAAATTTTCATTACGCTATAATTTATTAAGTTTATTACATAGAGAATTCACAAAAAATTCTTTTTGATGGCATCGAAATCAGTGAATTAATTCAAGTCCATTTTCATTTATTACAAGATATTTTGAACAATTCTTTTGTCTTGTATTGTTTTCCTGCATTGCATTAAAAGTTGCATAATTAGATCTGGACCACCCTGTATTGCCTTTCTTAGTTAAAGCTACTTTCCTGTTTGCAGCATTCCAGGAATGACATTATTCCATCACAGGCTTGTTTGCATCTCTACACATTACTATTTTAGAGTCATCAGTTGTTCTACTATCATGTGTTTGAACTGTGGGAGGAAAGTTCATCAACATTAAAAAGGGAAACATTCATAGACAGGGCTAAACAGCTGTAAGCTGGCAGCTTCAAACCACACCATAGTCATTTAAATATAATAAAAAGAAAATTAATTATGAAAGCATTAATATGTATATATAGTGATGCATGAGTCACTGTCTTGCAACCCAAAACATGAGGCTGATTCTCAGTACTTTAGCAAAAATAGCTTTTTTCTTTTTTTGAAGTTTATATTTTTATTAATTTTATTGCAATCTATAAAATCAATCAAGTTTTTACAAAAAGAAAAATTGAGGTAAGGACAAAAAACCAGCTTTATTGTACTTCAAAAAGGAACAGCACGGTCATTTATTGCAGCGGGATCTACCACTCTCCCATACCCTGACACAGCAAACGGGCAGGGTCAGGGCCAGGTCAGTGGCCAAGTTATACTGTTCCCTGCATTTATAATGTCCCTTGCATCATCTAACAGTGACAGGCACATACTGTATAGCGCGACCGCGATCGGCTCTTATTTGTTTCCATGGTGCTATGCTGCTGTGCTGCAAACCTGTGGTTGCCTCAGCAACAGACAAGCAATCATCCACAGGCACGGCAGGCACGCTTTGGCATGCCACCTTGTTTTGGGGGGGGGTCCTAAAAGAGTTCAGAAATCTCACTATGTATATATACACTGTATATATTTATATATATAATAACTAAAAAAATATATCTAGAATGTGTAAATAAAACTACACACAGAAAAAGGTTTGGGGTAGCCACCCCGTATGCTTGAAACAAGTCGATCTGGCAAAAGATATGTCTTTACAGAACTGTGAAACAAAATGGAAATGGCATTTATATAGATGAGCCAGAGAAAGTGATGCCAAAATGGCCAGAACTGGAAGTAGCATCAGAATGGCCAGAACTGGAAGTAACATCCTTGGACTCAGGGGGGATTTCCTTTAGCTGGTCTGCAGAGCAAAGAGAGAAAAGATCATTGAACACTGCCAGTTGATTTTTAAATCAGTTTAATAGTACCTTGAGAAAAAGTTATTAGTTTCTATCAAAAACATGAACATGTCTGGGTTATTCCAAATTGTTGAACACTAGTTCATATAGTAATTATTACGGGTTGCAAGGTTAAACAAAATATAACTTTTTTTAGCTGGCTTATTTATTACTAAGTAATCTGGCCATGACTCAGCCAATTTTCTTTGCATTTTTCCTGAACAGTGCTTAGATGCTTAGCAATTGATTTTGAACAAGCAGCTCTCCTTATTTGTGATCAGAATGCAAACACCTTGGCACATCAAGGCTATGCAGAGAAATAAGTGGAATTAAAGCAGTTGATGACATCCTAAGAGTTGCTGCCAATTAGTGCATTGCATGATTGGTAATCCATGCAAGACCAAGCTGGCAGAGAGCGAGCAAAACGGTACAGCTGCACTATGGTAGCATTCATACATCCATAACAAAGGTCACTTAAAACAATAAGGTAAATAAAACAAAAAACTAACATTACAGACATTCACAAAGCATTTTCATGCCTTTTGCTAAAATTGAATACTCATGCACTTGGTTATCATTTAATGTTCAGCATAGTATACTGAATTGGAAAATCAGTCACTATATATAATCTTCATTTGGATCTTGATCTTTGTTTGTCCGCGAATTAATTAGAAGAAGAAGCACTAGATGGCAGTAGAGAGACAGCTAAAACATAGGCATTGCATCTCCTCCAGACTTATACTACTGAAGACTGTAGTACGCCAGTCACACCTCAAAACACAGACATTCAAACTAAACAAATTGTTGTGCTTTAAATTAAAGAGATCTTCATTTAGATCTTGATCTTTGTCCGCGAATTCCACGCGTGCGTAGACCACCTACCAGTTTAGTACGTTGTTGTTACTCACAGATGTCAACAATGTGCCGGAATAACGAAAGGGATGGTGGACAGTGTTATGCTGGTTAGCTCCTGATGCCTGGTTAGAGAATAAGATTGCCGAAGATAAAAGGTATGTGCCTACGTAACATATGAATGAAAGAAAGACAGTGGGTAAAATGAATGACAACATTACAGCACGTTCCAGAAATTATTATTGTTACGTTGTAGCCGGCGAGTGCTGCGCGTCTCACAGTTGTACCGTGGCTTGCTCACATGTCAGTGAAGTGATCCCTATTTAAGCTTTAAAGAGCCTGGATACCTATGTGTCCCCCTTTTATAACCATTGCTCCGTGTATATTGCCTTACTCTTTGGATTGCCACAAAGCAACCTGCGAGATTGGAGAAAGGTTGAGAAGACATCGTGAGAGGAAACGATAGTGTCAGGAAAACGAGACAGAAGCAGAAATGCTCCTACACCACCACATAATTACTATTCGGACAGTGATTCCGAGTAGGCCGTTCCTATCGAATCAATGTCCAAGGGTTTTCTTTTGTAATTTTGTTTCCCTTATAAAAAATCATAATGCTGTGCGATGAAGGGCCCAGTTCACGACTGGCAGCCGCGTTTAAACAGGGAGCCCTTCACAGACAACTTTAACACGCGCAACGTAGTTGGGCGCACATGGTTAGTTTTAAATATAATGATAATCAATATTAAATATTCATGAGAAAATACTAGCTCTTTATTAAACTAATTATATTAATCTGAGGCACACCTGACAGAGATGTATAATTACTGTTTCTTAAATTCCATTTTATCCTTTAAAATGAATTTTAAACTATTTTTCTTCCTTTAATAAGCAATTAACTGACCAAGAAAGTGCTTTAACTATTAGACATTAGTATTAAGTAAAGAATGGCAGCATCAGGGCTCATCCAAGGATAATTAAGTTCAAACTGAGAAATGAAAAAAAGCTTAAGTGGAATATTTCAGCTGTGCAGCTTTCATCATGTTTGTACTGCAAAACAGAAAATCCAAAACGTTGAACAGTGCTTTGAGTGCAAGAAAATTGAGGCATGTATTCTGCAACCATTCCTTTGAGTGTTCTCTCTGTTTATAAATATTATGGGTTACTTGCGTGCCCTTTGCATGATCTTTGATTTTTGTTAAGCTCATTATATTGCTTCTTCTGATTCATAAGTGAAGGAATAAAATAGCTTTTATTGACCTCATTACAGAATGTTGAATACAGTTATGTGACTTTGTTTTGTGTTTAGCTCAGCTTTTGTCATATTTATTCAGAGAGCTAGAAATAAAATACATTATAGGACAGACAGATAGATAGTTAAGGCACTACCAGATAAATAGTACTTCAATGTCTACATGGAGAAATATTGTTATTAAAAAACTCTTTCCGATACAGCTGCTTTCCCATGATTTTTGTTTTGTCCACTTGGTGCTAAAAATCTAGTCTGTTGTTCTCATTGATTCAATTTACTTGACAACAGGAGTCTGCCCTGACAGCACTGTTTGCATAATCAGGAATCAGCCATTGATGGGGGCGCCAGGCAGTAAGAAGACTTACTTTTCTCATTCCAGTCCAATTTCAAGTCAACTATCAACTTACTGTAACATGTGCTGTTTGTATTGTAGTTGCGTGGAGTAAATGTATGTGGATATGCATTAAAAGTGTTTGATTTAATAGTTGCAAGGTGCAAACAATAACATTTTTATTTACTAAATATACTAATATTCACAAAGCTTTCTTAAACGTTAACACATGATTAAGGTGTAACAGCCCATTGTGCTGTTAAACTTTTTATCCTGGAATTAACCTTTTAGCTGTTTTCAACATTTTGACAGGAGTAGGCTACATAGCAAGAAACTACAAAATGGTGTGGTGCTCAATTTTTCTGAACCTACTCATGATAAATATTTCCCCATATTAAAGTACACTAACTTGTTCATAATTTGTTCATAATATTAATAAATCTGAAGAGTAGGAAAGTGTAAATTATTAGTGAATCTTTGAGTGCCTTATTATGTAATAAAGGATGGCACAATTTGAAATTTGATATACTTTACAACTTAAGATCAGTTATAAATACAGTTTCTTTAAAATAACTGAGAGCTGGTATGTAATCGATCCTATTGTATGTATTAAATGTCAATGTTGTTGGCAACCAGCCTTCTTATCTACCTTGAAGAGATCACTATGTTTGATGCCCACACTATGACTGACTATGTCAATGCGTATGTTCATTTAGGTCTACACCTACAAAGCTGCTCTGACTAAAGATGAGATACTCTGATATTTAGTGTAATGAACTGAATCTACTGTTTTGTTATTTTTTTTCTGGTTCCCTTACAGCAAAAGTTAAAAAACAAAGGAATATGTTAAGGGTAAAACATGGAAATACTGATTTATAGTCACTGCTGCCTTTAGGTTCACACAAACATTCAAACTTTATTTAGCATACTTAACTCTTACTTCATTGAATGTATTCAATTTGTGTCTACACTGGTGCATTTAAGTGTAAGTAAAACAAAAAATCAAACAGGCTTCCAGTTAGATTATGTGTGGATATTTGAGTTACAATGTTCACACACAGGTAGAGATGTGGTGTAGGTAAGGATGTAGCGTGTTAAAATCAGTCCCTTTTGTTTAACAAAGACAGAACATGTGGGATTGCAAAGCTCTCTATGACCTTTCTTGCTAGTAAATTTGCAATTTGTGCCAGGTTTTATTTGGCATTTGTATGAACGGTGTTCCAAATTCATAAAACATTAACAGACAATTAACTATTAATGATGCAGATGAATATTATGTGGTGTGCCACACTTTTGTAGGCTCTGGTTGGTGCCAGTCATCATGCTGTTATGCTGTCTATGCTTTTACTGAACCTGCATAATCCAGTTCAGGATTATGGGCACCTGGGCCTATCCTGACAGCACTCACTTAAGCATATACCCACAATCCCTTGTAAATGACCAATGTAGAGTGGCCAATTAATGGAATATTGATATGTTTAGTATGTGGGAAGATGACTAAAGTAATCAGAGAGAGAAGACACACAGAGAGAGAATGTGCAACTTGAAAGTGCAACTTTTCTTCTCTACAACATATTAAAGAAGGCATCAGGTGTTAATGGAAATAGAATCAATAAACTATCTTCAATGAATACGTAATCATTTCTGCTTCTGAGATTCTAAAAAAAAACTCACAATCTCTGTTGGATTTCATGTGGGGAAAAACACTGATATAAAAACATTTGTGTCACGTACAGTACCTATGCTAGGATCTCTTTAGTTTAACTCAACTAAATTCACTCTATACTGTTCAATCTGACATAATCTTACATATGCACTCTGAAATGCCTCTGGAAGAGTTAACCTGTTTCTTGTTACATTATTCCACTTTGGTTGGTAATAATATTTCAATGAAGTAGAGACAATGTCTCAAAACACACTGCAGCATCTCTCTTTAATCCCTGGAGGTTTCCTTATTCTTACTCCAGCATAGTAAAAGATACTAAAGTAGGTTTGTCTCCCTTGTGACCTTGCACATGCCATAATATCAGCAAGGCATCAGACATCCATTATTCATCATGCATTAGGAAAAATGAGAGGATCTCCATTATGCTATCTGAACTGCAGCATTTATCTCTAGCATGGCAGCCCACCTTGTGCACTTACAGTATATAATATTGAATGATCAGAAGTGAAGATCAAGCCCTTCCTGTATATTAAAAGGCTGGTGGTTTACTCAAGGAATTCAATTTTCATGTTTTCTGTTTACAAATGCATTGTAGGTTTCATTGTATGAGAACAGCCATATTTCTCTGAGTTCTACAATTAACGTCGTTTTTTTTCACCGTTTGATATATCAATTTCACTAGTACAACAGTTATGCACATTGCATACAGTACTTACTGCTCTCTGTCACAAACGCAACATCCATATTTTAGCCAGTGTTATCAAGCAAGTAAGAGCTCAGCTGTCTTTTTCTATTTGTTTTATAGTCCGGCTACTGTTTACCAGCAGAGAACAAACAGAGACTTAATTGGTGCAGCAGGAACACAGACACGCATTTCCTTAGAGTGGACACCAACCCAAGACACTTTATCAGTGCAACTCAATGATTGTTTATGTGTATTGTTCTGCAGTTGAGCTGAAGACAATGTAAGTGACGCAGTGAATCAAGTACTGAAGCAGTAAGCTTGTGTTATTCAATTTTCAATGCCTTAAGCAGTAAGCCATACAACTCTTCAGAAAGGTCACACTATGAATGCAGCATAAAATTCTTAGATTCACTTAATCAATTTGGAATCCAAAAACTGTCCTGGTAGCATCAGGTCCAAGGCAGGGACCAGCCCTAGATAGGCCAGCAGTCCATCACAGGGCCTCTTAACATACATGCTCATGTAATATCTCTGTCTTCCTATATCCAACCTGACAAATCAACAGTTATGCACATTTCAGTGATCATTTTATAGAGTGCTCTTCTAAGAGCTTATCACCACAGGGAACTTTACAGAGTAAACAAAAGATACAAAATACAGAATCATTCAATACATGCTTTATTACAAGAAAAGAAATTTATAAGAGTTTATATAAGTAAAGATGAACTGATAAGCCTTCTAATATTTACCATATATGCTCACGTATAAGTCGGGTCTTGAACCCCGAAAAATCAATCATAAAATCGACCCTGACTTATACGCCTGTTCAAAAATGTGACACTTAATTTTTTACATCTTCTTGTCTCCTCCAATCTCGCATCAGTTTCTCAGACGCATTGAATTTTGTTGCAGCAGCGCAGTTACCAATTTCTTTTGGCACTTTAACAACATTTACTTTAATCCTGCTTCATATTTTCTTCTGATCGAACACTCCATCGTAGATAAGGGATGCTCTTATGATAAAGGTGTATGAGGGTGTGAGATACAAAATCACAAATCAGTGCAAACGTTGCTTAGGAATAGTTCAGGTATTACCGTGTGCTCACGTAGGCACAATACATAGAAAAAAAAGGCAGTGTGCTCCGTGGTTACTCTGTCAGGTGGGTGTTAGCATATCATAATCCCTTGTACCAATAATGTGAGTTTTCTGTATTCAACTCATATCATCAACATTATAAAATACCAGAAATTATACTGTAAAATCAAGTCCCGACTTATCCGCAGGAGAACTTATCCGCGGGTATATACGGTAATGATTATTATTTACTTAACATATGCATGTATTTGAGATGCCTTACAAAAATGAATAAACATACAATACAATTAAAATGTATAAAGTTAACTTTTGTTCTAAAACCACTTTTGAGCTAGATTTGGGCCACACGTGAAAAACAGAGGAGTGATGTGGGTGAAGAAAGAACAGAACACTTAAGTCATGCAGCTGCATTCTGAATGAGCTCAAGATGTCAGATAGTAGTTGCTTATCCTTCCAGACCAGAATTGTTCCTCCTTGTAGTTGAGAGTCTAAGTGCAAACTCACAATACTGTAGAGCTGTTATGTGTGACTTACTAATTGAGCTTCTCAAATACACATTCACTTTATCCACAGCACTGCCTTTTGAAGTATGGCAGCATTTTTCTTACCTACAGTACATTGCCTCTAGTTTTTCAATGCATAGGATTAGAAACAAGTACATTAGAGGGTCAGCTCAAGTTGGACGGTTGAGAGACAAAGTCAGAGGTGAGATTTTGTTGGTTTGGACATGAGCAAAGGAGAGATGCTGAGTATATTGGAAAAAGGATGTTAGGATAAAGTTGCCAGGTAAGAGGAAAAGCGGAAGGCCTAAGAGAAGGTTTATGGATGTGGTGAGAGAGAACATGCAGGTGATAGGTGTGACAGAGCAAGATGAAGAGGACAGGAGGATATGGAAAGAGAAAATCCGCTGTGGCAACCCCTAACGGGAGCAGCTGAAAGAAGAAGAATATCTGAGGCATTCTTTCATGATGAATATTAAGCAGTGATCTTAAGTAAAACAATATTCTTTTACTCACAGAGTACACAGTAAGTTCTTTTTATCAACCAATACCTTTTCCCTTATATAGCTTATTTCTATAGCAAACACCATCCCAAAGGACTTTAGAAGTAGAGATATAAAGTACGACTATTAACCTGCCTGCACACAGGCAGGCTAAGATTTGAACTGGCATCTGTGTAGTTTAGGGCTAGTGTGCCACAAGGAATTAAATGAATATGAATAAAACTATATTAAATATGACTAATGTATACAGAGTGCACAAATATACAACATTGTTACCAAATACTGTATATTCACCTAAAAATCTGCTTGCCTTTGTTGGCTTAATGTAGTTTACAGTAACAGTGCAGGAAATTCATTTTACTGTTCATTGCTGATGCATATTGCCTTTATATCTGCTGTCCTGGCACTCGCTTGCCTCTTCTGTGTTTTTTGCAGTACAATAAGTGATGACTCTTATTGTGAAAGATACTACATTTTTACTGGAAGTATTCCTTAATTTTTTCATCTTTGCAATAAAATAAACTGCTCTGTTTAATGTACTGTGTGAGAATTTCTCTAAAAACAATAACTGTCCATCAGTTATATTGACAGTTACTGTCAGCTGTTCAGAATATAATACAGAGTTTTCTGAAATACAATGCACTTAGCTCTTGTGCAGCAAGGGAATTCATTCCAAAAGTACATGACTTATACCCACTCAAGTATAGTATAGTACATAGTCGTTGGTTATCACACTACTTCAAACAGAAATTATTTTCGTCCTGAATGTATTTCTCATAAAAGTATTATATTGCCATACGTTTCCTGATATGGAGATTACTGTCTTTCATAACATAATGCACATGCCAATATGAGAGATGACTTACAGTTGGAGTTGTATTGTTCTGCATTTAACTGCTCAACTTTATACTCATTCCAGGTAGTGCCTGCTTCCTTCCTTCAGTCAATCTGTCTTTAACTAGTCTGTTACTGTACCTGTCAGTTTCATTTTTATAACTAATATGCTAATAAACAAAAAGAAATATATTACATTTTTGGATTTTCTTGATTTTTTTATACTTTGTTAATCCCCAAGGGGAAATTGTCTTTTTGGATGTCTTTTGGGGATCACATTGCACTGTCGGTCATTGTACAGCACCCCTAGAGTAACTTTCAGGTTAAAGGCCTTGCTCAAGGACCCAATGGAGTAGGATCCCTTCTGGCAATAATGGGATTGGAACCAGCAACCTTCCCGATACAAGCACAGATCCTTAGTCACAGAGTCATATAGACATAAGCACAAATAAAATCCAAAACAGAATAAAAATGTATTAAATACGAAAGGTAGGATAATGCAACAGTTCTTAAAAAATGTTGCTTTTAGGATGCAATAGACAAGAACTGGGTACACCAAAGGTACAGTAAGACTGCATAGTCATGAAATGTTTTGGCTATTCATGATCATATCATAATCTACCCTTTTTCCTACAGCAAAGTAGCAGGCAAGAAAAGAGGAAAAAGCTGATGTCAGCTTCCAATAGAGCATAACCATTGTGATATTAAATTAAGCTCAAATATTAAATTCCCTTTACATAGTCAATTTTAACGTCTCTAAATACATCTATGGAGAACTACTTCATTACACTGTATTGTTTCTAAAGCAACACATCAGTGGACTGCATTATCTAGTCATGAACGATCTAGCACAGATAAGGTAATAATCTCATTTTTATTGCAGACTGTATTGATTCAAATGATTTTTTACAAGAAAGTAGTTTTGCTGGAGAATTCGGCTGGTCAACCCTTCATATTTTTTTTTTTTTTTTCATTTGAAGTGTTATGGAATTGGTTGGATTGTCATAAAAACAAGCTATCATACAGCTTTTGAAGGCTGGATTTAACTCCTGGCCCACTCACTATCTGTGTACAGTTTTATCATTTTCACAGTGTTCACATGGACTAACACAACACAGACATACGTCTGTTCGATAAACTGGTTATTGTACATTTGCACTGGCTTGAGTGAATATATAATAGATGTGACTCCTCACATCTAATACTGTTTAAATAGGTAAAAGTGTCCTGCATTACATTCATTCATTTAATTGCCAAATCTGCGTTCTCTGCTACAAGGGTATTGGGAGTAGGTGCATACTCATACAGTAAATTCATAAATTCACCAATACAAACACCTCCTCCAGGACCCCTAGTTAATCCTGTAAACTCTCTAAAAGGGACCCTAAATATAAATTTTCAAAAATCATTATTCTGTTATAAATCACTCAATGCCTTTTACTAGGTTTGCATGAAAATATACTTAAATACAATTTGTGAAGAAGGTAAGTTTTATTTTATTTATTTATTTTTTTATTTTAGCCTGCTTTCTCATCTAAACAACATCCTTCTGCATGCCATGCTTTTAATTAACTAGAGTGGCACCCTGATCAGTTGCAGGGTGGCACTGTAGCAAATTCATGGCGTAGGATTGCCTTAATCTGCACAATGAACTCACCATTTTAGTTAGTGACATTTTGTTTAGCCTAACTCTGCTCTAAAACAAAGACAACAAGCTTCTCTGCTTGTAATTTTTGGATTTATTGTACATAAAAACCAAGATGAAACAGAACACTAAAAATGACCTAAACAAATAAATTTCAACTGAAAGGTTCACTGTTGTTAAAGTGAGCATCAATACTGCAATGGAGAGTAAGTTGGCTGCTTTCACTCAATTACATAGAAGTCTGTGATGTTGTCAGTAGTTGGTGGTGTGACTTTTATTTGCAGACTGCATATCCATGAATAATGTGATTTGTTATTTACTATAAGGATATCCTAAATGACTGCATTCTGCATAGCTAATTGTATATTCTATAGTAGCCAAGTATGACTGGAATGTCCAGAACTAACAAGATGATTATCATCAGGTATTTCACACACTTACTCTTAGCAAACCAGTTCAAAAATATCCATTTACCTAACACTCATGTACAGTATTTGACAGGATCAGAGAACCTTAATAAGACCTGAGCAAAAATGGGAATACACAAATTCAAAATAGACAGTAACCTGCACCACTGTGTTTCCTTTACCATAATTCTGTAATACAAAAAATGGGTTCAGAATATGCAGAAATGCATAAATGAATAGCTTTAAAAATATAATGTTCAAAATGCGTGTCTAGTTTCATAAAAATATAGAACATTTTCCAAAGGTGCAAAAACATTTTTGATAATTTAATCAACTATGAAATGGAGCATGTAATTACATAGACTATATTGTTTCAGACGAAAATTGTTGTGCAGCAGGAAAATATTAAAAGATGTTACACAGATACAAGAAAATAAGCCAAGATGCAACATCTGGTGGCCAGTATTATCATCAGTATAAACACAGACGCATAAATTAGAATTCAGATTTCAGTAGCCCCTCAATAATTAATAGAATTCAAAATACTTATAGCTCAATGAATAAAAGAGCTCTTAAATGTGTTGCTTCTTACCCTTGGGAACCTAAATCTGCAGCCTGAAGGCAACAACTGAATTTTAGGAAAAGAGAATGGCTACTGTCTGACAAAACTGAGTTGGCCTTCTACAGCTCAGTGACAGAGATCTGCTACAATCCAACCCATCCAGTTTATTTTGGGAAGGCTGAATACTTCCCATGAAAAAAGTCAGTAAGGTAGGTTGCAGTTTTTTCAGTCTTTCTTGAATAGTCCCTTTTTCATCTTTTTTTTTTTTTTGTTCTTTTTTGGTTATGCAACCATTATAGCAGGTTATTATATTATAATAATGTGATGTTAAATATGTAGCAAATGCTAGTATGTGACTGAAAAAGGAAGCTATTATAGAGATTTTCCTGAACAGCCACCAAGGGCTTACTTTATCCATTTGACATGGGTGAGCAAAAGTGAACGCAAACCTAAAGCAACTAGCTTCTACAGAGAACAAACGACCATCCAGAAATGGATAACAGCAATAAAAATGGATTTGAGAAAAAACAAAAAAGTACTGTATGCAAAAATAATGCACAAAATGTAAAAAACAAAATGGCAATAATAGAACATCAAAAATCATTAAGACAATTTAACATTTAAATTACCAAAGTTGTGTTCCTGGTTCCTTTTAAGTAACAATTGACCAACACACTGCTCACACTTGCATATTCACCCATGTCCCACAATTTGCATACAGATGGGATTTTCATTTAGACAAACAGGCAAGAAAAACTTTGCATAAATGCTGATACAACATAGTATAATTTTTATTTTTCAAAGGGAAATTCAGACAACACATAGAGCTTGCAAGGTAAATAGTTATCAAGTGAAAATGGCCAGTTATCAGTTTTCAGATTGCAAGATGTGTAAATACAGGAAAGCCATCCTAAATGTAACTTTCATGCAGAACGTGTATGTATTGTATCTGTGAGATGAAGGCGATGCTTTAACATATACATGTCTGGGAGTCTGTTGGACTAAAGTATATTTAAGCCTTGACTCTTAAATATTTAAATAACTGGTATTGATTTGCCAGCTTAAATAAGGAAGAGTGGATTTCATTACATAATACTAAATATGTCTGTTGTGTCTGAAATAATCAGCAGAATAGGGCAAAAATCCTCCCAAATTAAAGAATTTCCTCTATCTTTTTCTCTTAAAATTCTGTGTAGTATTAGTAATAATTTTGTCACTACTGCAACGAAACTTCACTTTGACAGTCTGATTCCATCTGAAATTCAGGAAAACTGAGCTGACTTTCCTTTACAGCTGTGTGTGTCTATTGTGTAATATCTGGTTTAGTAACATATTTGGAAAGAAATAGGGGAGAAAAAGACTGAAAAGTAATAATGAAATCTACGTTACGAATTTTAGTGAAGAAAATATTTGACATGACAAAATAAAAGCACTATCAAGCCATAAAGTGAAATAACAAGTTGTGTTATTGACAAGGATGTGCTTCTGAGTAAGCATAAGGATTGTAGCAAAAATCTGCAGCCACTGCAGCCCTCTAGAGCTGAACTTGAGCACCCATGTAGTACAGTAACAATGTTTACCTTCTCACTCTTCTCTTGTTTGATTGTTCTGGTCTCTTCTTTCTTTCTTTCTTTCTTTCTTTCTTTCTTTCTTTCTTTCTTTC
>JANRMT010062854.1:50380228-50394190 GCA_026402145.1 Polypterus bichir lapradei
TTCTTTCTTTCTTTCTTTCTTTCTTTCTTTCTTTCTTTCTTTCTTTCTTTCTTTCTTTCTTTGAAACTCAGATGCCCAACTGTTATTGGTTACTATGCTGGTCTATAAAAAGTCACATTGATGTCAGTCTGAATATCCTAACTGTGGCCATTGAAATCCTTTAATTCCAAGAAGCCAGCGATGTGTGCCACAAAATTTTAGTATTTTGGACATAAATAGCTTCAGTAAAGTAAATGTGGTAAATGTAACTTGAATTCATCTATCAACTGATCGTTAGCTTTAGGTGGTCCACTGGATCTTTGGCTTTAGCAAATTTTGTCTTAAGTCTAAAACACCCATAGTATCTCTAATTTATTGTAAATGTGTTCTTTTTATTGTATCATTACATTTTTTACTAAAAAGAAATGGAATTTAATCTATACAGTTTTTTCTGCCATTGTTGAAACTAAATATTTGATTCTGATTCTGATTCTGATGAAGTAAAATTTAATTTTGTATTTTTAGCAAAATGCCCTTATTGTTTATAAAATGTCCCATGATTTCAGTCAGTTAAGTGAACAGTTACCCATTAAAAACAAATATATTTCCTACCCTGCTTGTTTGTCCATTTTAGCTAAAGGAATTGTGCCACGTTCTACTTTGCTTTGCAATTCACATATTTCATAGCTCATTTGGCAATATTACACTTTATGCATTGTTTGAGCTTAGCAATTCTTGCAATTTGCACTTAACTTCCTGACTCATGTAATCATGCCTGACTCTGTAATCAAACTGTGGAATACTAAATACAAACACATATACAGGTGAACCTTATCTAATGCAAAATAAGAGTAAGTAGAATTTTCCATAAAATGAGATTGATGCTTCTGTAGTCAACAGCCTTAATCCACCTCAACATTAAACATCTTCAGCAGGCTCCAGGGAAACAACACATCATCCTCTGTCATATTTTTTTTCTTTGTGTAAATCTGAATTATTCAAGACAATTGATTAAATTATCTTCTCATTGGTCAAAATTTAGGAAACCATTATGCATTACCTGCATTTTCTCTACCTTCTTTACTTTTGTTTAAGATTACCTCATCCATAATGATGAAATATTGCATCTGTGTATATTCAGCCAGCAGTGCAGTAATCCCTTGACATTCATTTTATACATGTCCTGAAAATGCCACCAATGTCAATTGTAATTTTGTTGTTGTAGGTTTCTTTTTACGATCTCTGCAGGAACAAATATTGCATGGTTTATTATTGGTCTATTGGTATCACTAGATGGCACACTTACAACAAGCCTTTCCCTATTTATTTATTATTTTTATTTATGAACCAAATGACATATGCATTCATTTGTTTATTCAATTATTCTTATATGTGACAATGTATGTTAATGTCCAGAGATAGATAATAAAATTCATATCAGTAAACACCACAAATACAAAGATTGACCATTTAACCAATGCACTAATATTACCCAGTGACTCAATCGTCATCTTAAATGTCTGATTAGGTCAGTGCTAGTGTGTTCCTTGACAGCACAGTTTATTGGAGCTTAGCAAAGGTCTTGGTTTCTAATTTGGACTGTGATGGCCTCTGTGTGGAGATTACATGTTTAACCACTATAAATGAGTATAATTAATAATAATAATAATAATAATTCTTTACATTTATATAGATGCTTTTGAGACTTTTCATACTATCGAATGTGCTTTACATGGTGAGTGGGAGCCACTTCAGCCACCACTATTGTGCAGCATCCACCTGGATGATCAGACAGCAGCCATTTTTGCACCAGTGTACTCACCACACATTAGCTGTTAGGTGGTGAAGAGTTGAGAGTTAATTAGCCAATTATACACTGGGGATGATTAGGGGGCCAGAATGACTAGGCTGAGGTGGGCAGTTTAGCCAGGACGTTGGACTACATCCTGATCTTTATGATGGATGCCCAGGGATCTTTTATGACTACAGAGAACCAGGACCTTGATTTTATGTCTCATCTGAAGGAGAGTGTCATTTTTACAGTACAGTGGCCCCCGTCCCTGCACTGGGGCACTGAGTTCCACATTCAGACCACAGATTAAATGCCATCTGCTGGCCTTGTCGGTACCTGGTTGGTCTTCCATCAAAGTACTGACGAGGCCCAAAATGCTTAGCTTCATTACTTGTGCATGTGGTATGACTGCTGGCAAATGACTTTACTTCCACCCAGTATGTATCCCTTATGTTTTGTATGTGTTGTGATGATCAGGGGAACCCCTCTCTAAAATAAAGCTGTTTATTAAAATAAAGAGACTCATTATATGCTAGAAAATATACAAATGGGCTACTGTACATATGGTAACACAAAAATAACATAAGAACACAAGAAATGCAGTACACAATGACCCTTAATAATCTTACAGCCTCTCCAAAGGAATTCTCCAGTATTCTTTTTTTTTAATCCATTGGGCATGACCACTTTACCAGATTAAGCCCCTGCCACAGGCTGTCTGGCCAATTCCAGGATCATTAGTGCCCACAGAAAGTCCTCTTGATTTCCTTGTCATGGACCCTAGTCTCCCTTCATCCCTTAGCCCTCATATTTATTAAAAAGCTGTGCCCTCTTTTCCCCTAACCCAAGTTGGCAATTTCTGGTTTGGTGCCAACTCTTAAAATCACCATTGTGGGTGCTATTATGTTAAACCTTTTACTCTAGACACGTCCTTGTCAGAGTTTGTTTTTAACTGATTTTGTGTCCTTTACTTCTAGAAATCCATCATATAAAGTATAGGTAGATACATTATATTAATATACAGTAGATATATACATATTTATTATATTATTATAATAAGTACAATATACATTATGCGGTTTTCTCTGTTATGAGCTTTCCTATCCATTTCCCCACATACCCCCCTGTGGCTAAAACCAAAATGTTACTCTCACAGTGTTTTCTTCCTCACTGAAAGGTTACATAACATATTTTTCTTGAACTGAATTGATACAAAGTAGCATCATACTATAACTTAATCAATTTAAATAAAAGAGGAAGATTTCACTCCATGTAAGTAGGATTATAAAAAGGGGACGCTGTGTGGCCTGAAACTCCCTGAATTCATGAAATGAATTCCTCCTGTTATAAGTGATGTTCACACTTTTTATAGTAAAACAAGCCAGTGGGACTATAAACATAACTGTAAAAAAATTTTTAAGAAAGTATCAGGTGTCCTTTTACCATTCCTAGAGCAGTATTGTTTCATAATTAGTTGTAACAACCCGTTTTTTGGATTAAGGTTTAAGAGTCTCCTGACTGGTAGCCTCCCCTCTCAGTTTTTCCTTGCCCATTTGCAGCCTTCTGCTTCAGAGGTTATATATTGGTTTAGTAAATGTCAGCATTTATTATTATTATTATTATTGGAACACCAAATGAACAGGAAAGTGCAATTCAGTCAGATACAATCAGCAGAGTAACACAGACATTGTGTTCCAAAAAAAAAAAATCCATTAAACTGAACACTCATCACCCCTTCCCCTACTTGATCAAGCATTAAATGCTAATTTGACATTTCTGTTTGGATATAAATGAATGCCCAAATATGCCATAATCAGAATTATACTATGAATTTTTTCCTGATAAGCTGCTTTTCAATAAACACTAAGTTATTGAAAGAACTTAATTGCATTTCTTTTTTGAACAGATACAAGTATTTGGCTTCAAACTCATCAAAAATTAACTTCTGCGAATTAAATGAGTTGCTTTCATTATTATTGTATAAAGGCGCATCTTTATCCAAAACTGCTGCTTTTACAGCTAAAGAGACGTTAAGAGCTCATAAGGTATAGCTTTCAATGTTCAGATTTCATTTTATTTATTAAAAGGTAACAGTTTTGTGTCTTGGTGATTTAAAACGTGTTATATTTTGAAATAATTTATGTTGTTTTAAATATTCTGGTATTTTTAGATCAGATTGCTCTGAATGTATTTAATTCTGATGAAATGGATGAGCACGTTATCCTGAACATTTTTTTAGGAACTTTCAGCATCTTCTACAGTAGTTAAAAATTCACAGACAAATATTTTACCTAAGTACATCCAGTAAATTCAAACAGTTAATAGATCCAATAATAATCGAGATAGTTTTTAGTTTAGGCCACAAAGACATGATTACCGCCCTATACTGTACCTGAAGTTTAATTATAAAATGAAAACACTTTAATGTAGCCCTTATGCAGCTTACCAATTAGTCTTTGCAAGTATTCAGTATTAAAAGTTTGAGAATTCTTTTTTTTTTTTGTCTAAAGGGACAGATTTAATTGAGTATGTGTAGCTACGTAACGAATAGAGAGAATTTATGCAGACAGAGGAGCCATGAGGGAAAATATTGGATGACTTTCTAATTCTACAGGGCAGCGGCAGAGAGCCGCTTAGATATGTTGGTGTATTTTACCTCTGCTTCATCTGCAGACCCAGTGAATGTTAGTGGCTATAAATTCCCCCTGGGTTCTCTAATGTTATTTCATACAGTGTTCATTAAATTGCTTCTTTAGAAGTGCATAATTGAAAACATTAAGTTAAGAAAGAAATTGGATTGTTGAAACTACAATCTAAAGTGCCAGGGTGGAACTTTGCAGCTTCACCAAGAGGCAGCTTTTTTAAATGTCATGAATTGTAGTAATACTTGGATTATTTCTGTATGATCTGAATTTTAAATAAAATTGTACAAAACCATTCAAGCATACACTTGAGTTTAATATTTAGGCAAGAAATGTGTATTATGGGATTGTACCAAAAGATTCAAAAGGAATCTTGAATTTGAATGAAACAGATAAGGTGTAAAGGGATAAATCTATGGCACAGTACATGAAAGAAACCTAAATGAGCTCGACTGACAAGTGTGCTTAGAGGCTTCTAATTTAGTAGTAGGCTGACTTCTGAGAGTCTCTAATGGAACTCAGAGGAGTTATATTTCAAGACTTTGTATTTATTGAAGGAATGAATTAATTAACCATTCAGTCTATCTTTATTTTACATTATACGTCTCACAAAACCTTTCATGTTAAAATTAGAAAATTGCAAACTTGACAGACTTTTCAGTAACATTTCTTCAGCCGCTTAGAGGTGCGTGAGAGTTCTGGTGATAACAAAAATCTGTGTTTACAGTTGATACAAAGATGTTACACTTCCACATGCTTCTTAGTTGGGGTACTGTGGTAGAATACTCTATCCAGAACTCTCTAGGTTAAAGTAGACCATAACAGGAGACGCATTTCATATAAGGAGAGACACACAAAGTCAAAAAAGACTAGGAAGTGGCAGGAATGAGTTTTATTGAGTTTTGCTGTTTTTTTATCTTTCTTTTCATTTGTAAATTGATGGTGTCAACATCATCACAAAATTTTGAATTGCTATGTCACAGAATCAGATGAATAATAATACATTTTTTTGCTTAGTAGACATTGTCACAAAATAAATAGTCGAAAAAGACCATAACATTTTAGGGAAGCTTTACCGTATAATCTCCTGAAGACTGATATTGGGTCAGTTTGTGCAAAAATACAGTTGGCAATGACAGATACAGCAACGGTTGTTTACATAGCAAATGAACAAGAAATACCATAGACAAAATGGCAAATGGAAGTAACGTGGAGACCGGAAGAAGGAAGCGGAAGTGATGTCATCAGGATTGGCCAGAAGTGACGTCCTCGGGATTGGCCAGAAGAGGCGTCATCTGAGGGTGGACGGAAGTGGAGGACAAAAACCAGGTAGGGACTTTGTTTTCTTCATACTGGGGTTAAAAAGTGAGATTAGACTTCTGGAGGTCTGTGCAAAGAGGAGAAAAGGCATTAAGACTTGTTTCCAGTCCCCCAAACTTCATGTTCTCGCTGTTGTTTAGACCCTTTGGCTGCCCCCTATGCATGCGTGTGTGGCAACACTTTTATCCAAAGTAAATTACAAAAGAGGTCAACATATTCAAGTAAAACATCAGTCTGGAGGACTGTTTTGAAACAAGTGTTATAGGTAGGGCTGGCTCTAGCCGTAGACACCAGACTAGGCACACCATGCAATTCTGAGGGTGCCAATCTCAAAGAGGGATTACCTGTACACTCGTCAGTTTCACATGTGATCACAAGGGCACCAAGCTCCAAGGGAGAGCTCGTCGATTTCAGGTGAAGGTCCAAAAAGTGAGTCTCTCTTTTGGATGTCTCTTTTTGGTTGCTTGCAAATGAGTCTGCCTAGGCTTGCTATATATCCTATTTACCCTTACGGATTATTATACACTTCTTGTTTTCTTTTACATTTATAATATTATTCCTTTGGAATGTACCAAGTAGGCCTCTGTGTTTACAATTTGCAGGAGAAAAAAGAGACATTAATCTGGCAACCAACATTACATTTTTTGCTCTTTCGTGTTAATATGGGCAAATGTGGACTTACATCTTTCATAAAGTGCTCTGAACTCATAAAACCCCATATAAGAACTAGTAGGTGCTTTTGTGAGTATTAATTTATCTTCATAAGAAGGTTTCTAGCTTTTTGAAAAGTTTGAAGAAGAAATCAAATGTTTGCTTCTCGGAAAGATTGGCACGGTGGAAAAAGAAACCACTGCATGGCTGAGCCTTGCAAAGTCATAATACTCCCTCCTTATTTATTTTCCATCTCTTTTAATTTATTATGTGACTATATAACAGTTTTCTTGTTTATCTGCAGCTGATTCTCTGGGCCAAGTCACATTTACCAATAAGCCTAAGCTCTGTCAAAGTCATTATGGAAAATAAAGCTTAAATGACTCATTAGTTGACTACACTCATTTGCAAACTGCATCCTGAAATCCTACTACTAGAAGTCTGATCAGGTATGCATTACCAACAATGTTTGGAAAGTCAAAATGATAGAATTTGCTCTATTGATATTGCTTTGTTGGTTTTTTTTTTTGAGGGGATGCTGCTGCCTTTCCACTAACACACATATGCTCTCCCATTCTATCATGTGGTTTGTGCTCACTTTCAGCTGTCTGCACCTGTTATAAGTTAAGATAATTGACCTATAATTACTTGGGTCATTCCAATAAATTTTATTATATAATGGGACAATCATCTTCTAGTGCAGGAAACGTTTACCCCATGTGAATAAAAGCCAGCCATAAAGTCTTCGAAGAAAAAAAAAGTATTAAACTCTTTGTACAATCCCTTGCAGCAATCATTGGAGTTTAAAGAGCAAACTCTAAAAGTGAAAATTGACAGATATACTGTTGATTAAATCGATTAAATAACAAGGGGTTAATTACAACCATTGTAGATGTATTCAAGCAAAATTTTGTCCTGTTTAACTCTGAAGCTAAACAAAAAAAGTGCAGAAACCACCAGGAACAAAACGGTCCTGTTGGGTAATCTGGTTAGGGGAATCCCTTTAATGTGGATTATGTGAGAGAATAATTACCCTGGGCTGCAGGAATGCATGAGTTAAACAGCCATAGTAAGCACAGCAGTTCAGGGATGTGAGCTTGGAATATATGCCATGAACTTTACTGTATATCAGTTCATCAGTGAAACAGAGTTATTTACAGTAGCTGCCACCTGAAAATGGAACAACATTATCTTGACAATGAAGTTTAAACTCTGATAAACAGACTAGGCTAAAAAGGCAAGGAATACAGGAGCCTAAAGAAATGGTCAGTGAAAGTGCTTTTTGGTGAAAATGCACGGTTCAACATATGAACACCAGTAGACTGTTTTCTTAAGCAAAAAATACAGTGGTCTGTAGATTTTAACACCTTTAAAATGCAAATGATTACCGCAGAGTATTGATGAATTCATTTTATTTTATCTCCAGCTTCGATAGCCATCTATTATTTTCTGTTATTAGGGAGCAGTTATACAACAGAAGGAAGCCACATTGTACAGTAAAACAGAGCAAAAAGTCCAGATTTTATCTAGTAAATGTAATCTACCAGTTTCATTTAATTGCCATAAGCTCTTTTGCTTACCAAGACATTTTAACAGATTATATGGTACTTTTCTCAGTGCCAAATGAAGCCCTTAATGATTAAAATTTTAAATTATATAAAATGCTTTGCACATTTTTTTTTATAATTAGCAATAAAGCAAATTTCTGCTGGAGCAGGGGTTAAAATCGTGCTGCAGTAGATAATATTTTTTTAGTAGACTAAGGTGGTTACTATAAAAAGAATTAAACACTGACTTTTAATTGATTCTTCTTTTGCATAAGTCAAGGGGCTCAGATATTTGTTCAAACATATTTTTATGACTTTTAAGACATGTTTGCTTAAATATAAGTGCAGAGTCTGAGTAACACATGTGGTGACTGGCATCTTAGCATCCAACCTTTATTTGAAATAAAGCTGTCAGTATATTAAATAGATATGATTTTATACATACAGGTATATTGCAAAATAATTTAAATAATTTCTAAATGACTTTGGCTAACATATTTGATCAAACATTGATACAGTTTTGAACCCTGAGAAAGCGGAAAGATTAAAAAGTATGAAAGACCTAAACTAATTAATTCTCTGAGTGATTAAGCAGCTATATAAGCTTACAGCCTATTTTTTTTATTAGTGCTAATGTTACGCAGGATTGCTTCTGTTCAACGCTTCAAGATTTACTCTTCTGGCTGGAATGGAAATAGATGGATAGATAGTCCTTTAGTGTTCCCCAAAGTTATAATCACTTGCTATAATAAAATAATATAAAACATAAAACTATAGAGCATAAAATAAAACATTTTAAACAAATTTCCAAGTGAAAGACCCAGAACGTAACACAGAATATACCCCACGTACATATATAATGTAGAGTGCCTCTAAAGCAGGGGTGTCAAGCTCAAGGCCCACAGGCCAGATCCAGCCCTTTGACCTTAATAAAATGCTCCATTTCATCATATGGCCCAAAAGCACCATTAATTTTTTTCAAAGCGGTCTCGTGGCCTAGGAACCCCTGCAGATTTTATTTGTTTGTCCAGCCATCTGGAGTTTTTTTGTTTTTTCTGTCCTCCCTGGCCATCAGACCTTACTTTTACTCTATGTTAATTAGTGTTCCCAAATTCTATTTTCTTATTTATTTTGAAATTCATTCTTCATTATGTAAAGCACTTTGAGCTACATCATTTGTATGAAAATGTGCTATATAAATAAATGTTGTTGTTGGATGCATTCACAGTATTGTGTTTATCTGCAATAAAACTACTAACGTGTAGTTAGAAAGGAACTGTCTGCTTGTAAGGACCTTACAAGAAAAAGTATAAAGAAGCTCATGTGACATACTGTAAGGATGATACCAAAATTGTGACAGTTTCATAAAAGAGATGGTAGCATGACTTCACATGCTGCTGCTACCACAGTGAACATTTTTTTTAAGCTAGACAGATGTCAGGACTAGCCATCCTCCTGTGGCTTACCCAACTGCTTCCACATTGTTTTTTTTTTTTTTATCTTTTTCTGACTGAATTGTTGTATGTTGCATTTCCGCTTGTGTTAAATGTAATCTCAGTCTGAGAAACTTTCAATGTGCTCTGCGTGCCCCACCACCAACGTGTTTAAGCCCAGTTTTTTTAATGTGCTCATGTGCCCTCTGATCATGACACAAGTTAATAAAGGTGTACTTTGCTTTAGCTACAAATGTTTACATATGTCCATGCAATTCCTTTCACTCAGTGCTGACTTCAGCTGCTGGCATCTTTCCTAACTTGCTGCAATGTCTAAGAAAAGCAGAGCTGATAAAGAAGAAAGAAAATTTTAAGAGAGAAAGTGAGTCAGAATATACTATTGTATTGAGCAGAGAGGTTTGTAAAGAAAATGTGCCATTGTCGTTTGATATATTCTGGCTAGCATTGGGCATACAAAGTGTTTGGCACTCAATAAAATTGAGTTTGATGCCCCGGCATAAAGTAATGATCCATATGCTGATATGTCTGTTATACTGTACCTAGCAAGGGTGAAAATGGGATCGTTGAAAGCATTATACAGTCTGATGGCTGTGGGCAAAAATAAAAGCTCCAAATTAGGCCTCTCAGTACTTTGTGATGGAATGAGCGGGTGGCTAATGGTGCTTTCCACAAATGCTATTCTCCAAATGTTTGTTTATTCTTCTGTGAATGATCTTAAGTAGGATCTTGCTGGAGTGGCATATTGATGTTATTGTTTGATAATTTAAATGTTTTTTTAATCTCAAATATTATAATACTCTATGACTGTTCACTTGGTATTTTATTACAATTTTTCATTTGACCACAGATTTTGAACATTACATATACCGTTTTATGCCTCCAAACTTATTAAAGTCTGAGTGGTTGTTATCAATTCCAAGACTTTTCTTATTCTTCAGTTCTTTAATTGTAATTGCAAGTTAATCTCTTGTAATATCAGCTCATATTATTTGCAGGGATATGATTTCTTCATTAATCGCCCTTGATGCATCACTGGATTCTTTGAAAATAGTTCACTGCGGTACTATACCCATCTGTTAATGACCTCATCTTTCTGTTTAATCAGGTTTCCTTCTTTACTCTTTATTACATTCATTTAAGGTGGTTTCTGTGATGTAATTGTGTGCATTGAACTAAACAAAAATCAAACTTGGATTGCTCAACCATTTCTCATAATTTGCTGCAACTGCCTTTTTGTAGCTTTCAATTGAGTATTATATTTGCTTCTGTTTCCAGGATCTTGAGCTCTCCTTTCCTTTTTAGTTTTTTTTTTGTTATCTTTTGTCACTTCTGATGTGTTCTGACAAATTCAGGGCTTTCTCGGTTGTTTTTGGGTCTGCTGTTCGTTCAGCTCAAATCTACCACCGATATTCACTTGATAGCAAGTTCTTGTTTGTTGATCTTGGAGAGTGATTGTGCATTTGATTATATTATGGCGTGTATGAGCCCTTAGTTTTAAGTCTCAATGTCTAGACTATGATCCGCGTTCACAAAGTCTTCTTCAGGAAAACCTTCACAACAGTGTTAATCTGAATTGTTACCGACCTACTCTGTTCTTTTTCTGTTGTTGATATCCTTCTATAGCACTCAGTGGGTACTACGCCTGGCCGTAAGGTCTGACACAAGAGATAGCTTTGACATCTAAGTATTTGAGGATTTCTTCTTGTTATTCGACTGTCCAAGACATTTTCATATTATAGAAAGTCAAGGAGGGTGCCAGAACTGTGACCTTGTGCAATTTTGACATTTATTTGTTAGTAACTGACCATGGGGCTTGAGGTTTATTTTTTTCCAGGAAAGCTATTTTTTTTTAAATCCTAGTTATACCACAATTATAATGTTAAAGTGCTTATATTGTCACAAGTTTACATTAATCGGATTGAAATATGCCAGTTTGTTTGACTATGTGTTCAACCTTAACTGTTTGTTCATATATGTAAATTATTGCATGATTTAATTCTTTCTGTCACTGCACTAGCTAGAAACTTGTTCAAATGCTCTGTGCCTTTTCCCGCTGAAAAGCGCTATTTAAAAAAAATGAAGAAAAAGTTTTTATTAAAATGGCTATTTGATTTTCTTACACAGATAAAATACCTATGTGCTTCCAATGGAAAATATTAAACCAGACTGCAGGAGGTCACTCCACATTATTGGTTCTGAGACAGTGTTCATGTTTTGTTTCCTCCTCATAGACTTTGTAATTTTTCAGAAGAGATGGCTGTTGCAGCTTAGGGTGGCTAAGTTCCACTTAAATTCTTCCATCTGTTTAACAGCTGTTGATGTTTCACTGTGTAGAAAATGATACAGCAGACCTGTAGGCTTGATAAAAGATCATTAGCAGGCAATTAGATTTTCAGTAAAAGCTTATCGGAATTTTATTAATGTAATTCCATTCAATGTGTGACAAATGGTGGGCAGACAGTTGCTTAATGGCCAAGTGCTCAGTAACCATGAAATTGTCTGATTTTGAAACAGTTTACACTGAGATGTTTTACACAATATGGCCCAATCTGAGCTCTGCCAAGTGAGTATGGTCAAGTGTTGTAAAAGTCGACAAACCTTTTACCAATCTGTTTGAATTTTTAAATTTGTAAAATGAGTAGCACATTAGAAGCACGTTAACCAGCGCGTATGGCTCAAACGAAGACAGAGTTTTAGGAAAATGGTTGCTGGACTAACTAGGTATTTTTTTTACAAAATTTCCTTATTGCCAGAGCTGTGTGGTGTCAGTAGTTTCAGTGATAAGCACAATTGATTAACAATCAACTTATTAATGTCTTTTCTACCTCCTAGTCATACAACAGCTAAGCAGAGGAGAAAATAGCTTCTAGTGTGACATTTATGTCTAATCTAATATCTAATAAAGGAATTTATTAATATTTTTGGTGTTATTGACACAGTGATTCTGGATGGAGAATGAAATCATTAGCAAGAACAGCACAAGAGCCAGGATACTCTACCTGTGCAGTTCCGCAGCAGAGGGCTAGACAAACAACGAGAGACATGGCACCAGAGGTCATATTGGCAGCAACTGACCAAAATTCATTGTCACAAATGCACAATATAGTATCTTTATTAAAACTGATAGCATGTCTTTGCATTTTGAGAAAATCTGTAAAGTTAAGAATATGCAGACTCCAGCCCGGTATCAATTCACAGCAGAAGATCTGTCAGGGTACAATTACTCTCTCCTGCAAGACTGTGGTACTGTAATTAAACTGTAAAAGTGAGAAAAAACAGCTGCCTCACACTTCTTGTTTTTATTTGTAAATTATTCTTTGGGAAACACTGTCCATTTTCTAAAGCCTTTTCTATTCAGTATCTAAGACTCAAGTATCTTTTGCATTTATTGGCCAAACAAGTTTCTCAAAACAAAGTAGGTGACTGTTTTTTTTCCTGCCATCAGATTCTTGGGTAAGATGTTAAGTTGATTTTGTTTCATTTTATTGGAAAATGACAAGCATTTTACAGACTGAATTATTTCAAACGTATGACATAAGGATTTTCTCTAACAATGAAGCGGTTTTCTTGTGCTGCAATGTCATACTGGAAAATAATTTAGGATTGATTGACTGAAATAAGATTAAGGACCACTGGGAGGTCAGAGAACCAATGTGATGGGCAAAAGTCATTTTCGACAGAGGAGGATTGTAATCGGAGATTACTCCAGCATGGTAAGCACAAGCGCAGTGGAGGGCAGCACCAATCAATATAAACTACGGTCTAGTGCACATGGGAAATGAGTATATCTTGAAGTACTGAATTAGAAAGGACAGGGAAACAGAGGTTCTCTTAGACAAGTGGAAAAGAAAGAAGAGAGATTGGTCACCAGTACCATGTAATAAGTATCCCTCTGAGTGCAATGTAGAAGAAAAAATCTTAATGCATCCAAAAACGAATAACAGAATGTCCTCTAAATGAGAAACTCAAGTCAACTTCAGTGTTCATCCTTCATACAATAATTAAGGTGACTATTTTTTGTTTCTAGTTTGTTTAACTGAGGAAGATAGACAGAAGGACACCTGATTAATAAACTGATAATTTCAACACCAGAGATGATCTGTTTTCACTACTTACCTCATCATGCCACACCATCAAAAAAATGAGAACCTCCTAAGCAAACCTTCCCACAATCCCATTTTGAAAATTTTAGTAAGCACTCATTCTGCTTTTTGGCGATGTGCTTGTGGAGCTACCTTGGTGGACTCATTAAAACTTCTCATAAATACCTCTTTTTGCATTGTAATCAACTTCATTGTAACTTTATTCTTATTCTATTCTTTTGCAACAGTTATACTAATCTTCACTCTAACATCATGCATTTTACTCAGCCTGGTAATCTACTTTACTTTATGACTCTTATGTTCTTTTTTATTTATGTATATTTGAGCCATTACAATAATACAGTATGTGACTGAGAGCTGTATTTACTTTTTATGTAAAATGTATCCTCATTTGATTTTTCAAAGTGTCATGTAATAAATAGTATATGATAGATAGATAGATAGATAGATAGATAGATAGATAGATAGATAGAT
>JANRMT010062854.1:50394200-50405737 GCA_026402145.1 Polypterus bichir lapradei
GATAGATAGATAGATAGATAGATAGATAGATAGATAGATAGATAGATAGATAGATAGATAATTTATTATTTCCCTCCAGCAGATTATAACGTGCACACAGAAATATTGCTAATCAAATTTTTGACGGAATTGGTAACAAAAGCCATGTTTTCCTCTAATTTTACCATTGTTTTCTTTTACTGTATATCATCATCTATCTTGGTCTCCAGTGAGTTCAGAATCATTCCTAGAATAAAGCTGACCTTCTTAATCACTTTAGTCAGGTGGCAGACATCTCTTCAGCTGGTGTTACCATCACCCCACCCCACTTCCAGATGTACCACCATGCAGACCAGTATATTTACAAATTAAATTGGTTTTAACATCCTCAGCAGCCTGGAATGTTCACACAAATTAGTGTACTATACACCCAAGAAGTAGAAGTTCTAGCAGGACTAGTCTTTCACTGTTACTTTCAATGATTAATTTAATAAGGTATCTGTTACACCTACTAACAGATCATTCCAAAATGTAGGCCTGTGATAATTTAAGGTGATACCACTCACAGTTAATTTTATTTGTTCTGTTGTTATGAGCATTATTAAATTCATAAAACATATTTTTGAATTTTCAGTCAAAGATATTCACAAATTGTGTAATGGGGCAGTATATGAGAGAGAGAGAAAAACTGAAGCTTTAAGTATGTTAAATTAAAATTAATAACAACCCTTTGAGGTCATGAAGTCCTTCTTGTTCCAGCTGGTCAGATAACCTCAGAGGCTTTATTACCGAGAACATATGTTACTCCAGATACTCAGTCCCATTTACAAAAGGTTCACTCCTATATGGCTTATAATTTTTAATAAGAATATGCAAAATCAGATCAGGAAATGTAAATTTTTATGCACCTTAGTCATTTTCCCCAACTTAAATACTTAATTGTTATTTCTTTTTTCAAAATCTGTTCATCTTTCCTAAATACTGCATGTTATATATAAATTGCAAAAAAAATGTAACCATAAATAATTGTTTATTATGTACAAGAACTCAAATAGAAAATCTGTGTTTTGTTGCCCAGTTTATACCACCAAGAATCCCAGTAGACTGTTTGTAATGTATATGCTTTCTCATAAATTATTCATTTTGCTGATGCATTTTAAACACTTAACAGGTGGTGCAGTGTGCAATAAAGCATGACATCTGTCACTTAACCACTATTGCTTTCTGGTTTCTCATGCTGTTTTTATTCCAGATGTTTGTATATATTATATATTGATGAGTACCTGAGTCTGCCTCAAAGCTAGCCATCTACAGTAAAATTTCAACATTTTTTGACAAAATCTTCATAACTACCATCTCAGGGAAGGGAATATTTGGAACATTTTCAATTTTTCTATTTTTTGTTATGGATATGACAGCTTGCTGACCCCGGTACAATTATGTTTGCAGAACTATTTTTGCCTCACAGTTCAGAAATTTGTTCCAACCTTAACCAGGATTTTATTTGGAAGTATTGTTATTTTGAAAGTGAGCAATCACATTGAATCCCTGGAGCTATGTGGTAGTATCACTAGCACATTTTCAACTCCTCCACGGTGCAGAACATTTCTAAATAGTACAAGGCCGGCTTTGAATTTGTTTTTTTTTTTTACTTTTTATTTAATCGTGTCATTAAAGAAATGGATCAATTATTTTATTTTTATAGATTTATATTGATCATTATTTTAAACAGCAGTGATGTTCATACTGTATGTAAGTATGGGCGGATTGGTGGCTCTGGTATCCCGAAGGTTGCCAGTTCGAATCCCTGCCACTGCCAAAAGAGATCCTACTCTGCTGGGCCCTTGAGCAAGGCCCTTAACCTTCAAATGTTCCAGGTGCGCTGTACAACTCTGACCCCAAGGGGTATACGAAAAAAAACAAATTCCTAATGCAAGAAATTGTATAAGGTGAACTAAAGAACCAAAAAAAAAAAAAAAACAGCAGTGATATTCATATGTAAGTCATCATCTTACCGCAAAAAGGAAGGAAAACTCATAAGAGAAGGAAGATCCTAAATCTTTGTGCAAATGGATAGAAACAAGAGAACTGTCTACAGACATGTAGTGCAATGTTTTTCACAGTCTCAAGTGTTTGACCTATTCACATCGATAATAGACTATGGTATATAGCAGACACGTGTCAATTGAAGAGTATATTTATTTTTTCAGGGAATTCCTTATTAAAGGTTAATTTAATACTTTTTTGCCGTGATAGCAGAAGCAGTAGTAATGTCACCCATGGGCTTACTGCAGTTCTTTTGCCAATGCCCAAATCATTGTTATAGGTGTTACCTGAACAGATTTTTAAATAGATTTAAGCTACTCACCCAAGCAGTCTTCACAGAATCTGTGAAGAATGTCCATTTCAAAACTATGGTATGGTAACACACATCTTTTCCTTCACTTAGTTTCAATAACAGTTTTAAATCATTTATTGGCAGGATTTATTCATAGTAGTTCATTAGAATTAAGGTTTATTTATCCTGTTGGTTACATACTGTCTTGATTCAGTATTTTGTAATAAATATGAGAGAACTCATAGTACAAAGATTATTGAACCATTAGGAATCCATGATCATAAAAAATGTGTCAGAGAATTTGTAATAACACAACTATTGAAGTTAATTATTAAATATTAACTTTTTAGGGGCAGCATGTTGGTCCAGAGTTGGTGCTGCTGCCTTGCAATAAGGGTTTATGTCGTCAGTGTTCCCTGCATGGAGTTTGCATGTTCTCTCTGTTTGTGTCTCTAACCTCTGGGTGTTCTGGTTTTCTCTGTGATGGTGCGGGTCAGCTCCACACTCCTGGCTGATCTAGGTAGTCTATTGAACCTGCTACCGCCGATAACATACATAAGGTATGAGCTAGTGGATGAGGACACAACACACAAACATAACAAGGGTTATGTGCATAAAAGTGCTTTTATTAACAGTAGAAACCATACAGTGTTCAAAACTACAGTGCAAAGGTTCAAATAATAAATTAATAATCCTGTAAAAAGGTGGAGGTTAAAAACAACTACAGTGCAGGAAGCTGTCTTTAAAAACATGAGCCTTGGTGCAATCCTTTATAAATGGACGTCTCCTTAGCTTCATATAATACAGGCTCTTGCAGCTAAGGAGATGCCTAATCAGCAGTTCAACCAACCTTCTGTGCCACTCCTAGGCTTGGGCCCCTGCTGCTCTCTGCTGCCCAGGAAGAGCACTATGCCAAGCCTCCAACTCCCGCTGCCAAGCTTGTGTTCCTGCGGTCTATGGCTCTCCTGTAGGAAGCCTCACTCAGCCTTCTGATATTCCTGCAACTCTCACAGTGTTTCTCTGGGCCTTACGCAGAGTTGCACCAACCTGACCAGTGCATCAGTCACTTCAGCTCCCTGACTGCTCAACTGAAGTGACTTCCTTCAGCCACCTGAACGTTGGTCTGACACTCTCCCGAAGGACTTTCCCGGCTGTCTGCCTTCTTTCTCTCGGTTTAAATACACCGGCTCCCTCTGCATCTTTCCTTCATATCTCTTTTCTTCCAGTCCATCTTTTTCTTTTTCCTCCTGATTGGTCTCCCTTCCTTTTTTCATGCCGGCTTTTCCTTTTTTGCCTCCATGGATGCAGCACAGGAAGCCAATGATGTAATTGAGACAGAACATACCGTCACATACTGGTTTGTCTTGCTCCAATTACTTTACCAATTAGAAAACACACCTATTGAGACTAAGCCAGCCATTCAACTATTTATTTGTTAAAAATCAGCCACCTTTTTCTGAGCCTGTTATACCACATTCTCCCCTTCAGTCCAAACTAATGTGCAGGTTACATGAATTGGTGCTGCTAAATTGGACCATTTGAGTTCACCCTGTGAAGGACTTGCTACTCTGTCCAGGTGTTGTTCCTGCCTTATACTCAATGATTGCTGGGGCCCTAAACTGGATAAGGGGGTTGGGAAGATAGATAGAGAGATAGATCTTTCAGCAATGAAGAAAATCCCTTACAGATATTAGCTAGTGTAAAGTTCTAGATGTAGGAAAGTAAGTGTAATACCATACTGTTATATATTTTAGAAACAAAAGTAGGAATAGATAGAATATGTCAGTAGATAAGTTATTTATTTAAGAAAGGGCATCTATATAACATTTAAGGAAATAACAAAAAGAGCATTTCTTCATAAGGACAATAAACTCAAGGGATGAACAGTTAAAATTGATATTTGAAGTGACCATAGGCAGCAGGAAAAGAATCCTGATAATAGAAAGGTCAGTTCTGAGGAAAGAGTGAAAGGTGTTAAGAATAAAACTGGGAAATAACACAGACTGAGAAAATATCAAACACCTTATTTTTATTATTTTCCAGTAACATGTCAGTAGCAGTGGAAAACATTCAGGTCAAATTATACAACTTTTGATATTATAGCAATGTACTACAAAGATTATATCTGCAAACAATGAATAAATAACCAAAACTGGAAAAAATATAACCTAGCGTAATCAAAGAAGCATGCCTACAACTGAAAACATTTATTTTTTAAGGATTAGAAAGCAGAATTAAATAAATTATGTATTGATGCAAATTGATAAGGACTGGACACCAAGCAATGTTTTAAAATAGAGATGACAGTGATAGTTACTGGATGTTTAGCATAAATTGTATCATGTTTAATTAATGGAAGTGATTATAAAAAAATGAAATAGAAAAGTAGATATACAGTGGTGTGAAAAACTATTTGCCCCCTTCCTGATTTCTTATTCTTTTGCATGTTTGTCACACAAAATGTTTCTGATCATCAAACACATTTAACCATTAGTCAAATATAACACAAGTAAACACAAAATGCAGTTTTTAAATGATGGTTTTTATTATTAAGGGAGAAAAAAAAATCCAAACCTACATGGCCCTGTGTGAAAAAGTAATTGCCCCCTGAACCTAATAACTGGTTGGGCCACCCTTAGCAGCAATAACTGCAATCAAGCGTTTGCGATAACTTGCAATGAGTCTTTTACAGCGCTCTGGAGGAATTTTGGCCCACTCATCTTTGCAGAATTGTTGTAATTCAGCTTTATTTGAGGGTTTTCTAGCATGAACCGCCTTTTTAAGGTCATGCCATAGCATCTCAATTGGATTCAAGTCAGGACTTTGACTAGGCCACTCCAAAGTCTTCATTTTGTTTTTCTTCAGCCATTCAGAGGTGGATTTGCTGGTGTGTTTTGGGTCATTGTCCTGTTGCAGCACCCAAGATCGCTTCAGCTTGAGTTGACGAACAGATGACCGGACATTCTCCGTCAGGATTTTTTGGTAGACAGTAGAATTCATGGTTCCATCCATCACAGCAAGCCTTCCAGGTCCTGAAGCAACAAAACAACCCCAGACCATCACACTACCACTACCATATTTTACTGTTGGTATGATGTTCTTTTTCTGAAATGCTGTGTTCCTTTTACGCCAGATGTAACGGGACATTTGCCTTCCAAAAAGTTCAACTTTTGTCTCATCAGTCCACAAGGTATTTTCCCAAAAGTCTTGGCAATCATTGAGATGTTTCTTAGCAAAATTGAGACGAGCCCTAATGTTCTTTTTGCTTAGCAGTGGTTTGCGTCTTGGAAATCTGCCATGCAGGCCGTTTTTGCCCAGTCTCTTTCTTATGGTGGAGTCGTGAACACTGACCTTAATTGAGGCAAGTGAGGCCTGCAGTTCTTTAGACGTTGTCCTGGGGTCTTTTGTGACCTCTCGGATGAGTTGTCTCTGCGCTCTTGGGGTAATTTTGGTCGGCCGGCCACTCCTGGGAAGTTTCACCACTGTTCCATGTTTTTGCCATTTGTGGATAATGGCTCTCACTGTGGTTCGCTGGAGTCCCAAAGCTTTAGAAATGGCTTTATAAACTTTACCAGACTGATAGATCTCAATTACTTCTGTTCTCATTTGTTCCTGAATTTCTTTGGATCTTGGCATGATGTCTAGCTTTTGAGGTGCTTTTGGTCTACTTCTCTGTGTCAGGCAGCTCCTATTTAAGTGATTTCTTGATTGAAACAGGTGTGGCAGTAATCAGGCCTGGGGGTGGCTACGGAAATTGAACTCAGGTGTGATACGCCACAGTTAGGTTATTTTTTAACATAGGGGCAATTACTTTTTCACACAGGTTGTAGGTTTGGATTTTTTTTCTCCCTAAATAATAAAAACCATCATTTAAAAACTGCATTTTGTGTTTACTTGTGTTATATTTGACTAATGGTTACATGTGTTTGATGATCAGAAACATTTTGTGTGACAAACATGCAAAAGAATAAGAAATCAGGAAGGGGGCAAATAGTTTTTCACACCACTGTACTTCTTACCAAATAGTCAGTGCAGCTTTACACAGGAAGAGTTCAGATTTACTAATGCCACATGCTGTATTTTTATAGGACAGCTATTAAAACATTTGAAATCATTAGAGAACATATCTACTGTATCTTCACTCTCCATTAGCCTTTGCTAAAATACCTCCTGAGAAACAAACCAATCAAAAAACATAATAAAGGGAATTAGATGATTATTGTGCAGATACATTGTAACAGCAGAATATTTTTTTCAGAATTAGGTGTCAAATTTGGATCGTACATAGGTCACTGCTGAATTTGTTTTAAATTTTCATAATGAACTTACAAAAAATACTGCAAATAAGAATGTTTAATTTCCTAATAAAATCAAACTAGTAAGAATGGCCAGATGTCCTAGGACTAACTTAATCTTAGAAGTAAGTGATGAAAAAAAAATCAGATTCACATTAATTGGTGAAACATTTTAGTGTAAAATGTACTTTTTGTGTATATAAAAGAAAATATTCTCCACTGAATGACTCTGGAAATCCTTCCTCTCCGCAGTCATCAGACTCCATAACTCCTCTTGAGGTCATTCATTCACACTATAAGCTGTTCCCTTTTTCTTTAATGGATATCCCAATACATTTTCAACTACTTAGATGTGCAATAACTTGTCTGTTCTCCTCATGTGAATAACTTTTTTGTTCTCAGAATGTGCAATATTTCAATTCACATGCAAATATGTGAAATACTTCAAGCTCAGTGTGCTAGTACTGATTAGTATATTAGGGATTTTGTAAGATGCCCACATGCATTGTGTTTATTGTATTTCATTCACCATGTATCTGTGGAGCTTAGTGAATGAGGATATATTGTATTTTATATGATATGTATATTCTATTTTTATTTTACATGCTTTTTTTATACTTATTCTTCGTGTTACTTGTGCCTTTGTCTATTTGTACTGTTGTAGGATAAATAATTTCCCTTGGGAAATTTCTGAAGTTTTTCTGATTTAGATTCTGAAGAAAATGAGATTTCTGTTGAAATCACCACTGTCCACAATTAAAAGCTAACAACGAGCAACATTATAATGTGCATAGCCTGGAGTACAAATCAAGGAAAGTCATGCATAAACTACTTTGTGCACTTGAAAGGCTACCGCTTACCCCAATATTATGTGCCATCATGATGTCTGTATTGTAATAATGACTTTATATAAACGTTAGAGTAGAGTAATTGGAATTGTGAGTATAAGTTATGAAAACAGGTTGAAGCTGTTAAATCTGTTCATCTTAAGCAAACTAATGGCAATAAGTAAGTGTGAGGTTGGCTTTTATTTTACAGCATGTTTATGTTTTCATTTTTGAAAATATTATTTATGCATATACCTTTAGGTTCTAGGGACACATTTCCTGGTGTTGTACTCTCTGAGGCTTGTGTGTCTCAGTGTCTTGTCTGTGTGTCTGTCTGGTTGTTATGTCTTTGTCATTCCAAAAGATGGCGCATCACAACCATTTTTAGAAATAAAATGGTTTGTGTTTGTCATTCCAATAGATGATGCTTCACAAAAATTAAGAGTCCCATACCAAACCGCATATAAGAGATGCATATGCATTGTGTGGTGCACTGCAAATGTTAACGCTGAGGTCTACTTTGATTGTTTAGATTTTAACCTGTCTTAGACTGGTAGCACACCTAGTTATATTTGATTAATATATGTTTAAATTTAATGCCTACAGTATTCGGTTTGGTGTTCAAAATATTGAATGCATTTATTGTCTAGTTGTGTTTTTGTGCTGTTTTTTGGTTAACTCTAATGTGGCTTCCGAGTAAAAGTTCTCATCCGATTTGTCCTCGGATTGGCACTGACGTCTTGTTAAGTACCATCTCTTCAGTCTGGTGATGATTAATTACAACACCAGCATCACTGACGGTCATTCCTTTTAAATTCCTTTGATGCCGATGCTTTTTTTCAAAACTAGTAATATAGACTTAATTAAGAATGAATTTGATATTATATTGCAAATTCATATTGACAAATACCAGCCTTAAGATTTGGTTTGGGGGCCGCATATGAAACAAACATTCTGTACGACTTCAATTACGGCGAGGTTTACTTTTAGCTTGAGAGAGGTTATTTCAGCTTGTAAATTTTATATATGGTATTTTTGGCTTTTTCACATCCCATAGCCACTTCTCCTGACAAGTACATTCTTAGTAGTCAGTACAAGCTATTGAAACGCCAGTACATACATGCCTGTGGCTTAAGCCTGAAGGTGCCACGTTAACCTGTACAAACAGTGGCCCGGCCTGAGTACACTCTAACATGCATCACCCAACCCCATTAAGAAATATTTAATAAAGAAAATCAAAATATCTGTGTCTTTGGTGAAGGAAATAAAAAAACGATAAACACTCTAACTTTCAAAACAGTTAACACAATTCCTGAACCAACACCAATGATATGCCATCTGTACATTTTCTAACTCATTAAAAAAACTAAAAGTGCTTATTTTGTCACAATTGCAGTAACTAAACAAAATAAAAAAATATCAAAGTTTTCTGTAATTTACTATTTCAGTACTTGTGTACTTTCTCATAATATTGATTTTTTTTTTTTAAATTCAAGTGAGATTTACTTAATATTAAAACGTTATATTATGAACAATTTGTGGTATATGACATGAGATGTGATGTAAATATGCAGCAAAATGGTTGTGGTTCTAAATATCCAATTTTTATGGTTCATTAGAATAACCAGAAATGACAGTCTTAATGGTCTAACTTGGCCAATGTTTCCAAGGTGTTTCTGTTTGAAAGCAATCAAAACAAAAAGTAACATTTATTTTTGTAAAGCTTTAATTGCAATAATTTGTCACGCACAGTATTTTCTTATCTGCTGCACTGGATACCGGAACACATTTATTTCTTAACACTACCAGTTTTTCCAACATATGACAACATTTTTGCTTGTGTCCTCTTTTACTGGTTTGAATTTAAATTCTTTAAAGAAAAAAAAACATCAAAAATGTACATTTAAGTCTTAGCTAAAGTTTATATACTGTAATTGCCAGAAATATGCTTAGTTTCTGTTCATTTTTTCCAGAAAGGAGATGGCATCTAGACACAGTTTTGGGTTTATTATTACTTCAGTTGCTGCTGGTGATGTGAGAGGTCAGCTCTAAGAATCTGCTCATTTTACAATGTATGGAAGTTGTGCAGCTTCCTTGGATGCTGTGATAAAAGTTTTCTGTTAAAGGAACCTGTTTCAGTTATAGGCTTTAGCAAGTAAACCATTCTTAATTTAAAAAAGCTACCAAAAGTCACTGAGCTGATTTCCTGTTGTTATGATCTATTGCAGGGTTGTGACAAAAATAGATGGAACGTTTCACTGTATAGCAAAATTATATCAAATCAGATTAAAATTAAATCTGATGTTATTTGCCACATATAAATTATACATACAGTACAGTATGCAGTGAAATGTTTAGTTGCATAACTCCAATGATTGTGCAGTTAAGAAGAATATAAAGAGACAATAACAATAATACATACATGACTTTACAAATGTTTCAAAAACATTAATGGAATTATAAATATGTGATAAATAATAACTAAATACATAGGTCAATAACTTAAATAACTTATTTTAAGAGTGCTAACTGTAATTCTAGATACTTTACTTATTGAAAGTGTGGATGGACTGTAGGGAAAACTCCTCAGTCTCTCTGAGCTGGACTTTAGGCAATGGAAGCATTTAAATGACCGCAGAACAGAAAAGAGGTTGCTGTTGGGATGGCTAACTTTCTTTGCTCTTGTCTGACCTCAGTTGGTGTAGATAGCTGGGGAGTGCACACCCAGTGATGTGTTCTGCTAATCACACCACTCTCGGCAGAACCTTGGTGTGTCCAGCAGGGGGCATTAAATCCCTGCAAATGACTTCTTTTGTAATTGCAGCATGTTACATAACCCGAATCTACAGTATACAGATATAATATAAAAAGGCAATACCCCTCCCTTAGTGATAAGAAATCACATAGAAGAAATAACTTAGCTTTGTTTAATGTCAGCTTACACTGCATATTAGACGAAGGAAGCCAATGACAAAATCCAGTTCGTGTCTGGGGGCCCGAGGTGTAGAGTCTGTCGACATCATCAGTGCAGTGGAAGGAATTTTCAGGAACAAATGACATTATTTCTGATATGTCCGTCGGCTTCAGAGGTTTGCTTGGCAGTTTTCCAAGGCTTCATACTGTTTTCTAAACGTGCAGGGTCCCCACTTAGGCAAACATGCCATTCCAAACAAGACAATGGAGCTTAAATGAGGATACAATTCCATGCTGACTTGACAGATAATAAATAGTACACATTAGCTCTTAGTCTGACTGCATGTTTTCCAGTTGTTTCAATCTGTCTTAGGTCATACTGCTTGCCCAGCAGTTCTATATGGTCAACCCCTGTGCTTAATCTGGCTCTGTGTCAGCTGTGCATGTGATTAGAACAAAGCAGATTTATAAGATATATTTGCACAGAGCACAGTGACATATTAAACTTATGTTTACACTTAGTAATGTTTCTTGTCAGAATAATATAGATAAAATCGAAGAGTAGCACAGTGTATATATATATATATATATATATATATATATATATATATATATATATTGTCAGGGATGCCAGGGGCAACGACCCGGCCGGGACACCGTGAGGGACCGGAAGAGGGTCAGAGCCCACCCTGGATCACGTGGGGGCCGCCTTCCTGGTTGCTTTGGGGGCCACGGGTACAGGGCATGGAAGCTCCACCCTGTAGGGGCCCGTGGTCACCGCCAGGAGGCGCCCCAATGCCTTGGGGACCTGTTACCCCAGCACTTCTGCCACACCAGGAAGTGCTGGGGGGAAGATTTAGGACGGCACCCGGAGAGCTGCCGGGAGGTCAGCTGGCACTTCCGCCACGCTGGGGCGTGGCCAGAGGAGGAATGTCGGGAACACCTGGTGCTCATCCGGGGACTCTACAAAAGGGGCCGTCTCCATTCATTCGAGGCTAGAGTCGGGTGGAAGGAGGACGAGGCAAGAGAGGAGAGTGGAGGTGGCCTGAAGAAAGGCATTGTGGCCAGGACTGTGACTTTGGGGTTTGTGCACGTGACTTTAATTGTAAATATTGTAAATAAACGTGTTTGTGGGTGACATGAACGTGTCTGCCTGTCTGTGTCCGGGTCAACTTCCACAATATA
>JANRMT010062854.1:50406137-50422414 GCA_026402145.1 Polypterus bichir lapradei
GATATATATATATATATATATATATATATATATATATATATATATATATATATATATATGTGGTATAGCGGGTCACTATCAGCTCGTTGAGCAAAGGCCATTTTTTTTAAATAAATAATCACTGCTCTCGCGGCGGCTTAGCAAGGGGGCGTTGGGCCATAGCAAGCCATGGGTCGATCTGCGGTGTGGGTGTTTCTCACCGAGTGCACAGGTGAAGAACTGCCCACATCCGTGATTGCTCCCATGGCTAATAGGCTATGGCCCCGCGCCATTTAAAAGAAGCGCGAGTCGGTTAAGGAGAGAGGAGGAAAAAAAGAGAAGAACAAGAAAGGACGAGAACGGAGGTTACAGGGAGCAAGCGAGCGCTCGTGGGCAGCTGCGAGGAAGCTGGGTGTTAGGCCGACACCCAGGCATTTGAGTTGATGTTGCTTCTGCTGAATGACCACGTAGCGGGAGTGACCAGGGGAAGGCGACGAGCCGCAGAAGGCCGCGGAAAGGCAGCGGAAGTCGGGAGGCTTGGTGGTGGAGTCCCCAACGTGGGCGACCTGGCCGTTGGTGGAAATCAAGTCTCGGGGACTGGGATGAGTGCCAGACCGGAGCCAGGGATCAGGAGGTCTCCAGTCTCGAGTAAATGCAGAGAAAAGGGCAGCTGCAGAGAGAGAGTGGCTCCCCTATTGTGAAGCCTGGACAGGGAGAAGCAGGGGAGTCACCAGTTAAAAGAAGGCACTGGGATTGTTGTTGGATTTTAAAGACTGCTTCCTGTAAGAAATGTTTTAACCTCTGGTTTTAAAGGATTGATTTTTTTTAATTATTGATTTTACCTCCATGTTTTTCTTTAATGGATTATTTATTTAATGAAGATTTTGGAAAGCACTGCACTTTATTTATGGAAACTTTGTTTTTGATTGTTTCTTTTAATAAAAGCACTTTTTTTTACCATCCCCTTGCTTACTTGTTGCCTTCACTGACTAGCTCACTCGGTAACATTATCGACGGTGTTGGGTTCAAGAGCTTCCAAACAGCAATGGGAGTGTGGAGCCAGAACCTGCATCGTCACAATATATATATATATATATATATATATATATATATACGAGGAGAGACCCAAAAATAACCAGAAATATTTTTAAAACGTGTTTAATTTAATTTTCTGTACAAACTACAATTAGTCTCCTTCAAAGTACTCTCCATTGGCGGAAATACACTTATCTAACTCTTTGTTCCATTGTTCGAAACATTTTTTAAATTTGTCTGAAGTAATGCCCATTAATGCTCTGGTCGTTTCTTGTTTTACCTCTTCGACGTCAGCAAAACGCCTTCCTTTCAAGTCTTTTTTCATCCGAGGGAACAAAAAGAAATCACACAGAGCTAAATCCGGTGAGTAGGGTGGGTGGTTCAGGGTTATCATACCGTTTCAATAACAATAGTTTCTGCAACACTTTTTTCAAGAAGAAAACAAAATTTCACTGCCGCGCGTTGTTCACGATAATCGGCCATCGTAAAAAAAACAACGCTTGCACAAAACTACTTTTACAAAATTCACTGAACACAAGCACAACCTTCCAGACTGATGGCACTTGGCAGACTGACTTGTGAGGAGTGTAACTAGATCGCCCTAGCAGCCCAACCACGTACTACAAGTACCAACCTAACAACAACAAAATTGCGGTTATTTTTGGGTCCCCCCTCGTATATATATATATATATATATATATTATATATATATATATATATATATATATATGTAAATGATGATATCCTCATGTTGTAATTGCAGAAAGGACTCTCAAGATGAAGTAAACTAGTAAACTGAAATGGACCTTCAATGGAGGTTGCCCACTTTTTAGTCCTTTGTCACCTTTACTTCCAGTGCCACCCTTCTGTACACAGGGTGATGAGTTTCTTTGTCAGCATATGTTGAAGCACAGGTAGTTATATTCTTTTATCTGTCACCATTTTAAATTGGCAATTCAGGGATCCTAGCTTCAGCCTTAACTGTCTGATCTTTATTGCCATGCAATTCATAACATAAGGTCCCCAGCTGTATATTTCTACATGACACCACATCTCTCTGCACCAAGAGAGGCTGTGATCATTATTATTATCTGCTGACTAGTGTTAACATTGACCTAAGCTGTTACCTCAAGAATCCAATCTATGTCTTCATCAAACTGACGCCACACTTTCTCTTTGGTGGGTAAAAGCCATTTAACCTGCTGCTCCTCTGCTACACTCCTTGAGTGTGAAGGATGGTACACTTGGATGTTCTGGAGGCTTGGCTTCTGCTGTCTCTCTTTTTTTTACCTGAAGAAAAAAAGACTTCATTTTGAGAATCTTTTTACCTGAGTAGTGCTTAAATAGTGCTTAGATTCTAAAGGTCTCAGAATGTGTTGGCTGATTCTCCTTGGTAGCATTTTCTATTATCAACTTTTACCACTGGACATTTGTGAACTGTTTATTATTGGTGGATTTTCTTGTAATCTTCTATCATCAGTAGACTTGTATGAATTCTGTTTAGTACTGAGGGGACCGAAGAGGCATCGTAGTTTTCTTAAATGTTCTTACGCCGGTACCTTTGGAATTTGGTTAGCTTTTTGAAGACGCAATGAGATGTGTGACCTCATATCAAAGATGCAGGGATTATTTTAAGAGATACTGTACTCTCAACAGCCACCAAAGTGTTTTTCTCACTTTCTAGAACATTATAAAAGCTATGTTATAGCTAGCTCTTGTAATGCTCTCCTGTATAACTTTATCATTTTTGTTAGGTGCTTTGTTGTAGATATTTGCAAATTCCTGGTAGTCTCACGGGAATCAACATCTTTTTTCAGCACAGTAATTGTGCCATTGGATGGAGAAGGAAGTTGAGGAATAACATGTGAGACAGAAATAATTTTATATTTTAAAAAAAGCTTCATTTTTTTCCTAGCTTCTAAATAAATTTTACTTCTTTTTTTAAGCTACACCTTGCTGTTTTAAGCATCATGTGAGAGCATTGAGAACACACTTCTGACAGGTCGAAAGCTTCATCTAAATTAGTATTAAACTACATTTTTCCAGATGGAGCTAAAAAGAGCATCATCAACTTTGAAAAGCTTTTTAAAAATGATGATTTCAGATGCATTAAAATGGGCAAAGGAAAATTAGACATATGTCAATTATTTCCAGTTTCCTTTCAAAAGAAAGGAAACCCGCTGCTGTTTGTTTGCTGTATTGGAGTGTCAAAGGTGTTCGTGAAGAGGTCAAACACATCAAGTTTAAGTTTTTAATCATCACTGCGATTTTTTCACAACAAACAGCAAAGCGACAAGTGACCTTAAAGTCAAATAATCAAAAAATATTTGTCTTTTATACTTATTATGTTTATTTTCTTATTTATAGTGTATTGTGTATTTTAAGTATTATGCCTTGAAGCCGAGTCCTACCAACAACAAATTTCGTTATTTGTATGCATAATGACAATAAAGAATTCTATTCTATTCTATTCTCTGAAAATGTATGCAACTCAAGAATGAAACTTAGCATGTATTCATTCTCATGTATGTCATGTGGAGATGATTGGGACAAGTGTTCTTTTTTTGCTTGGCATTGATTTTGTTTCAGGCACTTTTGATATTTTGGAAAGGTTTTCCACATAAAGTAGTCTCCCTGTGTGATTACTTTTTTAAGTTAACACTTAAGTTAAGCCGGTACCACATACTCATTGACAATTGATGTTGCCATTGGTTATTTTCAGAATGTTTTACTCTGTTTAGTGATTTTCAGTTCAAGAATTATAGTAAGCATAGCTGCTATGCCAACTTGTTTGTTGGCTTGGTGGAAGAGTTATTTTCCTTGTTACTTTTTGTACTGGAACTGTAGAAGAGACATATCAATGACTGTGTTGGTGCTGGATCTTGCTCCAGAAGTCAGGTACTCGTACTCATTAATGAGTTTCCATCCATCTCTCAGGTTTGCAGACGATATTTTCACCACACCTCTACCAATTTTAGATGATCAGTCTTTCTATAAGATTCCAAGACTTAAAACCTCTGTCTGTTACAAGCCATCTGACTCACATAGATACCTTCTCTCAGCTCCTGTCATCCCTGGCATACTACTAACATTTTAAACCACTTTCACAGTTCCTTAGACTACACTTCCTCTGCTCTGATAAGTTTGACTTCCCTAAGGAAGCACAGAGAATGGGGAACTTCTTCATTGATAAGGATACCCTTCTTGTATTGTGGACAAGGCCCTCAATTATGCCATTAGAAGATCTTGATATTGTATGTACACTCTAAGAAGGAACCCCAATAAAGAAACTCACATCTCACTGGCCCTCCCTTTCCACTCTAATACTCATTCACACCTACAGGTCATCAAACAAAATTTCCCAATTTTACACACTGATCCTTTCACATAAGTTTTTTTTTCCTAACCTTCTCTTGATCTCCTTCTATTAACCATCTTAAACTTCTTTTCCCCAACTCACTTCACAGAGGACAACCACATTCATCAACAGGTACTTTGAGCTGTAACAGGAACCATTGTGTCACATGTAAATATATCACTAGCAATACTCAAATTTCTGGTCCTTCTGGTAAATTCAATATTAAACAGATGGCCTCTTGCTTGTCTAATAATCGTATTTACTGCGTTTCTTGTAGGAAGTGTCCAGCCACCTACACAAGTGAAAGAGGAAGATGGGCTAGCATGCCATTTCAGTTGAGCACGTTCAGGTTGTTAAAAACAAAGACCTGACATAGCCTATTGTGGATCAATTCATGAGCTCTCTGTTTCTGTTCTTTCACAGTCCTTTAAAGAGACCTTTCAAAGGAAAACAGAAAAGGCTAACCTCATTCTCACCCTGGGATCAAATATTTCTCTAGGTCTTAATAAAAGATTCAACAGTTTTATATCTGATCCTTCATTAACTCTATCAACATCACACCTACTCTCACCTTTTCTCCTTTCATCTGCTATGGATTTGTTCCCTCCATTCCCTCCTATATATGTTACAGTACCTGCTCTTTCCTTTGCAGTTTCACACCTGGTGATGGCTATAGAATTGAAGTGTTTTGTCTTTTTGCTTCTTTCCTTTTTGGCAGTTTCTTTTTGCTTAATATTTTGGCTTTGGTGTTTGATTTTCTTGATCTTCTAGCTTTAACTTTGTTTTGTTTAAGATTTCAGTCCATTTCCTGATTAATTTTTTGCCAACTATTTTTTGTAGCAGAGAAGTTTGGTGGGCTTTGACCTATGCTGTGACCCAGTTTATCTGCTAGCTTTTTATTTTGGTGATTAGAAGATTTTTCTTTTTTTCACTCTGTCTTTTTCCTCCATGGCCTGAGTGTGACCTGTGTTAATTTTCTAGTGTCAGACTTGATTTTAGATCTGTGGGTGGGACTGAAGTTGGTTTTGTGTAAAAATTGGATGGAGCTTTGCACAAGTTTTGAGAGCAGCTGGTAGCGGAATAGCATAGCCATTTGCATTTATGGCTTAGTTATTATGCTAAAATGGATGTTGGGTTGGTGGTTAGTTTGCTATTGAATCACACATGTCCATCCATCCATCCATTCCTCTATATCCTAATTACAGAGTCACGGGGGTCTGCTGGAGCCAATCCCAGAACACAAGGCAAGAAACAAACCCCGGGCAGGGTGCCAACCCACCGCAGGGCACACACACACACACACACACACTCTAGGGAAACTGCATGTCTTTGGACTGTGGGAGGAAACCCAAGTACTCAGAGGAAACCCATGCAGACACGGGGAGAACATGCAAACTCCACGCAGGGCAGACCCGGGAAGCGAACGCAGGCCTCCTAACTGCGAGGCGGCAGCGCTACCCACTGCGCCACCGTGCCGCCCCTAATCACACATGTAATTTATGCAATTCTGTTTACTGAATTTATGACGTGTGTCAGGAAAACTGCTTTACAAATATTTAGTGTTGATCAAAAAAATTTTGCAACACATTTTTCACAGAGAATCAGCTGGTAACCCAGTTCACCAAAAAGTTCACTGGCTTAGACTAACATTTTTTTCTCAGTGTCCCATAATGCTTTGCAAGCCCAGTGTAACATCACAGAGCTATAGCAGTCATGCTCAGAATTTATTTGTATGTATAATGTAAGATTGCTGCTGATCTGCTTCATGCATGCATGATGTCAAGGCCTGATCAGTATTCTAGCCTTCCACCCACCAAAAAAAAAAACTTGCAGTATTTTCATTTTAGGGGTATATTAGCTGAGTATAATGAGAATATTATGAATATTATGTTTACAAGACATTTCTATATTCTACATGGAAGAAAAATGTACAAAGCATTTGCACAGATAGATTGGAAACAAAAATGACCTCCCAGCTGCTCCTGCAGATTCCGTCTCTGTCTTTTGTTCTTTGAGGTACGGTGCTGAGGTGGTTAGCACCTGTGACTCATATCTCAGATCACATGTTTTTGGCCACAGTAATTGGTTCAGCATAGTTGGTAGATGCTTCCCTAGCCCTCAGGGACAATTGAAACACTAACTCAACATTTTAATCCACCCTATTGACTTCAAAGCATTTTGTGGAGTTCTGTGAAGTCCTGAACATTTCCATGATTTCACCAACCTCATAGCAAAGCGAACTCTGCAGGGTTCACTCATCACTGATTAGATGCTAGTGGATATATCCATCCATCCATTATCTAACCCACTATATACAGTACTACTAACTACAGGGTCACGGGGATCTGCTGGAGCCAATCCCAGCCAACACAGGGTGCAAGGCAGAAAACAAACCCCGGGCAGGGCACCAGCCCACCGCAGTATAGTGGATATATTCATATCCTAAAACAATATATACATTTTAAGAGATATAGGACAAAAGGAGGGCTAAATCTGGCCAATTTTATCCATTTGTATATGGTTTGTTTGCTGTACTGTTGTGATGAGTTTGAAACAACCTGTTTAGCTAAAAGATTCATGACTTCTTATAGATGGATCAGTGGAATCACATATAATGAGTATGTGACTCTCCAACTTCTGTCTATTCTGTCTATTTTAAGGATGTAACTGGTCTTGTTCTTACTAGTTACTTGTCTGTTTCTATAACAGAAAAATGTAAAGGTCATTTTTCGCATTTGTGATTGGAGCAGATATTGGCTTGACTCATCTTCATTTAAAAGTGTCCCTCACTGGCCACAAAATCTACCACCTGCTAAGACATTTGTTCCTTAATTCATGTGTTCATGAATCCTTTCAGCTGCAACTCCTGCCGGGGGCTCTCCAATTAACTCCTGCCAATAAATTCTTTGACATTTTTCCAGGTTGGATGTTAGGTGAATTTTAGGAGTTATTTTATTTTCAGCTATGAATTGCCATTTTTCTGTTCACTGAAATAGCAAAAGCCATACTCCCAGCTTTCCAGTTGTACCACTTATTTTCCTTTGCAGATACTGAAATGTGCCACAAAGCTACAATAATCTATACTGTGCAATGCAGTTTCTTTGGGAGCATCCCTTGTGCCAGTGAATGTATAAGTTCATCTTTTGACAGCATGAAAATTTTAAAGTACTGTTAAAAAAACAAAGGACAATTAAGGCTCATTGATTGGGTTAAGAATTTGAAGTTATCCAAAAATTCTGAATTGGCCCAATTTTTGAAAATGGATGGTGGGATAGATGATTTTTTTTTTAATTAAACCAAAAATGTATAGGGTTAAGACAATCAGCTATGCATCCATAATTTTGACAAAACAGATATTTGTTGTAATACTTTTGTTAAAATGCTGTACTATTTTTATTCACACTCCTTTGGGATGTTATTAGAAAAACAAATGCACCACTGATCCCAAACAGTTGTTTCAATAAAACCATTGCTGTCAGACTGCTTGCTTTTCAATTTCCAACTAATTTGTTTAACACTATAAATGATGAATATTACAGAAAGATACAGAAAAATTAAACTTGGATAATTTCTGTTAATCTTTATTATTATGTTAAGATAAATCTTTTCTTAACAGACTCAAGGAGGAAATATAATGAAATTATTAAAATGAAAGAAAATGAATTGTAAAAGAGAATTATGCTGGTTTGATAGGTGATTGATGGATGTGTAGACATGTAAAAAAAAAAAAAAAAAGTAACAGTAATATTTGGCAAGATTCCTTGCTCACTATTTATTCAGATGGAAGAATTAAATATGTTTTTTAGTCTCCTGACAGGTTATTTTGAACATCTCTTATAGGATAATAGATTTAAATTTCTGAAAATGATAATAAACTGATCCAGTTGGAGAGTTACAGCTAAAGGAAAGTATTAATGATCATTTTAGTAATAACCAACATAGGGTCTGACAATGGGTCCAAAGATTTCATCCTGATACCTAATGGCACTCAAGGTGCCTTTGTCTAGCCTGTAAAGGTCTGTGCGTCCCTCCATGGATATGCCTCCCCAGATTATCACTGACCCACCACCAAACCGGTCATACTGAACGATGTTACAGGCAGCATAACATTCTCCATGGCTTCTCCACACCCTTTCACTTCTGTCACATGTGCTCAGGGTGAACCTGCTCTCACCTGTGAAAAGCACAGGACGCCAGTGGTGGACCTGCCAATTCTGGTATTCTATGGCAAATGCCAATTGAGCTCCATGGTGCCGGGCAGTAAGCACAGGGCCCACTAGAGGACATCAGGTCCTCAGGCCACCCTCATGAAGTCTGTTTCTGATTGTTTGGTTACAGACATTCACACCAGTGGCCTGCTGGAGGTCATTTTGTAGGGCTCTGGCGGTGCTCATCCTGTTCCTCCTTGCCCAAAGAAGTAGATACCAGTTCTGCTGATGGGTTAAAGACCTTCTATGGCCCTGTCCAGCTCTTCTAGAGTAAATGCCTGTCTCCCGGAATCTCCTCCATGCCCTTGAGACAGTTCTGGGAGACACAGCAAACCTTCTGGTAATGGCACGTATTGATGTGTCATCCTGGAGAAGTTGGACTACCTGTGCAACCTCTGTATGGTCCAGGTATCGCCTCATGCTACCAGTAGTGACACTGACTGTAGTCAAATGCAAAACTATTGAAAAAACAGTCAGAAAAGATGAGGAGGGAAAAATGTCATTCACCTCCACCTGTTAAACCATTCCTGTTTTGGGGGTTGTCGCATTGTTGCCCCTCTAGTGCATCTGTTGTTTATTTCATTAACACCAAATCAGCTGAAACTGATTAACAACCCCCTCTGCTACTTAACTGACCAGATCAATATCCCAGAAGTTTCATTGAGTTGATTCTATACTTTTTCCACACTCTTTTTAAACTCTGTTTATTAGGAATTTCAAAAACAAAATACATCACTTTCTACATAGTCACCTTTGTTTGAAATGCAGTTTTCCCAGCGTCACACCAACTTTTTTATGCCCAATTACTACTTCTCCCTCCTTCAGCGTTTCCAATATATATATAGTGTGGAAACTTTTTGAACATCCCTCATATATATTTTAAGAAAAAAAAAAGTGTTAACTACCTTAGCCACAAAACACAATCTTGCATGCATAATATAAGAACTCAATTAATTTGAAAGGCCTAATTAAAGTCAGCATGATGTAGCAGTGGTTAGGGCTACTATGGAAGACCAAAATAAAGTTCTGAGTTGCCCACTATCTGTGAGGAGTTCCACATTCAATCTGTGTCTGCATGGGATTTTCTCTGGTTTCAGTTTTTTTCCCACAATCTAAGGTCATACAAGTTGGGTTGATTAATGGCTGTTAAATGTTCCCATAATAGTGAGTGTAATGTATGTGTCTGCTTAAATGTACCATGCACTCCATCCAAGGTTGACTGGTGCCTTGCAAACAAGGCTGCCACTTTTGTGTTTACTTCCTATGACCCTGTTTTTAAATAAATCAGTTAAAAATGAATGAATGAATAAAAACTGAAGCTTGCTGTAGGTCAGTTGGTGATCACCTGTGTAGATTTCATTTACATTATGCTTATATTACAGAATGATCTCTTAAAATACAACTTGCTGTGTGTACCAATACTAGTTATCACAAGGCAATAGAGTGACTTGGTGGTTGTCACTGCTGCCTAATCCGGGTTGCTGTTTTTGTTGAGTGTATGCACGACTTACATGTTTTTGTGTTTCACCAGACTATTTTGGTTTTCTTGCAAAGTCTAAAGACATACTGTAACTATAGGCGGATCTGTGAATTTAAACTGACAAAATAAAGAGAAAAATCATAAATGATATAATGTATAATAGTACAATAATCAAATTTTCCAACTTGTGCATTATAATAATGAAAAAAACAATGATAGTGATATATTAAGAAAGATGGTGGAAACGTTCTCTGTAGCTGGCCAATACAAAGTAACACATTAAAAGACGTTGATAAAATGCAATTTTTAGCATGCATGTTAGGTGGATTGGGATTGCTAACTTGGCAGTAATGGGTGTGTGGTGTGTGTGTGAGTGTGTTGGCTCCGCTATGGACTGCTGCTTAATCCAGGGATTGTTTCATACCTTGAACCCTGTGCTTGCTGGGATAGGCTCCAGCTCCCCACAGCTCTGCTCAGGATTTAGTAGGCTTAAAAATGGTATGGTATGGCATTAACCGTCACTTGAAAGAAGTAGAAAGTATATGTTATAGTTAATGAGAGGTTAACAGTCTTTATATACATTTACTGCTTTCCCTTTGTAGATAAATTGTTTAGAAATGATTAATGCCTACAAATAGGCAACAGCCTGTTCCAATGAGTTTAGTGGATTTTAATGTGACATTAATTGCCATATGGTCAGATATACTGCAGTGGGCTGGCACCCTGCCTGGGATTTGTTCCTGCCTAGTGCCCTGTGTTGGCTAGGATTGGCTCCAGCAGACCCCCATGACCCTGTGTTAGGATATAGCGGGTTGGATAATGACTGACTGACTGACTGGTCAGATATAGTCATGACCAGAACAATTCTAACATGTTTTATTTTATTTTTTTATTATTTTGGGTGGCTGAAATATTTTGCATTTGATGGATCAGTAAAGACCACATAATGTCTGTGCTGTGGTATTTTGTGCAAATTTATCACTTTCACACATTACTTGGCCAAGCATCATGATCTTGAACACCAATTTGTTGTTCTTTTCATTTCTTTTAATATATTTTTCTACTAAATTTAACTGAACAAATGTTTGGAAGAGGTGTAACTGAACATGCTAACTTTTTATGCTGCAAATTTTACACAGTGCATGTCCATCAAATTCATTTGTTCTGAGAGCAGCAATGTTCATTGGAATTTTTACCATGAATGGCATCAGTTGTTTTTGTTTAAAATGTCTAAAGCAGTTGTCATGTTACATTGTCTTGTACAGTGGCCATTTTAGAAAACCTTACAACTGCTTTAGTAAAAGTCCTAAGAACAGATTGACAAGTAACTGAGGGGCACAACAGGAAGGTAATAATATGTGAATATATCTATCAAGACATTCTTCCTCTGTATGTTGGTGGGTTGCTATGTTCAAGAAAAGAAATTAGCCCCTCTCGAAAGAGCTTATAGATAAAAAGAGGTCTAGCTCATCCAAACTGTTAATGGTGTATATAAACTAATGTGGACTGGCAGAAGATGCACGCTGTATAAAATGGGATTTTTGCTTTCTTTGGTTTGTCACATAACTGTGTTAGTCTCAAGCTGTCAAAATGGAAACGCAAATAAGCAGATAGGCTAGTTCATTTTGGTCTTCCCTACTCTAAAAGATTCCTTTTTTTCACAAATCTTACCACACAACAGATATATTTATTTTATTTTCTCGTTTATTTAGATATGCCATCTTCTCTCTTCATCTCTCTCTATTGCCAGGGTAATTCATTTTCATTAAAGTAGACAGAAAGGAGTTCAGCTGCAATGGGGAGCCCAATATTAGTTATTAAATCACAATTTTTAAGCTGGCAAACTGTTTTGCATTATTCATGATGCAAAGCAATCACCCAGCACAGATTCCTAATGCTAGGGTTTGCAAGTCAAGCAATTTTCAACAGTGTTGATGAAGAGCCCGTATTTTATTGAAGGCAAGACTGAAGGTAAAAATAATGAAGTTTATAACATTGAGTATAATCTAAGAAAACTTAACAATAAACATACTGTATCTTGGGCAGACAACAAGCTTGCTGTTAAAGGGACACCTTATCAAATTTATACATATTAAAATGAAGCATTAAATTTAATGAGTTGAATGTCTGGAAGCATAAGATTAATCTCTAAACCAAACAGATGGTTATTTATTAAGTGTCTTCTAATATAAGTTATCTGTACAAATTAACATAATTCGTTCTTAATGAAGTTTGATTACTTGTTATTAATTTTTATAGTAATGACATGTAATCCACTACAGGGATTGCTTATTAAGTAGGAAAGTAGATGGTTGTAAAAGTCGAGTGTCAGTAGAGAATTTAGAAAAACTTTTAAAAAATAATAAGGAGCTAGTCCATCCATAAAGAGGTACATAGCAAAATTACTGCTGTTATATTAACTCTCATAGAGTTAAAGTAAACCCTAACAGATCTTTTTCAAATAAATGAACACTGGTGATTTTGCTATGTACTCTCTTTTGTTGCCTATGTAAGAAAGGTACTTTTTCTAGGTAACAATTAGATCCTCACTCTATTGCATGCTGCATTGTGGACATCGTTATTGCTTCAATGTTTATTTATAATGTAATAATTTTCCAAATAAGTGTTTATTATTGTAGCAAACATTATAAATGTACTTATTTTACTGTAAATTCCAATCCTATTGCTTTGGTTTGTGGCATCAGGTTTGTTTAGCAACACACAGCTGCTATATTGACACTTGACATTTAATGTGGCCTTGCGTGTTTAGACCAAGCATATTAACAAAAATAAACCTAAATGAAAGACGAGTTGAGAATTCATGCCATAATATATATAAATTTGCAATTACTGCGCTCTTATAACAAACTCAATTAATCTAATATCTATTCTGGCGGCCCAGGGCACAAGACACTAAACAGTCCTGTAAAGGTTGTGATTTTAACATATGAAATGGAAAAGAATCATTATCTTAAACACTCAGGATTGTGAGTGGAATCATAAGCTAACCTAACCTTCATGTTTTTGGGAATGTGTGAGGTAAAACCATGCAGACAAGGGGCAAAAGTGCAATCTCCTCCATAGCAATGAGCAGGCACAGGATTTGAACCAAGGAGACTGTATCCTTGAGGCAGAAGATAGTGGAAAACATAACTTTTTAATCTCTCATTTAGAAAGAAATTATCAGTAAAAGCCCTAAGAACAAGCTGACAAGTAACTGAGGGGCACAACAGGAAGGTTATAACATGTGAATATATCTATCAAGACTTTCTGCTTTGTATATTGGTTCGGCTGCTATACACAAAAAAAGAAATTTGCCCCTTTATAGATAAAAACAGATCTGGCTCAGAGCACCTTGTTTGTGCTTGATTCCTATTCCTGAGAGAATAATAGTACAAATAATCGTCTACGTACAACCATGGTCGGTTACGATGGACTGATCATAAGTTGTTCTGGATGTAAGACAGACCGTTATATGTATTCGATCCTGGCTGTATATATAGTACTGAGTCCCTTAAGTCATATTGTTTGTTTTATATCCTTTTTTATCATCATTCTTAGTACATTGTTTCGATTTTTTTTAGCTTTTTTGTGTAAATTATTTTTTAGTTTATTTTTTTGTTTCATTATTACATCTGCTCACATGGGTGCCAAACCTTTAACAGCTTCACAAATTCTTTCTTTCTCCCAGTGTTCATTGTGTTAACTGTGACAGAAGGAATTGTACCGGCAGAGTTTGAGCACTCATATGGTATCTGTTTTAACATTTCATCTGGTTAATTATTAAACATTAACAAGTAAAGGAGTTTAGTGCTGTTTTATTACTCCTTTTTGGCAATTCACAGAAACCGGGCCATGATGGGACACAGCGCAGAAGCTTCGGAGGTTAACCAGATTCAAGGACAGAGTTCAACCATACAGCGTTGCAGTGAATACTGCTTACAAAAATTAAAATCACATGTGATTGCATTTGCTTTCATTCCTCACTCATACTGCTTGATCACCTTCATTTTTGTGTAATTTTCCTGTAATTATAAGACAAATGTAACTGAACATAGTCAAAAGGGCTGCAGGTAATAAACTGAGATTGAGATGAATGAGTTACGGCATATGGAGCTGGTGTTGTGAAAACTGTCATTTGCCCGTGAGACACAGTAGCAATCGAATGGTCGTAAGACACATAACTCATAAGCCAACAAAAACCTGAATGATGAAACATTTTTCTAGAAAGAAACTGGGGACCTATAAGCATCATTTAAAGAATTCTAAGCGATAGACTCCATTTCACTGGTGTAAAATGAAGTACAGATATTTATATATAACTTTCTGCAAGTATTTTGTCCTTAGTATTGTTTTCATATTTAAAATGGTGTAGTCAAATAAATTTTGTGGTCAGAATCCACCCGATGTCACTTTAGAGTTCTGTAAGGAGAATGTCTCTGCAGTGAGGGTTTCCCTGATCGATGATGTCAGCAAATATCATCCCAAAACAGCTATACTGGAGTATAGGCATACTTCCTAAATTAATCTTGAGATTAGTGATTGACAGCAACCACCTGGTGATGCAAATAGCCAGGTCAGACTTAACCTAAAGAATCTGTACTAACAATCACTTAGTTGACAGTTACACGTGGAGTAGCTGCAGACGTTACAGCTTAAATAAGCTCCAACTACACTATACAAAACAGTGTTGTCTCTTTGATATACTAAAATGTTAAATTCTGCCTTAATGCAATTTAATTTTATATATATAGATTAAAGTGTAACAAATAAATAAATACATAAATATATATAAATATATATATATATACAAAGTATATATATATATATATATATTGTGGCAGTAGGGGGCAGTAGTGCACCCTTGAACCCTCAGGTACAACTCCAGACACCAGGTAAAAGTCCAAAGACTCTTTATTTTCTTTTACCAATGTGCACAAAGCACCCTCCACACTACTCTTCTAATAAACACAATAACCAACACAATGACTCTTTCCTCCTCGCCCAGACACTTCGCCCTCCTACCTCCCAGCTCAGCTCAGCGTCTGGACTGAGGCACCGCCCTTTTATAGCCCCTGACCCGGAGGTGTTTCTGTCCCAACAGTCCACAGTTCCTTATTCCTTCCGGGTCAGGGCAATCAGTCTTTTCTTCAACCCGGGAGCACGTCGTTCCTTCCCGTCACGTGACCGTGACGTACTCCCGGGTCATAAGGCATCACAGAGCCTATAAGCCCTCCCACAGCGACTCCTGGTGGTCCCCAAGGTATCCAGCAGGGCTGTGTAAAAACACTACAAAGTCCATAAGGCCCTGCTGGACCTCGGGGCACGATCCTGCTGTCGGGAGAGCTCCTCCTGGCGGCCTGGGGGTGAGGACCGGCATGGAAAGCCGGCAGTCCTCCACAGTTCCCCCCCCTTAGCGACGACTTCTGGGGCGGAGCGTCCTGCCCCGCGAGGGACGTCCTCCTCCAGGAGGACGCGTCACCTGGGCCTTGCCTGCGTTGCCCCTGTCCTTGAGCGAACCTTGGGGGGACGGTGTACCTCCTGTCTCCCCGGGGACAATGGCGCCACTCATGGCCCGGTCGCCGGCAATTGTAGCACCGACGAAGCCCTCCTGGTTGCTTCCCTCTGCGGGACCAAAAACATCTCGGGAATTCCGTCAGAGTCGTCTCCGCCCCTTCCTCTGCCAAGGAGGGTTTTACGGCCGCTTTACTGCTCGCAGTCTCTCTTTCCATTATGTCGGGAGACCCACCTTTCCTTTTGGGGATCTCCCGTTTTATCTGGGGCTTGTGCTCAGCCTGAGGCTCCTTATGGAAAGAAGAGAGCCTCTTTGCTGTCTGCATACCCGTTACTTTCAGCTTACTAGGAGCCGGTATCATTAGCACCGTCTCGCTCCGATGAACAGCACTATTCAGCTGCACCGGCACGATCGGCGCTTCCCCCGGACCTCCCGTCACCGGCGTTGCCCCACACGCAAGACCGGTCGGGACCTGGAGAGTTGCACAGCCCCGGAAAGCCACGTCACACGCCTGCCCCGGGCTGTTTACTCCGTTCCCCAACCATCCGGTCATCGTACCACACTCTCTTGTTGGGCACACGGTGCTTTGACACCCGCTACTTATCCTCGGCGGTGTCAGATCGCACTGTGTCCCCTTATATTCTACGACACGGGAGGGACTCACCTGCACTCCCGCATCGATCATCTCTGGAGCTTCCCGGC
>JANRMT010062854.1:50427414-50569907 GCA_026402145.1 Polypterus bichir lapradei
GAAGAGTGGGGTAACATCTCACAGCAAGAACTGACAAATCTGGTCCAGTCCATGAGGAGGAGATGCACTGCAGTACTTCAAGCAGCTGGTGGACACACCAGATACTGACTGGTACTTTTGATTTTGAGCCTCCTTTCATTCAGGGACACATTGTGAAACATTTTTAGTTTATGTCTTATGGTGTTGACTCTTTTAGTGTTCATACAAATATTTACACATTAAGTCTACTGAAAGTAAAAACAGTTGAAAGTCAGGGGACGTTTCTTTTTTTGCTGAGTATACATACTGTATACATACATACACAACTTTGTCCGAACACCCACTAGAATAACTAAAAAGGATAAAAAATTTCTAAAGAAAGAAAAGAAAACTTCTGACTTGGCAGTCTCCGACCCAGTGAGGCACGATGCAGAAATATTGTTGTTGTTATAAAGGAGCCCCAGCAGTGTTTCTTGACACACTTCTGCTGAATAATTCCTTGAAGATGAGCAGCATTGTTTTAGTTTTGTTTTAATTTTCTCCTCCTCTGCTACATCAAGGATGTCTAGAGTGTGCCCCATAACTGAGCTTGCCCTTTTCATTAGCTTGCTGATTCGGTGGGCTTCTCCTGAAGCTATGACTTCCTGCCTGGAGCTTTTGTTGCTTGCACCATCAGCTCTAATCGTCTGCAGATCTGTAAGGCCATTATTACTTGTCTCAATTTTTGTGTCATTTTTGTTTATGATGATGATTTAACTTTTGTATTTAAGTTATAAAGTAAATGTATGAGGAATAAGAGAATACAAGTAGAACAAGCAATATACACAAAAACAATTAGAAAGGACCCGGAATTGGAATCCACAGCTTAAGAGGTGTGAGGCAGCAGCACTAACCGTTCTGCCACTTCTTAAATTAAATTATATTATGGCACAGCAATATTGGTTAATGTATCAGTTAAACATTAAAATAATTTTCTAAACAATGATTTGTGCACTGCAGTTACTTGTTTTAGGTTAATATATGACTAGCTATGCTAAAGTTATGTAATAATCCATGTTACTGTTTTAATTAGTGATGCTTTCTGATTCTTGCACTCCGTAATGTAGTATTGTATTTTACTGTCAGGTTGCTGTTTACCAAATTCTTTCAATGTAATAGCAATAGGTAATTTGAACATAGATTTTTACAGTTTTCCAAACTGTACTTTAACATTGTATTAAGCTAGTTAAGTGTTGTAAATAGCATGGCTTTGAAAGTTTTAGAATCTGAACTCATTTTTTTTCTTGACCTATTTGTATACTACTCTATATTAAACATCCTCAGTGAACTTCATTTGGAGGACAAGTTAGACTTATTTAAAGCATTTTAATTCACTGCATGTTTGTCTGATACTTCAACCATATGTTCATTCCTCATGGAGTTGATATTCATAAATTTTATTGTTAAGAGCCGATTATTTATCAATGGATTCACTTCATGCCATCGAGCATAGATTGTAAATGACAGAACAGAATAATTATTTATAGACTTTAAAATTAAAGTCTCATCAGTCTTTTCATGGTGCATAAACATAATGCCAACACATTGCATATGTTTCTTCTACAGATGCTTTCCTTCTCAGATTTAGAAGTGTATCAGGCATACAAATGAAATATCTGATGAATGAGTGCTTTCAACTCTGATGTATATTACATGCATGACTAGAATAAGGAAATGGTGAAAGGAATCAATAATACATATGATTCTTATGAAAATTACAGCCTTTATGTTAAGATGCTGCAAATACTTACTTAAATGTGACAGAAATGCTTCAAATATGGTCCAGGCATTTTTTCTATTACATGCCCTATTACTCTGTAGAACTTCCCAACCTGTTTGCATAACAAATAATACATTTCGATTATTCACACAAAGGGTGGCATATCTGGATGCTGGCTATGCTCAGACCTCCGTCCTTTCCACCTGTAAGACGTTTACCAGCCAACAGTGTTAACGACTTTCCCTATTTTCTGAGTCACTCCATCCATTTTCCTTTCAATTGCTAGTCTATTTAAGATCTGTGAGAATCCACTCCTATTCTGGTAGCTTTATGCACATTGTAGGAACTACTCGTCAAATACAGGCCTGCATGGCCACTATTGCCAAACACCCTTACTAACTCAAACCAGGCGATTTTTAAAGCCACTAATGTTAAGTATCCAGCCTTGAAATGCAAAAGGAAACTAAAATACCTGAAGAAAAGCTGAGTCCCGATGTCTCTGAATGTAGTGCCATTCTGGTGTGCTTGATCCATTTCTGTTGATCATGCACTCAGGAACATCCTCATCCAAAATAAGAGAAGAGCACATGCAATGAACCTTGAGTGCAATCCCGCCTTTAGTATTATTGAATCCCATCATCCACAGTTTAAAAACACCTGATGCAGGAGCTAGCATTGACATTCTCAGCTGAGGCACATCTTCATCAGAGAGTTTGCTTGTTCCCCCATGTTAGCCTATATTTTATCTGAAAGTGACACTTTTTATTCCACAACCCAAGGACACACTATTAGGATACATGTTGACTCTAATTCTTATTTTTTGTGACATTATGAGCTTCATAGAAGCAGAACCTTGTTTCAGATGCTTTTCCATTTTAATAAGAAATACTTTATTAAGTGGGGAATTTATTTGTCCCCAAGGGGACATTGAAACTTTACAGAAGCAGAAGGATAAAGAAATGAAAAGAAAATGGGTACCAGACTTGGCTGTTGTGGGAAAGCAGCTTACAGTTGCTCATTCAAAGGCGGATGTGGCCCAGTAGAAGCCTCCATTAAACTTCCAGAGGAGCTGAAAGATTAGTGAAAACAATTATAAAATAGCAGCAAAATACAAAGATCAAGCTATGGCTGCAATGTCAAATGTTCATCAAAGATCTGGTTGTGGGATCTTTTTAAAGTTACCTACTTTGTTTATATTCGAAACATGTAATATACAGCACTCAGTGACTGTCAGATTTCTCAAAGACTCCCTTTAAAGTCTATTTCATTGATAGATTGTATCCGTATATAATTTGGCTGGATTACGTTTACATCTGGGTGACCTACCATTAAAAAAACGTCTCACGTGTCTACATGATATCCAGATAGAGATAGGATGAAATCCCCAAATAGGCAAAACAATTATGGGGGTAGTGGTTATTTGCATTTATCTGTACAGAACAGCACATTGCAGCTACTAACCTGTAGTTAGAACGGAAATGAGCTGTTCATAATGGCCAAACAAGAAAAAGTGAAAAGAAAGTGAATGCCTCACTGCCATAAACAACTGTTTCAGAATGACGCCAAAGATGTCTCATGAAAGAGACAATAGGTCAACTATAGACATACTGCTGATGCTGCCACTCGGCTCGATTTATAAGACAGTTGTCAGCACTGGTCTCCCTTCCATGACATACCTGACCATTGCCACTGCTCTTCGTGATGCTTTTGTCTTTATTTTAGGTGACTTAATTGTTTGTGGAGAGAAAATATATTTGTTGTGGCTATGGTTGATGGAAAAGCTCCAGTGCTATGAATTCAGAGGATAACCAAGTAGCTTCTATAATTAAGTTATGAAAAAATGTCCACAGCACCTAATTCTGTATTTTGAAATTTACTTTAAATTTTTTTATTTTCAAAAATAATTAATCATTTTATGCTTAAAGCTTAAAAGGAATACTTACTGTAAGCCCAAAGAGTAGTGAGCAGTTTTTATTGTTACCAAAAATATTTGCAGTGACAAATTCTGTATTTTAAAAGGGGATTTTTTTTGTTCTTTATTTTGCCTTATACAATTTCTTGTATTAGGAATTTCTTAGATTTCCCCATACCCCTTGGGGTCAGAGCGCAGGGTCAGATCTTATAGCGCCCCTGTAGCAAGTGCAGGTTAAGGGCCTTGTCAAGGGCCCAGCAGAGTAGGATCTCTTTTGGCATAAATGTGGATTAAAACCTGCAACACTCTGGATACAAGTGCAGAACCTTAGCCTCAGAGCCACCACTCCACCCCTACTTACTTAATAAAAAAACCCTGTTTTTGAAATTGCCTATTAATTTTGTATTGTGCTTTCAGGAACACAGGCAGTGTAACAGCACTAGCAACAAATATGCTTTAGAAATGAAATGCAATTTAAAAAAACACAATTGTCAAGAGTGCATCAAAAGTACCAGAAGGTAAATGTCATAGCCTGAGTATGGTAGCCCTCACATATAGTAATGGGGGGCCTTGGAGAAATAAAGGATGAGATCTGCTATATTAGATAACCTCATCGTTCCTATGATGAACTTGTACTCTATATTGAGATAAGTAGTTTGGAATACTCATTTTTGCATTAATTTCTGCTATGCAATATTACTGTCTAGTAGGCCATAGTGATGTTTTCTTACTATGTTAGGATAGTTCTAACAGATTTTGTACTTTTTTTAGGGTTTATGAGCAGACAGAGAAACCACCTCCCTCATTGATTGGTAGTGATGTCCTAGGACATCCTGAATCTGTTTTTGTTTTCATTACAGAGTCATTGCTTAACCTTTCAACACTGACCACAAGCAAGGTACCAACCCTGGACAGGATGCCCACTTATGCAGTTTACAGTGAGGAAATAATCTAATGTGGAAACTTTGGAATCCCTGAAGAAATTACACTAGAATAACATACACGTTCAAATAAAACTTTAGGCACTCCAGTCTAACGCTGAACCTAGCTCCCTCTGAGCCACCATGTGTGATAATTGGTCCATGGTGTTGTGCAGGTTTTTAAATAAATTATTGCATCCTAAGACCGTGCAGGCTCAGAACAGGTACAGGTGTGAGCATAACGGTGCCACTCTGGGGTTGATTCCGCTGCATGTGCAATGTGAGCAGATCAGTCAGGTGCCTCACTCACATCTCAGAGTGGTTGGAGTGTCACATCTCCACTTGATCAGGCTGTATAAAGGAGCCTGCACATCTGGGGGAAAAAAGGGAAAGAAAAAAGAACAGAAAGAATGAAAAGCAGGGAACAGAGGTTAAAGCAGAGGCAGGATATGTGAGAGCCCATGCTCGGGAGGCAGGTGGTTGAGAACGAACCTGGGGCTGAAGAAGGGGCGCTCCTATTGAGTGATACAAGGGATTTGGAGTGGCCTGTGATCTGGTGTCTCTCATAGATGGCAAAGGAATGGCAGTGGGAGATGTATGTGTGGCTCAGCGTAGTGCCTGTTGGATGCCGAAGGACCGGTAATGGAGACACAAGCCAGGTAAGTAGGGTTGACTGCACCTGTCAGAAGGACATTTTCTCTGGCTGCAAGGTCCGGACAGGATAAGCTGAGGTGATATCGTGTTTTAGAAGGAACCATTGGGGCTTATGTGTGTAGTGGGGCCACATAGGAGGTTTTATTTGTGTGTAAGTATGTCCTGTTGAGTGATTGTTAAATGTGAATAACAACACTGGTTGCACCAATTCCTCTTTGTAAATTAAGGTCAGTGTCTTTAAACACATTCGCACTGATGCGGAGGGGCTTATGGGAATTGTAGTTTGTGATTTGTATGCACTCTATTGATAAAACCGGACGAGAAGGATGTGGCGGGACTTTTTGATTGTGCCATTTTCCAGGCAACTTCATCATCAGCAGCTCCTTTCATTAATTGGGCATTCGTAGCGGAGAAGGATGGTGCTTAGCCACCCTATTTAAAAGTGGTAGTGGGTCCCTTATACTCCCAATCCAGTCCACCGATGCTCTTTGAGAAGTGGCGCACCTCCAAAAGACTATTCTTCTGGACTCTGGTGGTAGGACAGCATTTTACCATCCCAGTCCCAGGAAGCAGTTTTCCTGCACTTCTTTCCATCCTTTAACCATAGTTTACATTTCCAGAACCACTTCCATCACCTACAGTAAGGACTTTTTCGAGGACTATAAATATCGTCATGTGGGGGGTTTGTTTGTGGTGTTTGTTTAGTACTTTTGTCATTATTTTGCTTTACCGTGTTTGTAAGTAGTTATTCTAGTAAATAAAGAATATTTATATATTTATGTGTGGGGTGTGCTTAGTCTGTATGAGCATTTTCCTGGGGTGTTGTTAATATTCGGGTGGCAGGGTAGAAACATGGAATGGCTTAGGTGTTGGCCTGGATTGTATCCATCCCTATATTTTAAAGGCATAGCAGCTTCTTTGCTGTGTAAATCTGGTGGCAACCTCCATGCTTTCTAGAAGTCGGGGGGTGCACTACATGTGCTTGGAACAGAGTCCTGCATGTGATTTTAACCTCCATTTTATGGATTATTTATGGCTTATTTTTTGGACTTTTTAACCTTCACTTCAGCACTTGTTTTATCGATTATTTATTTAAAGAAGAATTTGAATCACTGCACTGTTTTCACTTTGTTCTGAGTAATTTTAATAAAAGCACTGACACTTTGGGCACCAGGCCCTTGTTGCATGTATGTGTCCTCATTTGCCTGGCTCATTTTGGTTCATGACTATTGACGTTTTCAGATTGAAGAGGTGACAAGGGAGAGTGGAGCCAACCCAGACCATCACACCATGTCATCCATATTTGCCAAAAAGGAAAGCATTTAAAAGTGTGTTAAAGTTTCAAAATTATATTCTGTGATGTATTAGGGTGGTTTGTGCTCGTGAAACACGGAGTTCACAGCAGCTTTTCTTGCTAACCATGTCTGACAAAAAGAGAATAGTCCTGTCTAAGTAACTGACACCTCATCTACGGTTGGTTCCTTGACTGGAAAAGAGAGAGCATTCAAAGAAAATGAATGAATTATTTAACTAATGAAAAATATCCCTATTAATAAGATATGGTATTAGCAGGCTAAGGGGACGCCCACCTAACACTTGGCTGTGGCAAATAGATGGTCATTTTCAGAGGGTGGGACTAGGCCGCGTATCTGCCTGGGGGGTTGCCAACCAGGATCTCAAGCTGTTTCATCATGTTGTGGGTGCAGCAACGCGCTGTACCAGTGCATGCTCCCCAACCTGACCTGACCAATATTAGCATGGTGTTGGCACAGAAAACGTATAGAAGTGCAGTAGTGAACAAAATCGGCAGCATATTTTCTTCCCTGTAACTGAGTAAGCAAAGTTTTGTTTCTCACATACCCTTGCTTTCTCATCCCTTCTCTCTGAAATTGTCCCTAGGCATCTCTCACTTTCAAGGCTTTTCATTGGTTCTGGGGTCAGGCCTTGCTTTGAAGCTGCCAGGTAGACAGACAATAAATTATGGCACTTCTGAGAATCAGAATGTTTTCCTGGAATCCCTCTACAACAAGGCTACCTGCATGAGAGCATCTATTGAGAATTGCTTGTCAACAGGTAGCAAAAGGAATACTGAGAAGTAAACAAGAAAGAATTACTTGCATGTATGTTTTATCCCTAAAGCTGGGTAAAATAACAGGAAATGTAAGGAAACAATGGTTGCGCTTACTTAACACTAACTATGCGTGTTTGCAAAAGGGGAATACTGTTAAGCACTCTTTTTTGAAGGCAAAAACGTGCAATTATCTGCTGTTGCCAGAATAAGCTTCAGAGCCCCATAACCCTAAGCATTGTGGAAACAGTGTTTAATAATGTGCTAGACTCCACTTTAAGTCAATTACATTACTGTAGCCACAAACAGATAGCCTTCTGAGGCAACCTGCATGAGGTTAAGAACTTTAACTCAAGTAAGCAGACCTGCTTTGTAATTTGCTATCCTGTGATGAATTATTGATACTACACTGAAGTACATCACATTTTTATTGCTTCAGAAAGGCCCAGTTTGACAGCTTCTAATCCGCAAATCTTGGTATTAGTATTGAACAAAAATAAGATTTTACTGAAACTGCAATAATTAAGGCTTTGAAATTCCACAACAGCGTGCCTGCAGTTTTGTTTTTAATAAGAATCTATAATTTGGCAACCACTTCTGCTTTTCACATTTCAAGTAGATGATTGATGAGTGTATAAAACGGGTAAAGGTAGGAGAATACTGCTATTGTGTCGATTGATATGTTTTTCTGAAATTCTTGACAAAAACTTACTAGTTAGCTGAATCACATTGAGGTTACAGTAGTGATGGCAACAGCCAGGTTAGTCTGCAATCCTATGACTCGCATTGGAATGAGGGAGTCAAAAGACAAATGGATAAAAGTCAGAAAGAAGCTGTTTATAGGAGCATTTATCTGTTAGCATGTGCATTACCCATTAATAACTGAGAATATGGACTGAAAATATCTAGATAACAATCTAAGTAACAATCAAAAATAGTGCAGGTAACTCTAAACTGAGTGAATTTGATATCTAGATGATACTTAATTAGGTGGACTGGGTCCTCCCGAGTTAGTATAACTGACTTGAAGGACACATGCCAAATAAGGGTTAATAGAAAAGAAAAGTAATACACACATTACGCAAACATATTAGATAAACTGTAAATACCTAAAAGAGGTTAAAACATGAAAAGTATGCCATATGATTCTCATCCTTGGCCACATCCAGTGTATACTGGTAGAATTTGTTCTCAAGGCAAAAGGAAAAGACTGTGAGCCCCAAATGCAAGATATTTTACTGAAAAGCTGAATGAATCAATCAACACACACTGAGCACTATTGTTAGGAACTCTTTTTCAAAGGTAAAAACCTGCAATTGTCGGTTGCTAACAGAATAAAAGGAATCATTAAGAATTCAAGAAAAAAATAAACTTCTCAAACAAATGAATTAAAAAAGCAAAATTAAGAATAATTCATGTAGTTAGGAAAAGGGAGAGCTCAAAAATAAAGGGAGAAATATAATTAATTGGAAGGACAACTTGAAAAGAAAGGCCACTCCAAAGGGGGGAAATCTCTTAATCAAATACTGTTTTTAATAGTTAACTGTATTTAAATAAACTGAAGCTTTGATTTTATAAATAGTTATAAATAGATACAAAAGGATTGAAAACATCAGTGTGCAACCCAATGCCCCAGCAGTTTCATTAAAATAGGGACTAAGATGGCAACTCCATTTTAGCCCATCTGCAATATTAGGAGGCCCTGCACCCCTTGGTTCAACAAAAAGAGGAGTTGGTAGCAGATAAAATAAAAGAGATCAATAAGAAACTAAAGAAAGATAATACCAAATGATTCATGAAAAATGAATAATAATGACAAATACAAGAAATAAGGTCATTTTAATTAATCAAAAAGAATACAAAGACAGATAAGTAACAATAAGCAAAACTATAACCTGGGACAAAGTGCCAAATGGAACCTGACTTACTCAAGTGATTAAGATCAATAGTGGAAATCCAGGTACATAGCCAAAACAAAGTAAGGAATGTTATGTGTAAGCTGCACAATGAAACCCTATCTTTAATATTGTGTGCAGTTTTAACCTCCATATTACAAGAAGAAACTAATCTAAAGAACAGCAACTAAACCTATACCTGTACTGCAAAGCTTGAGCTATGAAGAAAGACTGAAATAGTTAAAAAGTTTAGCCAAACTGATTTTAAAAGATAACATGTTAGAAATGTTTAAAATCATGAATGGAAATATGGTAGGGCTTCTGAGTGACATGGCAGTAAGGGCTGCTGCCCCATGATTCCAGTGTATGGGGTCGGAAGTTTAAGTCTGATTGTTGTTGTGGAGTTTGTAGATTCTCTCATTATTTGTGTAGGTTTTCCCTAAGATGCTCAGGTTTTTCCTTCACATTCCTAAAGATACACAGGCTAGGTTATCTGGTCATTTCAAATTGGCCCTGTTTTGCATTTCATCTGTCTATGGGTATTTTTTGTGGCAGGGTTCCCTTTTGGCAGCTGAAGGATGCCAGCAGAAATCACGCAAAACATAGTACAACCCCAAATTCTTTATTTGAGTTCTGACAGTATTAAACAGCATCTCTATACTTATGATGATGTTTACTTTAGAACGGTGATATATAAAAAAGAGGCTCTTTTTTATATTTATAAAGAATAATCTTAAATATAGTTTTTGACTTCTAAGTAGTCTAATCAAAGGCACTCAGAGTTTTGTATGTGCACATTTTCAATCAGATTCACTCTGAAAAAAGATACACGTAGTAATCCATTGTGTGATCCATTACTCAGTCACCGACATTAAGGGTATTCCATTAACTCTGTATTCCATATAGTTAACAGCAGTGTTAGGTGAATGGCAAGATCCAACTATAGATAAAGCTCACTGCACACTTATTTATAATAGTTCACACCAGGACAGCTTAAAGTCACCAATGAAACTACCATGCAAGTCTTAAAAGTTATTAGAAAAAATCGATTACATTGAATAAATTCCATTGGTAGAAATTTCAAACACCACACAGACAGTAACCAGGCTGGATTTCAAAGCAACGTTAGAGGAGCTTTTAACCAATCTGGGTAACCAGTGCACAACTTGTATCGCCATTTAAAAAATATTTTTGGATTTTGAAAAAAATAAGTCACACAGCTTACACTGACAAGTTAGCTTGTGATCTATCAATCATTTTGAATTAAGACACATCTTTGCGAAAGATCAGTGCGATAAAAGTTTGGTCGTCATGCTCAATACTAATCACAATCTTTTTTAAGAAGGGTATCTTCAATTCAAATTCATGTTAGTTTTCTCTAGTAAATGTATGCTTTAACACCTGTATGAAAAAGGGTTATGATTTCTTATCATATGTCTTCTTTTAACAAGTAATTATTTTGAAAAATCTTACCTCCGAAGACAAAAAGTAGCACTACACCCCAATAAATACTGGATCTTTCTTAGAAACAAATTAATTGTGGGAAAAGGTCATTTATGAATTTTAAGCAATTCTGCCCATAAATTCCATTTAAAAGTAATAAGGGAAATTGATAAAGTGATTTTATATCGCAAATTAAGTTGTCATGATGTGAAATGATGTGTAATATTAAACATACAAGAGTCAGAATGGCATTAATGGTGATATTTTATTAGAAATGTTCCACAGTGATGCATCAGGAAAAGCTATCTTGTTTCATATCATTTAAAAAAGTACATTAGAGAAGCGCTCAGTTCCATTTACTAATCATTTGTGCGTTACCTTGGAAGTAACACAAACCGACAGCAACAATCAAGCATGATTGTGTAAGTAAAGTAACACATACAAAACCATTGCTGTCTCTGTAATTTAACAATGTAACCATAGCGACTCTGAACTATACATTTGCATGTTTAAAATGACATTCGCTTGTAAGAAATTGGATGTCACAGATTCAATGCTCCTTGCATCGATAATTTAAATGAGAGTGATGCCCTACTGTAACAGACTCTATTTTCACTTGATTCATTTAATCTTCACTTCAAAGTGCCAAAGAGCTGAATGGGACTACATTTATACTGGGCACCAGTAGCTTCACTTGATTTGTTTCCTCATGCAGGGGCAATTGTACCTTTATAAAATGACTTGCCTTAAGGCTTACAAGAATAAAGTGAAACATGCTAGACCATTGCTTCTGTTTTTTGTTACCTTTGAATTATACATCAGCACTTAATAGACACAACAATAATTTCACAAGTAATCTGTGTGAAACAGGTTATTGTTCTTTATAGTAAAGAGCTTTATTTTCAGTAATTTATCACTTGTCACTTGAAAGAATTACTACAAAGTGCTAAATAGCAGAATACTTCTACACAGGTTGTTGCTTGAATGAGCCATTGACTGTGAACCTTCTTTATCATCAACCCAAGTTAACTTGTCTGTTATCAAATGGTAAGTATTCTTGTATTATAGTGCAGCGATTGTACATCAAAGAAAAAGACAGATAGGATGTTCTTGGATGGCAGAAACACCATCTGAATCACCTGACTGCCTGTCCATGGATGAATATATTCACACAGCTTACAATGGACCAAAGGCAAAGGACATACTGTACATCTGAACATCTAAAAAGTGATGTTGATAGGATATTGTTGGGCTTCCTACATCAGATGGAGAGATGACTCTAACAATGACAACAGTGGTATAGCTATGGGGGATAAAATGAAAACAGATTAAAGAAATGCAAACCTAAATGATTAGCATTGGGAAATGAGAACAGGCATCCTCAATAGACCAATTAAGTTGTGATTAAACATGACAAAAGAATAAGGTCAGAACATTCATATTACAATAGAATGATGTGTTCTTATGTGTATGACTCCTAATAAAGGCAGTCCCCCTAACTTGCACCATATTAAGATGTTATAACGGCAACAATTCAGCTGACAATCCTGTAAAGTGTACTTTACATTTAAGTTAAAAGGCAAGCATTTTTCTTTGGTTTCTTCTTGGAAACCCTAGTATCTATTTAGGCTTTGATGCTTTCTCTTCAAGGCAATCAGAAACCTTCAGTAAACTCAACCACACTTTAGCTCCATCTTTACCCTTTTTCTGACTTAACATTATGTAACAGGTGTATATTTTAGGTATGGAGGTTTTAAATTCTAGGATGTAGTATGGCCACCACAAAATTAAGCTGTTACCGAGCTTGGGTTTTATAAAACCATCTAAAAGACTCTTTTTCCCATTGCCTTTATGTGTTATGCCATCTCTCTAAAAATCCAATGTCTGTCCACTTTCATTAGAGAACTACTTAATGGATTTAGATTGAGTTTTTTTCTATAATTGACTTGAACATGATTTTGCAACTTCTCTCATCGCGCTAAGTATTATACTTTGGTTGCAACATCAATTTATTTGTGTGAAACCGAGAGACAGGCTGCGGGCCGAGGGGAAGGGGGAGGCGGGACCTCAGGAGTAGGGAGCCAGCCGTGGGCCATCCTCACTCACGTTCCAGCCTCCGTTCGAGTCACTCTACCTCTTGCTATGTGTTGGAGTGTACAATGCATCCGCTTAGCTAGCAATACCTGTTTGATCTCTACATTATCATGTAGAGATTGTTAAAGAGTAACGTTTGACTTTTTTGAGAGATCAAAGCTACGTGTGTTTTAGAGGGTACCAGTTCATTGGCAGAGATGTCTCTCCCATCAGAGATGAACAAGATCAGATACAGTGGCAACGTTTGACATTGGAGCGTACCTACCTTCGGCTTGGCCATAGATACCTTGCCAACTTTTTACATTTTTGGCAAAGAGATCACAGCTACATTCTTGCCCCTAATAGCAAAACCAAGCATATTTTATATCAAGAGGCCCTCGGATATGAAAGCTATCCATTTTTTTTTTTAAATTGATTTTTAAAGTTTGTCCCGTTTCACTACTACACAGACGGAGCCGCGGGGGACAGCTAGTATTTTATAATTTAACCATTTGAATATCAAATGCCTGCCTCTGGAGATTGATATCTGTCTTTGAAAACCTTTTAACTTGTCTATAATAATCTAAGTTTGAGTATGTCTATTTGCTTCTTGTCTATTTTATTGACATGTTTTGTAGTGATTTTTGGGAATTTGGAAATTTCTTATTTTAATTTGTCATGTACTTTGTAGGTTTGCATTCATTTTGACAATACAAATATCATTACAGACATGTGCTGACTTATAGCTCCATTTGGGACCAACCATTTGGCCGTATGTTGGTCACAAATTGTACAGGTCATTGCAATTGAGGTTCTATGGGTGTGGTGTGGGTCACCAATACGCATACTTTACTACCCATATGAAGTAGCAGAAACCACTCTGCCGGTCTTGTTGTCCGCACGCTGGGTTCATGTAAGGGAAGGTGGTGTGGGCCAGATGTAAAAGAACGAGTCATGTGGAACAGCGCTGATCAAAACAAACCTTAAAGGAACCACAAAGAGACAAAAAACATATGAAACGACTTACTATATTTATATTTATAAGGTGTTTCTACCTTCTTAATGGAAAAAAAAAGTGTGAAACATATGCAAAGATTAGAAAGAAATGTAGATGTACCAGCTACTTGAAATGCGACTTAAAAAATGCTCGTTGACACAGCTAGTTAGTGCCCAGAAGACTGGCACTCTGTGAGCACAATACATTTTTTTCACTTAGGTTGTGTCCATTTGTTGGATGCCACATCAGTACAGTACCTCTGCACCTTCACCATTACTTTTATCTCTGTTTCCATTTAGAGCGTATCATTCTATTGCTAGCAGTGCTGCCACAAGTATGTGATAAACAAAAAGCATTCAGCCTTTATGGCCTGTGACAATTTCTAGAACATTACTGCCCCAATTTTTACCTGTCGACTTCAGCTGTAAGTCCGAATGACCTCAACTTGGTTGGAAAGTTTTTATTGTTTTCAATCACAGAAATCACCATTATTGTAGATGTTGTTGTTGGGAACAGTGCTGTGTTACTACCATGTGATGTCTGTTATCAAGATGACATTTTTTAGGACAACAGGTGCTCTCTTCTGTGTCCAGGGTTTAGATTTTATCAAATCCTTAGTGTTGTAGCTGCAGTAAACTCAATTAAAAGAGTTAGGACTTATCATAAGGTTTTGTCATTTTTGCCATATATTTTGGTGTTTATAATCTGGACGTTGTTCAGACTTCCTAGCTTTTTGAACCCGTATGTTCTGTACTTAGTATTTTCTTTTCATCTTCTGGTCCTTAAACTGTGTTAGTCTTAGTGGACCTGTGACTTTGCCACCTATGCCAGGCAGTACAATCTTAGCCTAATTTTTGTGAAATAATTTCAGAACCTTTTTCTGACGTTTTTTCCTATCACACGCACAGCCATTTTGCATTTGTAGTTGTAGTTGTGACCATTTTGCATGTAGTTAATATGTACTCTGGAGGATCCTGCATCAAGAGGGTCTTGGGACTCCATAGACACCAGTATCTTCAAATACCTGTTTTCTGTTCATCAGTGACTTTTTAACTAGCTGCTCTTTTAATACTATTATTTGCCTGACAGAAACTTCCCTTAATAAGCCTTTATCTGACCAAATTCATCTTCGCTGTGGCTCACACACAAATCTTTTCACAGTTCAATGATCTCTCTTCAGTTTTCATAAAGTACAAGATGATTCAAAAAGATTAATAAGATTTCAAAGCGCCATATTTTTACAACCATGAGGTGCCTAGGAACCACTCACATACCAATTGGGGGGGTCATAGAGTTTCTGACTGTCACCGGGAGATGGCTCCCTGCAGTCTGCAATGAGATGGCGACCCCTGAGCAGAAAGAGTTTTGCGTTCTTTGCTAAACTCGATTGGCCGTAAAGGAGCCCATGATCTGGCACTCCCACTTCTGGCCCCAAGATCACCAGATCTCATGCCATGTGACTTTTTTTTGTGGGGGTACGGTAAGGATTCTGTTTATGTACCACCACTCCTAACAACACTGAATGATCTCTCTGAAATCACATTGAAAGAGCCGTGAGTACAGTGACACCCGACATGCTCAATCGATTATGGGATGAATTTGACTATGACGTTGTTATTGCCCATACAGCTGGAGGAGATCATATTGAGCACTTGTAAAATTACATAATAAATTTCTTTATGCTCACCTAAACCATTTACAATTTACTTAGTTGTTCTGTAATGATTTACAAGTGAAATGAATCATTTTGAAATCAGAGGAATCTTTTTGTATTACCAAGTACATTTCATACATTTATTTAGTCAATGTTTATCCAAAGCAGCTTGCAATGTCTGAGATACAATTGGTTAATTTCTTTTTTTGGTTTCTCCAGCTGGGGCCCTGGCAGGTGAAGTGACTTGCTTGGGGGTCTCACAATGTCAGTGGCAGGATCTGCACCCACAATCTCATGGTTTGAAGTCCAAAGACTTAACCGCTGTGCCACACTGCCTGCCTAGCAATTCTTTTTATGCCTTTTGCAAGACATTGCACTATTTCACTTTTTTTATTCAACTGAAATCCTACTGATACATCACTTACATAATAATCTGGAACACAGTGTATGTGTGATTTCATCACTTCTTCCATTTTTGGTTGGTGTGCATTGCTCTCAGTACCAATCTTTTGGATTCACATAAAAACAAAAATATTTCTTTGTATTAGTGATAGTTACGAAAAGCTTTTTTATGAATGACTAGGACCTCAGATGCTATTTTGGCTACAGTTTTAATTTTTACATTTTTAATTGCTAGCCTCAGACTTTTGCCCGTTTCAGCCACTTTTATTTTGTACTTTTTGAAATTTGTGTTATTAACATTCTGCATTTTCAGAACATGTCATGCAGCATGCTTGTTCATCTACTCAATGATTGTTCATCAGGATTAAAATGAAAAAAAAATGCCTGAACATCTGATGACATGTATGAGGATTACTGTGAGAATGGAAAATAACATGTTAATGGTTTAAAAAGACAGATGCAGTCGAACATAGTAAGGGTTCAAAACTGGGAGACCAAATACTGGAAACGGAAACCAAGGGGCAAGGTGAGATTAAGAAGTTTATTGGCAAAAAGAAGTTGTAACCATAAAAGCAAACCTAGAACTAGGGCCTGCTTAAACATTATTTGCTTTGATATGTATGCACTGAGGAATAAGGCATACTGTGACCGTCACATATACCTCCAAAAGACATGACATAAAAAAAGAAAAGAGAATATGAACAAAAATAAACTTTGTTGAATTATATCAAAATAAAAACAGATCACAGAATCTAAATCCTTAGGTGAAAAACATATAACATACACAAAATAGTGCATATAACAATGTGTTAATGTAACATTGTCACACTTACATTTTTGATTAACTATACTTCTGCTTATTTCACTCCTAACTCACATAATTACTGACCCAAATTTTTGTGAGTTATTTATTAACTTTTACATTCAATTTACTCCTAAGCACTGTTAAGCTTATATTTTCTTTTTTACCGTCTTTCCAGTGTCTTTTTTTTTTTCCACGGTGATATCATACATTTTAAATCTGATTGATTCTGCAATTCAATTCTTGATTATTTTCTGCAGTGTCTTGCTATTATGTGCTTTATGAAAGGTGTTAGGTAAAATAAAAATGGACTGGTTATTTGATGGATTGGTTTAGGGTTTGGCCCAACAGATGATGTACTTGTTCATTTTTCTGTCTCATCTGCCTTTTTACTGCTGTCTTCCACCCAACCTTAACCCCATCCCTAATTCATTTTAGCATTATGTCCTTGTCAGATTTGAGGGGAGTAAAAATATAAATCTATAATGACGATGTCATGTGTTTATTTTGAGCAACAATAAAGTTATAGCATACTACTCAATGATATGCTGAAGGTTAGCTTGCTTAGATGCTAAAAGATATAAACTGCTTGCTGTATCATGATATTTGTGGTGATGTATGCTATAAAATAGAAATATTATGTTTGAGTAAACACTGGAATTAGTCTGGACACAAAAATGTATAATGTAGCAGTGTATTAAAGAAGATCACCACATTGATCTGTATGCAAATATTCAAAGAATTTGGGAGCAAGAGCCTCTTGGTGCCTTGTGCTTCCTGAACAGCTTGCTTATAAATGTTCATCTGTCCTTGTTGCTTAGTGTCACTGCAACCGGGGCGTCTATATTTTCAATAAACTTCCTCAGTAAATTAGTTCTTTGTCATTATTCAAAGCAAAGATTCTATCTGAAGGTTTTCAACATTGACATTTTCATTTTTAGCTCATTGTAGGTAATACATCAAGCTCCATGAAGGGCACTATAGTCTAGGAGTGCTTCTTTCCTTTCACAGTTTGTGCTGCTCAGCACGCTCTGTTCACAGATGTCATTGTGATCGTCACACTGAGGTAGCAGGTGGATTGAACTTAATAGGCTTCCGGAGGTATATATTTCATGCTGCCAGCTTTAAAAAACAATTAGACAAAAGAGCCTTTCTGGGAAGACTGGACCACAGGAACACTGGGAAATACTCCAATGCACAGCTGAATGTATTAGTGCCACTCAGGAAGACAAGCAGAGATCCCACATACGGTCACACCGCAAATGAACAAAAATTTTGGAGAGGCAAAAGTTTAAATCCTGATTCTAAAAAACTCTAGCATGTTTTTTCCCATTACAACTAGGCTCACTTTGGGAACACTGATAGATTATTTTTAGTTCCTCCGGTTCACACAGGCTTTAATTTATTGTGTCACCCTATTGGATTGTTTCAGTCAGACTGTCAAGGTGCAGGCTTAGGTGCTTTCTTTAATGAGACTGACATAATGATTTCACTAGGGCTTCTTTAGAGCAGATTGAATAGGAGAGCTGTTACTCTACTGAATCTTGCTGACAGACTTTTCAATGAATTTTTCTTAGCTTATTAGCCTGTTGTCTGCCTCCTTATTTACAGAGAAGATACTATTAACTTGCTTTAGATGCATGAGCAGGTAAATGTTAAGATATTTCACAAATGCACAGATAACTTATCATGTATGAAAAAACCGTTCCATCACAATGCATTGTTGTGACGTTTCCTGTTTTTAATCCTGAGGCAAGCAATAATAAATTATGGCTTTGTAAAACCCACAATGCTAATTTGGTGAAAATGTTCCAGTATTCATAATTATCAAGTGTTCAGAATTACCCATATGAATTGCCTTAGAAGTACAGTATGTCTAGGATAAGAATTTCTTCTACGTCAGAGTAGGACATGAAAACTATTTATGAAGTGCCCTACACTTACTGCCCACTGGGATTATGAGATCACCTTTGAGAATGAATGACAACATGATTTTACAGAACCCCAAGCCACGAAGGTGTTTTTTATCCTCCTCGGAAATCATGATGATATTTTCTAGTTTACTGACACTAATTCTTTTGGACTCTTTCCATCTGTCTTAACATTCAGATCTAACTGTTGTCCCTTAATTTGCAAGTTTTAATAGTCCCTGCTCTTCTCTATTTTACTGTTTTCACTTATACGTTATTATATTACACTAGGCTGCTAGTGTTGAAATTATACCATAACTCATTATTCTTTTGTCTACGGGTACTTTTAAAGCTTTATGACATATGATGTTTAACCTTTGGTATACTTCAGCCTCCAACTGATGTCTGGCAGTACTGCATTAATTTGTATTTGGTGCAATATTTGCAAGTGTTTTTTAATTTGTCGTATAGCACATTTCAGTTTATACAATTTGTACTGTGTGATGCTGTATTGTAATCATTTTGCAGTTGGCTCAGGGGTCACCATGCTAGGGTGTATCTGGCACTCATATGGGAGGTTGACCCCCTAATAGTTTGTTAACCTGAGGATGGACATAGTGGTCAGTGAGAGACATTAAACAGGTCTTTTTGTTAAAAGGTACTAAAAAAAGGTAAAAAGTTTATTGTGCAGATTTGCAAAAGAATACCTTAAACAGGTGCATAAATAGTTTAAATATTCATATCAGTTCAGAGTATGAAATGGGTAAAATTACAGAAAAACAAATCATTAAAATGTCTTCCTTAAAATGAGTTTCTTTAAATGAACTAGATTTTCTCAGGAGACTAAATTTCCACATTACAGTTATGCTGACACCAGAAGAGCTAATCCCTAATAAGCATTTGTGGGACCCAGTGCAGCCGTCATTAGCACAGGCATGCACACTTCAGTGCTCTAGTCCAGGGCTATTCAATTACAAATTTAGTTGGGCCACAATTTCAATCCAAGAAATATAGCTGGGCCAGACATTTTCAGCTTCCAGTAAGCAGCAGGTAATAACAAATTTTAAACCAACACAAATGAAATGCATTGAAAAATAAGTAATGTTTATTCATTGTTTCCCTTTTAGATTTAGTTACATTGACACAGAGACATGAAAAGTTGAAAAAAACAAAAAACAACAAAAAAGGTAAAACTGGAGAGAATCTGAGGTAGTACCAATACTTTTTTGGTCATATTTGACCTAGGCATATCTCAAAGTGCATAAAAACAGAATATTTCACAGTATTAGTAATAATATTTGTTTCCCTTTTTAAATAAAATAAACATTTTGCTCACATCTGACCAAGGTACATCTCAAAGTGCATAAAATTTACCTTTTGAAATAAATATTTTGGTCATATATAACCCAGGCACATCATAAAGTGCATTTAACAGAATAAAAAAGAACTTAATTTTTCTCTTTGTAAAAACTTGATTGCTTTGTATGGATTGTAATAAAATTAATAAAAAAAAAAAAAAAAAAAAAGAATAAAAAAGAACTATTAATGCTATCAAAGCTGTCACTGCCCAAACCCATTACAACTGTAACAGTGACAAACACACATGAATACAACGTCTGCCTCACACTGAGGGGACAGAGGTTCATTTTAAATCGCCACATGTGTGATTAGCAGGCCTTTTTTTGTAAACAAGAAGGTGGTGGTACATACATGTTGCCTTTGGAGCAAGTTTGAGGTACTGTGAAGATTTATAGAGGGTGAGAGGCCTAGCGCTACATGTTTAGTGTATTTAGTGAAAGAATATAACATTTAAAATAAGAAATTGACAAATTGTCAAGTATAATAATAATTCTTGACATTTATGTACAGTAGCTATTTACTCACTACTCAAAGCACTTTGCAAAGTCCACGCAGGGGGGACCCAGATAATTCGTGATCTCCGTCACAAAACAAACCAAAAAAATCACTGCATCATAGACTACTACTGCCACATCTAGACACACAACACGCTGCATTGTTGGCTGAATGTTGATCAGCTATGTGGAGAGTTGCATTCATGGTCGTACTACTGTAGGAATTTATGTAGGAATTTCTGAGAGCTCGCAGAATGTGTTTTTCTCAGTTTTTCTCTGCATTTCTGGCGGGATCATGGGCTGAGCCACTTCACGCAGCCATATGAATATGCACTCCGGTTGCCCCAAGGTATTCCTGGAAGCATTCATCGTCTCTACACTGTGGCAGCAGAGCTCCTCGTCACCTCACCTTACTATGCTGTACCGCCAAGAAGTACTGGTAGCAGCCGTGCACCACTGTCACCGGCTCTCGATAGCCACCTTAGCTCCTGTTTGTTCTATTCCCAGTGGAGATTGGCATAACCCACCTCACAACCTCCTTGACATATTCCCAGTGGATACTCACTCTCCAGCCCTTTGCAATTTAAAATGTGATAAAAGTCCTCCTTTACTTCTCTTTGCATTGTTGTCTGTCGACACCACAATCGCATCCGTCTTACTCCTTTTCATCTTGGATCCCTCCAAACAACTGACTTCTTACTGTCCAATCCTGACAAAAATTGACCTCCCCACTGCACACTCTTAAAAGCTTTTCTGTCCTCATTACCCCAACCAATCTCAGCTACTGTAGAATTATTAATATCCCGCTTACTTCCAATGGTAATCATTCCATTAAAACGAGACCGCAGGGTTATCGCACTTTCAGTGCTATGTGAACCTCTATAAATAACTAAAAACAAGCTTTAAAAAATAATCCCGCACCTAAACCCAGGTTTCATCAAGCTGAACTGCGTACACACATACTATTATCTCAGTCACACTTTCTCAAAATACTCTTCAACCCCATTAAGGTGGTGTGACTTCTGAAGCTATATACAAACCAGCAAGCAGACTCTCAAGCCAATACTATGGTGTCTTCAGTTTATCTAACTCAATATTCTTGGGTTCTGTAAGGACGCATGAAGGAAAACAGAACATCATATAATCTGACCTAAAAGCATATGGTAGCTGCCTGAAATACATACTGAAGAGCCACACACTGTAATTTTACAGTGCTCAAATTCAAAATACCATATTTCAAATTTGATCATTTCTATCAATTCTAGATTTTCCCAGTGGACTTGTAACTCTTTTTGATGTATATGTGACAGCTCATTTTAGGAGACATGCATAAGTAACTATGGTACGCACGGACACAGGCTCCAAAGTAGTAGACACATTTTAAACCAGGCAAAGAGCATCAAGCAGTAGGGGGTTTACTGCCACAGTGAAAACTGAAACAACATTTTGGTTCAGTGATTCAAGATATAATGCCAACCATGAAAGAAATTATTGATTTTGTTATGTTATTCTTCTGATGCCAGTGTATACAGCTGGGAGGATAGCTCTTTAATTGTGTTTTTGTAGTAAAACTATAATGACTGTGGTAAAGAATATTGATATGCTCACCAGTACTGAGTATGTTAATGAACTTTGTTGTTATTGAAATAAACCCTGCAAAGAAAGCACTTGTAAAAGGCAATAATACATCCAGGAACTTACTATACCTTATTTTTTGTGATTGGATTTTTTGGCAAAATACAATCATAAAATATATTAACCTAATTTGCATGTGTTAGATGTTAAAATTTTAGTATATGATCTTATTAGAGGTTTTCAGTGCTAAAGAGTAACTTTACAGCCTAGACAAGTGGGCTCAGTGTTGTTTTTCCAAGGGCTAGTATCAATATACCAAATAATTTTTATATCCATTTTTCTTACTAAAATATATTCTTAAACAGTGCAGTCAGGGCATACGGGGCATTTCCCCCATCTCCCAAAAAAGTGCCCTTATGCAAAAATTCAATAAGTAATAAACTCTAAAAAATGTATTTATAGCAACAATTAAAGACATCATATATTTTTCTATATTTCCACGATATTTTCCATGCAATTTCTTATGTGGAAGAATATTTGAGTATGTGAAATTTCCGACTCCTATCTTTGCTCCATTGTGCATATGCAGCCTGTACTTTTCACTTACACATTGAGGCCTGAAGGCTACAACTCTTATTAAACCATCCAGTGTTTGATTTTTTTGTGATAAAATATGAAATGTGTATAAACATGAACATTTTGTCATTTTGGAGTAATTTTCATCATTATAAATCGCAATGCATAGTTAATAATAATATGATTTAACATTTGATGCTGAGATATCTTTTAATAATGTCTTTTTGGTGTTTGAATTGTACAACCGCATGTTGATAGATCTTCATTTTTAATAGCATTAATTGACTGACATTTTCTAATCACTAGTGCCTATAGCTTAATATATAATGAAACACAAAGTTTACTGTAGGCAGTCTGTCTCCTTGGAAACCCAACTGTTGGCAGCTACTTACCCAGGCCAATGAATCTAAGCAGTAGAATGAGTCTCACAGGTGCTGCTCTTTAAGTACTTGATCTTCTCTCTCTCTATCTCTCTACCCCTGGCCCCCCCTCATACTTACATGCACAAGCACACACATACATACTCAAAGCCTATTGACAGAGTGCGGTCCCACTCGTGGTTTGTAGTGCACACCCCTTCAGTAGCACAAACTGCAGCCCTTTGTGTATACACTTGTGTGTACTTTTACTTTCATAAATGGCACCAAGTGAGCAACAGTGGCCACTCAGTATCACCAGAGTTTGACAAGCTCAAGCCCCTTAACTTGCAGAAATGCCACCTCCCAGGTGACGATACCCTAGGCCATGTATGTCGCCTATTGGATTGACCGCCTCTGTACACACTGTACATCTTCTCAGAATGGTGTCAGGATCTTTCTGTCAGATCCACATGGCCGTACCAGACTTTTATTGCCAAAAGTAGTAGTGTTCCTAAACAAAGGTAAGCTGCCTCCTTCCTAAAACAGGAACTCTGAATTTGAAAACTTTTAAATAACAGTGTATTTATGAGAAGGAAAAAAATAGCTGTTTGCATCCTTTTTAGGAAGCTGGTGATTTCCTGCCATTAGATTGCTTTGCAATTGCAGGAAAATAGATAGACAGATACAGTAGATAGATCTGGCAGCACTTCTTTCAAAACAGTGCCCAAGACTGATATTTACTCGATTATCTTGACATCTTTTGTAAGTCGCTTTGGAAAAAAGCATCTGCTAAGTGAGTAACTGTAAATGTACAATGCAAAGTAGGGGTCAGAAGAACATCTGGTATATTGGGATCAACCAAAGTCATGATATGCAGGAGGTTAGATTATGTTATTCTGAACAATAAACTGAGCTGCTGAAGGAGGGCTATAACTATAAACAACTGCCATTGCTTATAGAGTTCCTTTTATTTTGAGACACATCAAGAAGTCATGTCACAGTTGCCTTAGCAGCACATGTTTAAAAGAGAAAGCATAGCACTGCCTCCTCACCAGTCCCAGGATGCAATATACCTTAGAAGCCTAAATGCACTATAGAACCAAGCAACTGGTGTCAGGAATCATTAAGGCCTTAATTTACTGCTGACACCTCAACTCTGAAAAAGACAGCAAAGACATATAAATAGACCGATAATTAGATAAATAGAATATTTGCCCCCGGGGGGAAATTTGGCTTTTTCCAGAAGCTGTTAAAATAAATAAATGCATAGATAGATAAATAAATAAATAAACACGCACATTTTGGCCTGAACACACACCAGAATGACTATAAAGCAAGAAAATTCAAAAGAAAGAAAACTTCTGACTTGGCAGACCCAGTCACAGTGAGCCATTATGTAGGGATATTGCTGGTGGAGCCCCAGCAGAATTTCTTGACACACTTCTGCTGATTAATTTGTTGGCTGAAAGTCCTCAGTGTTAGTGTGTCAGAAAGAGGATGTACAGCATTGTTCATAATGGTAGTATGTTTTATCTTAATTCTCTCCTTCGCTGCTACCGCCAGGAAGTCCAGAGTGTGTCCTGTAACTGCGCTTTCCCTTTTAATTAGCTTGTTGATTCGGTGGGTCTCTCCTGAAGTGATGATATCCCTGGTGCATTCCTGTAAACTGTAAACATGCAGTGAAGATCTGGATTTTTTTTATTTCTGTTTATGCTCTTCTAAAGACAAAACTAGGCATACATTGTTTGCAATAGACAAAGTCTGATTCTGTTTCACCTCTTCTTTTAATAACTAATTGTGATTGTTTGATTTTTAATATGACCATAAGATGAATAGAATTACGTTTTTTGGTTATAGTCAGCGATTTGTCAGCTGATTTCTAGCACTTTTCCAGATCCACTGCACACTGCTTCAATATTATGACAGTGTTTTTAACAGAAAAGTTAACACATTACAGGAAGTGAAAACAAGTAAAATTGTGTCTTTTAATTTTTAAGTCATTTTGCATGTGTTCTCAGCATGTGAAGCTGGGCGAATGTTATTTAATTCTTTTGAATTTGAACCCTGTATATTTGTTGCACAGAAATCTCCATTTTATTTGTGAGCAATCCCTTGTCACTTCTATTAAATGACATTTAATTTTTTTTCTTTATATTTTATGGTGTGCCTAATCTGAAGTCACTTTCCGTTATATTGCACCCATGTAATTAAATAGTGTTTTATATAACGAAATCTGCTGAAGACACTTGTCAAATATGGCCTTTGCAGATATTAACACTTGAATTAGGTCTCATTAAAACTTCATTGTTTGTAACTGAAAAGGCTGGTCTTCCTTAGCCTGCAAGTTCAGGAGTTCTACTTGTCTATCTTAAAATGATGTTGAATTGCAGTAAAGTCACCTCGTAATTCTCGATTGTGGCAAGATTCATATATGTGTGCTTCATTGTTGTATATTAGTTTAACTTTGAACTTTTTTTGTCCTGGTACAGTTCCTTTTGTTCCATAGTATTTTGATTAAACAAATCCAAAAAGACCTGAGATAGGCATGGAATTGCATAATAAACTGAATAAGAGTTGCCAGAGTGTATTATAATTCTTTAGTAAAATTAGAATCTTGACAGAAAATGGCACCCACAGGACCAGGCTTATGTAGCCCTTTACCTTTAATGGGCCACATTATTCTTAATGAAAAATCACTTACATTGCAAAAAGTAAAAAAAAATAAAAGTTCAGTACTTTCAGATGAACTCGTATCACCCTCCTCCTCCACCAGTTAGTTTCTGCAGTTCATTCATACAGCCTTATTCAAAGCCAATAACCTCTATTATCAAGTCTCTTCAGAAGGCCATTGGAATGTGGTGCTGCGATCCTGCAGAAGGATGACTGGCAAATAAAGCTTAAACATTTGCTTCACAATAGCATACAGTAACAGACAAAAGAACTTAAAACAGTATTTTTTTTTTATTCAATATATTATCAGTATTAGTCACACAGGGATGGTCCAGGTGGTACCTACCGAGCTGACTGGAAGGTGTAGAAGATTTATTATGGGCATTTTAATTAGTGATGATAACAGTTCAAGAGCACTAACATCATGGACACTGAGTATATGGTAAGCATATGCTGAAGTGATATTGATTGAATGCACAATTTTATAAAAGTTCAAGAAAATCCTTTTTGACTTGCTAAAATCATATTCTCCTTAAATTAATCTTAAAGATGGTGCCCTTTCAAAACTGATTTAAGTTACAATTGGTTAGTATTACTCTGTCAAGTTACAATGATCCCTGCATGGAGTTTGCATGTTTTCCCCGTGTCTGCGTGGGTTTCCTCCGGGTACTCCGGTTTTCTCCCACAGTCCAAAGACATGCAGGTTAGGTGCACTGGTGATTCTAAATTGTCCCTAGTGTGTGCTTGGTGTGTGGGTGTGTGTGTGCCCTGTGGTGGGCTGGTGCCCTGCCCGGGGTTTGTTCCTGCCTTGCGCCCTGTGTTGACTGGGATTGGCTCCAGCAGACACCTGTGACCCTGTAGTTAGGATATAGAAGGTTGGATAATGGATGGATGGAAGTTACAATGATTCAAGTTAGCCTGCAGTGAGAACTATTGAAAAGAGTAGATCAATTTAAAATTCTAGGATTAGTGGTAGCCCAAGATGGAAAATTAGATTCAGAGATAAACCATAGAGTAGAGTGTGGATGGAACAAGTGGAAGAAATATCAAATGTAGTGTGTGAACAAGGAATTAAAGTGAAGGCTTTTAAGACAGTAGTAAGACTATCAATGGTGTATGGAGCTCAGAGTTGAGCAGTAAAGAGAGTGCAGGAGAATAAGTTAGATGTGGCAAAAATTAGAATGTTGAAATGGATGTGTGGAGTTACAAAAAGGACCGAAGAAGAAATGAGACAATCAGAAGTTCAATAAGTGGGAGAGATATCTAGTTAAGTACAGGTAAGGAGGTTGAAGTGGTATGGACATGTGATGAGGAGAGACAATGAATATATGGGCAACAGAGTGATGGGAATGGAAGTACATAGGAAGAGAGAGCAATAGAAGCCAAAGTTGAAGTGGATGGATAAAGTAAAAGAAGATCTGAAGGAAAAGGGTCTGACTGGGGAGGAAGTGCAGGACTGAGCTGTATACAGTAGAGAACGTTGATCAAGCACATCAACCCCACATAGGAGTGGGAAAAGATGAAGAAGAAGAACTCTTCAGTGTTGACAATGATAAATCATTTGTTAAAAAAAGTTGACAATTATCTTTCTCGTGTAAGAGTCTGTATAGATGGTAAGAGGAAACTAGCACTAGAAAAATTCTTTGATGCGCTAACATAGGTAGAGAAACTGCAGATGACACCCCAAAATACTCCTTGGATTTCAGGAGATCATCAGAAACTTTCCAGAATGGCAAAGAACAGTAGAAGTACCTTACTTCTGAAAGGTGGGACCTTTTTACACTGCTCAAAGGCTAGCTATTCTAAGGTAATCACACCTCTCTGAAATAGAAATGGCTCGAGGGTCTTGTACTTCTTGGGATTGGTAGGATCAGGAAATACAAGACCCTAGTGACCATAGAGTTTTGAAGAATGCCTTTGAACTCTAAAATGATTCCAAGACTTACCGTAGAAATAACTCCAGCATAAGGTTCAAAATTTCACTCATAACTTCAACGCTTTGAGTTTGAGAAAGAAGAAGAAAGAGGTGAGAGGCACACAGAGATAGGAGATGAAAGACAGTATGTATTAAGGGTAACAAGAGACTGAAAAGTCTGCAAGCAAGCTCAGCTAACAGTCAGGAAAAATAAAAAAACACCAGTCTGGTGATGCCCAGTGAAGCAGCAGAATATAGTTTTTTATAGTTTCTTTTCTGCTTAGATGATATCTCATAATCTTCCTTATGGGTTTCACTCCAGAGATGTAGAAAGACACTCACCTACTACAAATTCCACTCCCACATGGAAAGTTGTGAGGCTGACTTTAAAGTTGTGTTTAGCTGAAACAAGAGAGACTGCTTTTTTACACAAGCTGAAAATAAAGCAGGCTGCTCAGTCTTCTTTTCAGTATGAATAAATCCCAGTTTACAGTTATAACCTTTAATGTATGATGAGATATTAGAGACAACATACTGTAACCTGACACCCTGTAAGTTATTACCCTTTATTTACAGTATTTATTCTATGCTTGTGTTTATTATTTTATTTCTATTGTGTTTCATGGGTTTAGTATAATTTGAAAAAGAGGCTGAAAAAAATACAACTCGGAAGATTTTTAGAAATTGACAAAATAACGACTCAGTAATATCTGTTATGTGTTAACCAGTAGTTAAATTGACCTAATTTTAGGCCTGCAAATTTTACTGCTTCATGGTTTTTAGTTATGCACTGAAGTGTAAAACAATGGAATTGAAAGAAGGTGCACTTGCTTCTCTTTATAAGTATATAAAATAAGTAGTTTAACCAAATCAGATGCCTCATTCTCTCAGTTTGTTACACTGTTTATATACTGTACTCTTCAATATACAGTTCATCAGCCTTTTAATGAGTAGCAAAATCATAAATAAAATAGTAAAGGACCAGAAGCACTTGATTCTTCCTTTGCTCTTCTCTTTGTTCTTGTTTTATTTACAGACTTCAACATTATGTACAATTCTAGCGTTGGCATCAGTTCAGACAGCTAGAACATCTTTAAAAGCAGGTGCTGTCATTGGAAATTCTCCAGGCTGGCACCATCATTACCAGTGTGGCTTTGATAAATTTAGGACCTCTTGCATACAGATTTACAATTTTTGAAAGGCAGAAAAGAGGTTCATGTATGAATTGAACAAGCAGCATTCAGTCTGACACAGTTCAGAGACTTTTCAATAAGAAGTTTGCCTTTCAGGAATTTTGATAGTAAATGCAAGGAGTCTGGTCTGCTGCATTGTCCATCAGGCTCAAGAGATTTGCAGTCAAGTTCAACTTTTATTTTCTTTGTGCAATTGTATTTGCATTTGTACTTCAATAACAGTTAAAAAAAAAAAAAAAAAGAGTGGTAATAAATTTAAGATGCCTTGTTATGAAACCCCCGCACTTACAGTAGAGTTTGCAAAGCCATAAGAAGTATTTTTAAAGTGTTTATGTGGTAAGTATAATGTTTTACAGTTTCTGTTGGTAGGGCAGTCTTTTGCCATAACAGTTGTCATTTCTGACCTATTGCTAATGTCCGTAGTCTCTAGGATTTAATCCCAGCCTTGTTTCTGTAATTTTTGTGTGACATTTCAAATATACATGTGTGCATAATTGGAATCACTGATTTGAAAGTGTGTGCTTGAGCATTGTTGGAAGCGGTGTGTCATGCTTGAGTATGCCCTGCAAGGAACTGGTGTCCTGTCGTGGGTTAGTCCATAACTTACACACAGTGCTACTGGGATATGCTCCAAACCCCCACAACTATACCTGTGGATAAAGTGCATTTGAAAACAAATAGATAAATGGGGTTTGAGATGTTAAGATGGAAAGCAGTGAAGCTGTACCAATTTTGGATTTAATTCCTTTTTCTTTGTTTATTGTTAAAGTGACTATAATGCATCACAATGTACTATTTTAGTGTACGTTTTGAAATTATAACCTGTTCCAATTTTTAGAGTTACACATTTTTTTTTTCCACTGAATTAACACTTCAATACACTCGGTGTCAGACATCAGAGGGAGCAAGCTGGAAGAACAGGGAAAAGATAGTGAGTTGACATCCACAAATGGAAGATGCCTACATAAATGTTTCTGAGTCTCCTAATAATACTCTTTACCTCAGAGGTACTCCAGGGCAAGATGTTAAGTTGTGGTGTGATCTGAATGGCCACACTGAGGAGGAAAACCATCACAGGTTCTGGCCACAGTAACAAACTTTTCTATAAAGAATAACAGGCATGCACAAAATTTCAGAATCCACAAATACCTAAATGAAGAAAAAAATACAACCTTCTTCTTTCGGCTGTTCCTGTTAGGGGTCACCACAGCAGATCATCTTCTTCCATATCTTTCTGTCCTCTGCATCTTGTTCTGTGACACCCATCACCTGCATGTACTGTCTCACCACATCCATAAACCTCCTCTTAGGCCTTCCTCTTTTCCTCTTCCCTAGCAGCTCTATCCTTTGCATCCTTCTCCCAATATACTCAGCATCTCTCCTCTGCACATGTCTAAACCAACGCAATCTCGCCTCTCTGACTTTGTTAACTGGAGTGTGTCTAGAAAGCTGATGAAAACTTACAAGAGGTCCACAAGATATTAACGATTTCTGCTCCTGCTGACATTTGTAACCTGGTTTTGAAAGTTAAGCTGGAGCTTGCTCTGAAACTATCCATTGATGGAAATATTGTCAAAAAATGCACAATGCTTTACTGTTAATTTTTTTTTTTTGTGAACTTGTTGTTAAATTTACAGCACCCTAGTGACCATACAATATTAATGTACTTTAAGTCACAAAACACAAATAATTTAAACAAAATGAACCACAGGCATGTGTAGCATGTTGAATTTTTGCTTAAATATTATATAGTTTTTGATAATGACATTTTCCACATGGCAATAATGATGGCACAAAAATCCACCACCAACTGCCAATAATCCATCAGCAGAGTTTGCTGGAGGATTGCTAAGACTATCACCTGGGACGTGCACTAAGGAGGCTGGGAAATACAAGCAGTGGGTTCTACTGCTCCTGCTAATCAGCAAGCAGGAGATCAAGTTGTTTATCTGTGACTGAACTTGCAGAAAACATGCATACGATAGCACATAATGATTGTGACAAAGTCTATAAAGTGACAGGCTATTCCTCTGCTATTAGTGATAGCTGCTACATATTAGTCTGTGTCAAAACTGGTTTGCTCCTTTCATAAGCAAAAAATGTAAGTCTCTAGATCAGAAATTATTTGAAATTCAGCTGAAAAAAAAAAAACTGGGGGATTTGTATCTATGGAATTGCTATAATTTGAGACCACTGCAAATCAAGACCACCTGTTCTATTTGAGCCAATACCAAACTTTCCAAGCAATTTCTAAACATAAATATGGCCACTGAGGTGCTGTTATACCGGGATGTTGTACGGCAGTTTTCCTAAAAAACCTAAATGCAAAAGACATGACTGGCATACATAACTGGCACAGTGTTGTGGCCTTGAATCACATGGATGTTTGTTGATTGTTTCAGTTTTAATAACAAAATATCTAGTTTCAAATATTTTCAGCTCAACGGTGTGAAACGTGTCTGTGTTGACTAATTCAAGGGCATTCCCATTATAGTTTAAAGACAGCTTTGCAAGCATTGACTCAATTCATTTTATCTCCGATGCTCCAATAATAGGTTTCTCTTTTTCTTGAAGTTCTAAGCTGATTACTAAGTTTGATATAAACATCATTTGTTTAGGTATAACTGGGTCTGTTTGGTAGGTACATATTTTTTCCAAAGATTTTTTAATGAAGGATCACCAAAAAACATCTTTGAACTTGTTACATTCTGTTGTTTCAAAGCAGGTAATGCTGCTTATCCCCATATAGGCATCCCTGTAAAATATTATAGCAGGTGATGTGCTATTTAGTTTTTATTTATATATGTGAATTTAAAAACATGTAGTCAGACAGAGTGAATCTTGGACATACTATTCCAAGAACAATATATCACTTTAATATAGGAATAATGGTAATCCCTGGAATGGCAAATCCTTTTGTATAAAAAATGCATTAATAGCATTTTTTAAATAATTCAACAGTTATAGTCCCACTTTACTGTGAATGCAGTTTCTAAACATGTTTTTATGTTTAGAGACGATGCTGTAAAGATCATTCAGAGATGATTTATCATTAGCCTGTAGCTGTATATAAAGTACACATCCGATGGAATAACAGAAGAAAACTCCCTAAGCAGGTACTGTAGAAATGTTGACATTTAACAGTGATATAACCCAATTTACTTGTGCACAATCTGGCAACAACATTTCAGTGTCTATGAATCAGGATTTATTGATCATAAAGCACACGCCTTCTCCTTAATCAGATGAATCAAGTATGCAATCTTAACATTAAACTGTTAAGACAGATGAAATCCTTGCTGGATCAGAAATGCATGATTTCTGGCACAAATCTATGAATTATAAAACAGTAGTCTATCGTACCTTTGTACTAGACAATCCGGTGCTGTGATCTATCAATGTTGCTATCCAGTAATTACATATTCACTACCACATCATCTAAGCCGCAAAATCATAGCTTCTTCCTCATCCTCTTTCTGCACCAATGAAACTGGCTTTAATTTACTTAAAACTCTTAAAAGTCTATTTTTTCAGAGTGTTTAATGATCATATTGATTGTTATTGATTATTACTGAGAACTGCTTATACTTGTTTATGACTCAACCTGTAAGCATTTCTGTATTACATAGAATGCTAATTTTCATCTGGGGATATTATTCAAAGTTAAAACCCCATTTTAAACATGACTCCTATGCCAGTAATTTACCAGTAAATTATCAAGTCATATGCATGTTAAAAGAAAGCCTTTTCAAATTTCCCAAAAAAAGTTAAAAAAATATTCCCTGGAATATTACTAGATAAAGAATACAAAATATCACAGCTTATATAAATTTCTGTGAGAGGACAAATCATAACAGACTAGAGGTACTAACATGATAATTTTGTGGAATGTGATTGGCTTCCTTTTGTGAAGTTAACTATTTACAAACTCTCTACAAATTTGACAATTTCAAATATTTGTGCTACTTTACTTCTAAGTAAAGAGGGACTCTGTTATTACCAGATCCCATCCCTGTAAAGGCTCATGGGATATGCAGTCCCTCAACTGTAATGGACCTTCTTCTTATGGAACCACCCACAAAGCACAGGGAAAATAAAGATATTTAAAGAACCAGTACATACATATTTTTAAACATAACAAAAACAATAATCATCAAACATATTGACAAAATAAGTGAACAGTACAATCTAACAGAAAGAATGAAACCAAATAATTCAAACTTAGAAATTAATAAAAAAGACAAAGGAACATAAACATTAGACAAAGAAGGAACCCTGGCCAGGTTAGGTGTCTCAGTTATGTAAATTCTAGTAAACTCCTTGAAAGGCTGACAGGAATTTCTTGGGTTGTAAATGTGAAAGGGTCTATTGAAGTAGTTATACATCTGAGTCCAACTTTGACCATCAGCATGGGCTGTCCATAACTGAAGATCAAGAAAGGAGACAATTGAGGAAGCTGCACACATCATACTCTGTAGTCAGTCCTCAAGTTCTTAATGACTATAGACCAGTGGCTCTTACATCTCACATCATGAAGACGTTTGAGAGGGTGGTCGTGGACTATATCAATCCTCTTGTGGTAGACTACAGTTTGCCTATTTGACAAATATTGAAGAGAAGGATTCAATTATCTCTCTACTCTACAAGGCTTATTCTCAACCAGGACAAAGCTGGCAACCATCAATGATAAGGGGTAAGCACAGAGATATGCAGGTGGATGAGCCTATGGTGTCCTGCATAATGGACTATCTGCTGGGCAGACAGAGTTTGTGAGGCTCAAGGACCATGTCTGTCATATAGATCTGAGCAATAATGGAGTACCACAGGGACCATTCCTGTTTCCTTTTCTCTTCACTCTGTTTATCTGAGACTATAAATATAACACCAGATCATGTCACTTGCAGAAATTCTCAAACGATTCTGCACTTATGGGGCGTATTGATAAAGGGGATGAGACAGAATATAGGAGTCAGATGGAGAACTTTATTTCTTTTGCAGAAAAGCTGTCTGAAACTTAGCATTATTAAAACAGAGGAACTGATAATTGACTTTCACTGCACCAAAGAGCCTCATAGTCCAGTCACTGTTCAGGGAATGGGTGTAGAGGTGGTGCACTTCTACATGTTCATGAGGGTCCCTGTCAATGTCAGTCTGGACAGGTTTCATAACATAGAGGATCTATATAAGAAAGGGCAGAGCGGTCTCTTTTTCTTAGGAAACTGCATTCCTTTAATGCAGTAATGACATCCTTCATATTTTCTATAACTCTATGATGTCCAGTACAATTTTCTCCGGTCTGGTGTGCTGGGCTGGTAACATCACTTCAAGACAGGCCCACAGAATCAGCAAGCTAATTTAAAGGGGAAGCTCATTTAAAGGACACATTCTGGACCCCTGGAGGTCATAGCAAAGGAGAGAATGAAAACAAAATTGACTGCCGTTTTTAACAATGCTGCATATCCTCTCTCTGATACACTAACGCTGAGCATTTCAGCCAATAAACTGTTCAGCAGAAGAGTACCAAGAAATGCTACACCAAAAGCAATATCTTTATATATAATGCTCTACTGTGGCTGTTTGTTTGTCTGTCCAGGATTTTAAATCACCTGTATCTCGCAAACCATTTGAAATATTGCCCTGAAATTTGGTACACATATACTATGTGACATCTACTATCCACTTTCGGGGTGATGATTGACCTCCAAGGTTATTCTATTTTTTAATTTTTATTTTATTTTATTTTAGAATCAACTCTCAGCAGCAGGGCAGCCGTGCAGCGCATGCGTACAGGCGCCATTCTCATCCCTACCACCTTCGCCCTCACTTCCCCTACCTCTTCATATCTTAAATTATTCTTGAGGCAGATTAAAGACTTCAGTACAAGCTTAAGTGAAAAATTAAGGAAAACCTACTAAGTAATTGCGACACAAGTACTGACTTAATCAGTTTTAATGCGAAATGATGCTGATGAAAGAAGAGAAGAAGTGGGCTGCTAGGGTGGAGAAAAGAAGAGCTACTCAGGAAGCAGCAAGCGCATCAACCTCTGAGCAAAGAATGCTAAACGTACAGAGAAAGAGGATGAAAACTGTGAATGCTCAGGTCAAGTGTAGTCACTGCACGTTATTGCCTATCTAACTGTAAAATCACTTAAAGATACTTTTAAATGCAATTTAAAATATGTGCAAGTCAATGCAAGGATATTTCAAAAAGCTTGCATTACAAATATTTTTTATCAATATATACTAATCATTTACATACTGGGGCGGCACGGTGGCGCAGTGGTAGCGCTGCTGCCTCGCAGTTAGGAGGCCTGGGTTCACTTCCCGGGTCCTCCCTGCGTGGAGTTTGCATGTTCTCCCCGTGTCTGCGTGGGTTTCCTCCGGGCGCTCCGGTTTCCTCCCACAGTCCAAAGACATGCAGGTTAGGTGGATTGGTGATTCTAAATTGGCCGTAGTGTGTGCTTGGTGTGTGGGTGTGTTTGTGTGTGTCCTGCGGTGGGTTGGCACCCTGCCCAGGATTGGTTCCTGCCTTGTGCCCTGTGTTGGCTGGGATTGGCTCCAGCAGACCCCCATGACCCTGTTCGGATTCAGCGGGTTGGATGGATTTACATACTGTTTTAAGCCAATTCAAGATATCTTATTAATTGTATTTTGGCTTAGGAGATTCTTTTCTAAATTGTTAATGAAACATGTTACAGACTTAGACATTATCTTCATATTAATTACAGGTAGTTTTAAGTCCTGCCTAATTAAAGCTACCCTTAGATGAATATTGGATACCATAAATGAGCTTCATTTCAGTGACTAACTTTGTAAGTGATTTTTAGCCAAGTTCAATTCTTACGTGCTGGACTTAACTGCAGACTTTTTCACCATTACTGTTTTTAATTAGAAAAAAATTACATGAATTACATGTCATTATATTCTCAAGAAACAGTAATACAGTATTAATATTTCACTGCTGAAATTATTAGAATTAATGTTTGACAAATCAGAGTAGATGATTTAGTCTGTCTTAATCATTTGGTCAGATATTTATTAAAATGTCTCTTGAGCAATATGATGGAGTAATTTGTTCAAGATTTCCATGACTGTTTGTCTACAATAGTGCTTCCTGGATATTGCCTTAAATGAAGTTCATATTTTAAAGGACAGTGAAGTTCATTAAGTAATGTAAAATAAAATTTGCCTCACAGTAAGGAGACCTGGGTTCGCCTCCCGCGTCCTCCCTGCATGGAGTTTGCATGTTCTCCCCGTGGCTGCGGGGGTTTCCTCCGGGTGCTCCGGTTTCAGTCCAAAGACATGCAGGTTAGGTGCATTGGTGATCCTAAATTGTTCCTAGTGTGTGCTTGGTGTGTGGGAGTGTGAGTGTGTGCTCTGCGGTGGGCTGGCGCCCTGCCCAGCATTTGTTTCCTGCCTTGCGCCCTCTGTTAGCTGGGATTGGCTTCAGCAGACCCCCGTGACCCTGTATTAGGAAATAGTGGGTTGGATAATGGATGGATAGATATTGATAGACTGATTAGCAATATAACTGTGTTGTTTCAGGGTCTAGAATTTATTTTGAGTCATAAAGATTGATTCACATCTTATATGTAAACATCTACGTGTGGAAGTGTGTTTGTCTGTCCAGCCCGGAAGTGAGAGGTGGAATCGGGATAAGGGCTCCACCTCCGAGGCAACATAAAACTCATTTAGCTGCTAATAACACAAGCGACGCCAGCATGTCAGCAAAACGAAACCTCAGAAGAAAGACAAAGTCGCTTAGCGGCTAACATCGGCAAAACGGTATTCATTTACTTTTCCTCCCGCCGCTAATTCACAAGCGATGTGAGCACATTGGCAAAACGAATCCTCATAGGAGAGAGATGCCCAGAGTAATTCCTTTCAATTACCTGACATCTCTACATTTCAATTTTTTTTCTGACGATTTCAATAGTTTCTAGGACCCTGGGCTTTTTACAGCACTGGCTTACACAGCTAGTAATTAATAAGAGTAACAATTCTAAGTAACAATACTTAGAATTGCACAAAATTTAGATTTTTTTTCATTTGTTAAATTTACTGTGAATGAAAAGACACAAAGTCAAAAGAAGTGTTGGGGTTCTGAGAGATGCCCTGTGTAATTAGTGAAATGTCCAATGGATAAAAATGGGCATTTGGGTGCATAATGGCAGTAGTCTCCAAATAAACTGTTATCATAAAAGGCACCATCCTCAGCAGATGATGGTCAAACAGTGAATACCGACCTCCAGTCTGTTAGCGTCTTAAATAACCTTGAAGCTGGAAAGGACGGGGCTTGAAGCATCATGGCGGAAGTGACATCACACGTCATCCAGAGACTTTTAGTCCACTTTAGGAATGGAATTTGGCAACAAATTAGTAATTCTGTAACACCTTCACTCATCCCCCTGTGCTTTCCTTTCTCAGATACTGTGAACATTCCCAATGCTCGCTTGTCTGACAGAACATTTTCATGTTTGCATATCAGCAGCAGCAACCAGAAATGCTTTTTATGATGGATTTTTCATTCAAAGAAACCAAATAAAACAAGAACATTGTGAATGAATATTTATTTGAAGAAATATTAATGTTTAAATTATTAAGCAAAAGAATAAAAGAGGAACAAAGAAATAACAAAATTGTAATAAGAAAAAAAGTCTCCACTTTGATCTCATTCAGCTACCCATGGACTTGACATACATTAGGTACATATTTAGAATGTCTTGTTCCCAGTGCTTGATGGTAGCATAAGTAGAATACTTAGACCTACTGTAGATTCAGAAATCCAGATAAAACAAGACTGATTTACAGAAAAGGCTTCATCAGTATTGGGTTGTCTCTTCTTCAGGAAATTTCCAATGTGTATGTTCAATATTGTTCTGTTTACAACATTTAAATCCCAATGATGGCTCAAGATTTACAGTATTTAAACACAAGCTACAAACATTTAGAAGTGAAGCCACAATTGTGCTCAGAAAAAAATTAACAAATTATACATGGTGAAGAAATTAAATAACTGCCGTCAATGACTGAGAGTCTGGGAGGCAATTTAAGGTGTGAAAATTGCAGATATCATACCAAATTGAGATCACCAAAGTGCAATGCCATAACATTTGCAAAAAATTGCAGATGTCTTTTTGGGAAATTAAGTGGTATAACTAATCTCACGCCAATCCCTTTGGGTGTTGTTTAATCTTTATTAAAAAAAAAAACTGGATATACCGATGACGGCAGCATAGAAAACAATTGTGTTCCAGTACAAAAACATGTTAATGAAGAGGAGATCATAATACTGTATTTCAGCAAGTATGATGACTTGTAAATGAGGAGACACAGTGGAAGGAACCCGACTTTCAGTTTTTGTTTTGTTTCTTGAGTCTGGTTATTTGTTCTTGTCTTGACTTTTCCAGTTTTCTGACCCTTGCTTGCCTTTTGACCTTGATTTCTTCATTCTCGGTCATCGGTTTATTTTGCATTCACAATGATCCTTGGCACTCTGCGTGTATAGAATGGGCCAAAATGTGACAATAATCTTGATGCTATAGCATGGTTACCATCTTACAGGTGGACAATTGTTTCTTGTTGCAGTTTTGTGCCATTTTGTGTTGATCTTTTTTATTACTGCGACCATATTGTTTATAGATTGCTATGCACATTGACAGTCACTTAACATGACATATTCAGTATTCTTATTATGCACATGAAAGATAGCATCCACCATCTGATTTTTGTATGGTTCCAAGAAGAAATCAGTAGTTGGACATTTGCTTTGTTTCTTTGACTATATTTTCTTGCTTTTGAATTTCTGATTTTGATGATCAGGTTCTCTCTGTCTGTACCTGACGGTGATTTTGTCTGTACCTGACGGAGATTTTGCTTATTCTTGTCAATACTTTTTCCGTAGACCCATTATTTTTCTAAACTTGTCTTTTGACACTTTTGCACTTGCAACACAATATAAAAATATCATCAAATATACCGTATTTACTCGTGTAAGACACGCACCCTAATTTTTATAAAGAAAATCGTGAAAATCATTTTTCGCCGTGTACGACGCGCGTTGTGGTTGTATAGGAAGCATTTAGAGTGAGACAGAGCGCAAGTGCAATAGCAAGCGAGCGAGAGAGAGAGCGAGTGCGCGAGCAAGCGAGTGAGAGAGAACACGAGTGCGCCAGCAAGTGAGCGAGAGAGAGCGCGAGTGCGCCAGCAAGGGAGCGAGAGAGAGCACGAGTGCACCAGCAAGGGAGCGAGAGAGAGCGCGAGTGCGCCAGCAAGCAAGCGAGAGAGAGCGTGAGTGCGCCAGCAAGCGAGCGAGAGACAGCGTGAGTGCGCCAGCAAGCGAGCAAGAGAGAGAGAGAGAGAGAGCACGAGTGCGCAAGCAAGCGAGCGAGAGAGAGAGAGCGCGAGCGATACAGCGAGCCCAATCAGTTTCCTCGTGTATGACGCGCACCTGATTTTCTAATGCTAATTTTCGGGAAAAAATGTGCGCGTGGTACACGCTTAAATACGGTACTTGGCCAGCTCACACCTTTGATAGACCATGCTGTATAGTATTATATTAAAGTTGGTTTGGAAATAAAAGAGCAGAAGTAAATTCATTCTCTGCAATAATATGTAATTGGTGTGATGATTTTTATTCTCACCACCTTTAAAGTAAAGCAAAATATTTAAATATTGTTTCTTTTTAAGTTAGTGTAATTGAATTGAGCTTGATTAAGGTGTTTACTATTTTAGGACAATGACCCCGTTTTCAAAATTTGACACATATTGCTCTTATGATTTTAATGTTGTTTGAAGAGGAAGGTATGCAAATCAAATCTTGAGCAATTACATTAAGAACTGAAATAAAAATAAAACTTAGTTTTACTGTCCCACAACCAGCAGGCATATCATTCCTAACAAATATCAACACCAGACATCAAGTTAGCAATGCAAATGCAGTACATATACAGCATGCCAAATTGTATTATCCAATAACGAATTGCATGGAGACAGGCATCATACTGAAACACCAGATTTGTATTTTCCACCTGTCTTTTGGACAGCATCACACAGTCTCAATTTGTAATATCCTGAAGGGGTGTATTTGCAGAGCACTGACTTATGAATATCTCACAATCTGCAATTCAGGAACAGAGCACACATGCCATTGGATAGCAAGCAACACATATTTCCATGCTTTATGTTCCTTGTTTTATACGAACCTTCGGTACATTTGGTTATGATATTTAATTAGACTAAATAGAAATATATTAAATCTCAGCCTAACTGAGACTTCTTTTGTTATCAGTTTAATGACAGAATATGCATTCTGTACTTATACTGTACACTATACTGTATCTTCTCAAACATTCTTAATTCAGTTTAAGGTAGAGAGGAGCCAGAGCCTAAACATACAACACCTGGCATAAGGCAGGAAACAGTCCTGAGTGGATGCCAGTCCATTACAAGCCACACTCATGTACATACCCACTGGAGCCAGTTTAGATTCACCAGTCAACCTGTCTTTGGAGATGTTGGAGATGCTGGAGTATCCTGGAGAAAAATCACAACACCAACATGCAGAAGACAGAATGCTGGCTCCATGACGCAGTAGAACTACACACTGAGCAGACATGCTGCACTTCAGTAGTTTTCATTCAGTGTCATAGTTTATATTGTATTTTGACAGAGGTTCTGAAATCAGACACTAGGCATATTTTGTACGCTGTAGAAGTTATGGATGTATTGCAAATCATTATCCCTGTGTGACAAGGTGCATATCTAAAATATTGGATTATTAACACAAAAACTGCAAGGGATAGATAAATACAGATTGAACACTAAAGTACCAAAATAAGCAGAAACAAGTCAAATTTTATGTATGTGTCCAGTGCTGGGCTGGGCATGTTCATGTCCCTATTTGCCACCTATAATCACTTAAAGTGCCTACTTACATTAGGGTTAGGGTTAAAAAAAAGTATCACATACACTAAGAAGTGTACCACTCAACTTCCAAAGCCTGTATTTCTCTGGTAAGGGTTGGCTTTTATAGGTCAATGTCCACAATCACTTCCAGGGTCAAGAACGCTTGCCAAAAATCCTGGAGCCATCCCTCCAAGTTCTACTAGCATCTTCAGCAGACCAGTCCTTGGTAGCTTTAGTGCTGCCCACTTTTCATAATCAGCACATCCAGTAGCCCAACACCCCTTCTGCTGCTGGCAAATGGACAACCTGTAAGACAAGGCAAAGTGAAAAAGTAAGCCAAACTTCTAGTCATCTTTGTGATACAGTTATCTCTATATATAATCTTCATTTAGATCTTGATCTTTGTTTGTCCGCGAATGAATTAGAAGAAGAAGCACTAGATGGCAGTAGAGAGACAGCTAAATCATAGGCATTGCATTAAGAATCTCCTCCAGGCTAATACTACTGAACACTGTAGTACTCCAGTCACACCTCAAAACACAGACATTCAAACTAAACAAATTGTTGTGCTTTAAATTAACTAAAGAGATCTTCATTGAGATCTTGATTTTTCTTTGTCCGCGAATTCCACACATGCGTAGACCACCTTCCAGTTTAGTACGTTGTTGTTACTCACAGATGTCAACAATGTGCCAGAATAATGAAAGGGGTGGTGGACAGTGTTACGCTGGTTAGCTTCTGAGGCCTGGTTAGAGAATGAGATTGCCGAAGATAAAAGGTACGTGCCTACGTAACACATGAATGAAAGAAAGACAGTGGGTAAAATGAATGACAACGTAACAGCACGTTCTGGAAATTATTATTGTTACGTTGTAGCCGGCGAGTGCTGCGCGTCTCACAGTTGTACCGTGGCTTGCTCACATGTCAGTGAAGTGATCCCTATATATGCTTTAAAGAGCCTGGATACCTATGTGTCCCCCTTTAATAACCATTGCTCCGTGTATATTGCCTTACTCTTTGGATTGCCACAAAGCAACCTGCGAGATTGGAGAAAGGTTGAGAGAACATCGTGAGAGGAAATGATAGCGTCGTGAAAACGAGATGGACTGCGAACGGACAGAAGCAGAAATGCTCCTACATCACCACATAATTACGATTCGGACAGTGATTCCGAATAGGCCGTTCCTATCGAATCAATATCCAAGGGTTTTCTTTTGTAATTTTCTTTCCCTTACAAAAATCATAATGCTGTGCGACGAAGGGCCCAGTTCACGACTGCCGGCCGCGTTTAAACAGGGAGCCCTTCACAGACAACTTTAACACGCACTACGTAGTTGGGCGCACATGGCTAATATTAATATATATTTTTTGGAAAATAAGGAACTATAGGATTGCATAATATATGCGTCAACAATAAATAACACACACTTAGCGTAATTCATATTAAAAAAGGAAAAATAACATTCCCATGTAGAGCTTATTCATTTAGAATGGTTCTTTTATGAGCATATTTTACAGATGTCAGCCTTCAGTAAATGGGCAAAAGCCATTTAGTTAAATAAGCATTCAAATTGCATTTGTCTCATTGTTATAGACAACCTAGACTGCAGAATAAGTGAAATAGGTTACTCATTTTATGCCACTGAAAACCATAATTTTTTTAAAAATACATAATTCAAAAAGACCAGCTCATATTACAGTTTTGCATACCTTCCAAGTATTTTTGTGTCAGGAATGTATTGAAGAAGAACAACTGTTGGACGGATGTTGTGCATTTGTACAAAACGAAATCTACAGGGCTGAACACAATGTATCTTGATCACTGTTATAGTAAGCTCTGCTTTGAAATTGAGCACATATTCTATTAAATAATGCACATTTTGGAAAAGGATGCAAGTTTTACAGTGTTGTGCCACATTTAATGAAATTTGCAAATGGCCTACATAAAACATGAGAAGAAAATGCAGATTTGCCTTTTGTAGCATATGCTTTTATCCGATATTCAAACAACTGTTTAAAAAAAGTCAGCAACATAAGCCCAAGGACCTGAAAAGCTAATGATGTTAGAAATATTTTCTTCAGTGACAGTGAAGTCCTTGTTTTATAAGCTGCACGCTACAATACTATGTGCTGTACATACATTACCTATGAATGAATATTTACAACACTATGAGACAATAGACATACATGATAGGATAGCCCAGTTCTAAAGGCAACAAGGGGGAGAAAGACCAATAATCAAACCACACCATTAGAAAAAAGAGCAACAGTGAAGTAAAACCACTTAAAGGGGCAACAGAGAGACAGAATTTTAAAAAGTGAGTTGATGTAGGCTAGTTTTCAATTGATTTCCTGGATGGTCCATTGATGTGCAATGTAGACAATTTCAGGTAAATGAAATTGGACAGAGAAGATTGCTGGTTCTCAGTAACTAGATCAGGAGCCTACCATCCAGAAGTTGTTTAGCTGCCAGAATACCAAATCAGAGCAACTTTAATTGGTAAGAGTTAAAGTGGAACAATAAAAAGGGCAAAGAGAAGAATGGTTTAAGGTAATAGATAAATATTTACAAAAATAACAGAAGGAGTGAATTATATAAGATCAAATGGAATAGTGGCTGGTATACCAAAGGGACACGAATGATAGCATGGGCTAGGGGTGAGGCCCATCAGATGACACTTCTGGGCAACAAGGTAAATTTTATAGAGTATTTTAAGCCAAGTGTACTGGCAGTGTTTTTGCAGTAGTGTTAATTATTGGAAATTATAGTATCCTGTCAGAATGGGAAAAAGAGCTTTACAAAATTAATAATTCAGTGTTAAGACAGACTTTTACCTTGTTTAAAAAAGAATTAGGAAAAAATACAGCAGCTCCGAAGATATAGGAGCAATTAGGGGACCGGCACATATCCTGTGAAATTAATGGGAGTTGTAGGTAGAACTTATAGAAAAATTGAAACGAGTCTGTAATGATTGTCACACACAGAGCCCTGAGCCATCAAACAGATCACTAAGCAAGGTTATCCCTGCACCCTTGCAAGAGGTGAATACACAGAGCTGACCAAAATATAGTGAGGAAAAGGTAGTCAAAGAACATGTAAGGAGCTTCTCCACCCAGCACCACACACTGATACTATGTAATATAATAGACTTCTAGGACAGCCTGGAGAAGTGTGGCTTTAGGGAGGCAAGTGAAGCAGTAAACGCAGAACTCAAAGAACAAATCCAAATAATATTTCAATAGATAACATTGCTTGTTTTGTAGGGTTAATTGCAACATGACAAACACTGAATGCCAAGTTCTTTCAAATACTATCTATAGCGTTACTTTGATTACCACATATGGTTTGTTTTGGTTTCAATCCATTTATGATTTTCTCTTTCATTTTTGGCTTGCCCCTGTGTTTTGGTTGCTCGTGGTACTTTTTGATCACCCAGTGTAGATCTTTGCCTGGAACTGGTTAAGATTCTGGTTCATGTTAATATCTCTTGCCCCTTTGTTACTCACAATGACTGTAAAGACATTATCTCATCAGAATTGGTCATATTAAAGTTTTTTTATTTTTTCCAACACCATGGTGAAAGTATACATCCATTGAACCCTGACACAAGGGAAAAGACAAAAATGTATGGCATCTCCTTTTTTTTCTGTTTTAAAATCTGGGAAATGTCTAAGGTAAGGAATGGATAGATGTGTTTCACTTTCGGATTTGCCTTTAGTGATATGTATCCATAAGTTAATTACAGGATTATGCTTAATGTTCCCATAGTTCAAGAAGTTTTATGCTTTGTTTTATAAACATGTAACACATATGTTAAAGACACAGGCCATCACATGAACGTCTGTGTGGTACTGATTTAAAGCCAACCAGATATTATGCAGTGTTAATTTATTTATTTTTGCCAGATCTGAGCCATATCATCATATGTTCAAAATAGAGATAGCATGCTGTATCATGGAATATAACCATCGCATGGGAGGTCATTTCTGTTATACAATCACCTTAGCATACTGACAGAAAATTCTGCTTAAACGCAAAAATAGTTTTTATTGAGAACTAACTTTACTTGTATATAGCTGTATATTTTAGAGAAAAAAAGAAAACAATACTCTTCGCTTGCTATTTATTTTGCTTGAACAAAAACAAAAAAACAAAATTGGATACATCTTGTCATTTAAGTTTGTTTTTGTCTGCAGTCACATTATGTACCATGCATACCAAAATCCAATGCATGACAGCAGCAGGCTATTTACCTGATATTTTTTTATTTTTTGATCACTGCACATTATCAAAATGCTAAATGCAAAGCCTTTAAATCACATTGGAAGTCAAACAAAGAAAAAGAAAATTGCAAATAAAGGGGTTTTCTTCAACAAGAGAAAAAAAAAGAATCCTGTTGAAGCTAATCTTTTTGGGACCCACAATTTTTTTTTAACAGTGCAAATTTAGCCAGTCTAGACCATCATGTCAGCTGGCTTCTCTTTGAACTTTCATGCTGTGTAAAAATGATGAAAAATGTACAGTAAGCCTCACTAAATGGTAATGCATAAGCTTGATAGTAAAAATAAAATAGCCTTACAAGCTTTGTCTTAACTGAATAAAGTACAGTACTAGGAGACAGCTTTCCTAATCACCAATTCACTCCCAATACAAAAGACCATTTATACTAACCCATCCATCCATCCATCCATTATCCAACCCACTATATCCTAACTACAGGATCACGGGGGCCTGCTGAAGCCAATCCCAGCCAGCACAGGGCGCAAAGCAGGAAACAAACCCCAGGCAGGGCGCCAGCCCACCGCAGGACACACACACACACACACACACACACACACACACACACACCAAGCCTAACAGTTTAATATAACTTTGTATGCACTTAGGTTTAATTTTGTTTTTTCGTGTTTTCTTGTGGCTTGAAAATGCCTGTAAACAGTAAAAAGATGGAGAGCATACATAATTAAAAAGATAGTACAGAGATCAAATCAGAAATTGCTGAACCCAAATCTGACATTGCTTGAAATACAAGCGGGAGTCGAAATTAATTCCCTGGGGGTCTGATGAGAGGCGAGTGTGTTCCCGAGCTTCCTCAAGACAGATACATGCCCCTGGGATGAACACTCGGTTTTTATTAAAAACACAACAATGATTATGTTTCTCTAAGTTCTTTTGTGAGCAGAGATTGGAAAAAAAGCCTCTTCAATTTCAAACTTTTCATTATGCTACTGCATGTCTTTCTTAACATCTTTTTTTTTTTTTTTTTTTTTTTCATGTGAATAATTCATATTTCCTGCGGTGGGCTGGCGCCCTGCCCGGGGTTTGTTTCCTGCTTTGCGCCCTGTGTTGGCTGGGATTGGCTTCAGCAGGCCCCTGTGACCCTGTAGTTAGGATATAGTGGGTTGGATAATAGACGGATGGATGGATGTTTCATATTTCTCTCTTAGGGGAGTGGGAGATGCATTTTAAAGATTGTGCTAGCCTAGCATTGTTCCTTCTTTTAAAACTTTATCCAATACTTTATGCCTGCAATGGAAAATTTGTTATTTTAACTTTTACAACATCTTATGCTGTGATGAGTTAACAGCCATTACCCAGATTCAATGAAACTATATCACTCTCTATGCTCAATAAAAAAAAGAACTGCTAGGTATCTGGGATCTGTCATTAATGTTAACGGCTTTCAATAACTCCCCTCCTCCTTTCTGTATTTAAACTCTTGATCTGATCCCATAGTTCCAAATTGTTACTATCAGCTACACAGCCATCAGGACTATCAGCTTGCCTATTGTTCTACTAATAGAAAGTAGTAGTAGTGGTAATAGTAGTGTTTTGTAATCTCTACATTGCCAATAATGTTAATAGCAATGCATGTTAGATTAAGTCCATAATTTTTTTTGTCAAATGAATTCCTACCCTGTAATGAAAACAATTTTCTAGTGAAGACAAAATAATAGTCATCTATGGTCCAGATATAGGTTTTGTCATGCCTTGACTTCTTTAACTTCCTACTGACAGGAGCCTACATGTGCAACCAAGAAGATGCAAATGATTCAAAATACAGGAGCACACCATGTGTTCAACCAGATGAGAGAGGTGCATATTGTCCTTTTTTCAGGTTGCTACACTGGCCCCATGTAGCAGCACACATTAAGTTTAAATTCTTGATGCTTTCCTACAGAGTAGTCAATGGATCAGTAGCCTGTACTGTACATGTAGGCACTAATGAGATCCTATGCTCCTTCTTGTCCACCCAGGTCTACTACTGAAAGGCATCACAATCTAGACTCTTTTAATATATAGTTCTAGTTAATGGAACAAGCTGCCGACCTCCTTCCAAATAGCTGACTCCCTCACTGTGTTTAAGAAGTACTTGAAGACTCTCTTCTGTGAATCTCTGCCTGATTGATAGTGGCTTTGATAGGTTCATGTAACTAAGAAAAGATTAACTAGCCGTGCATTGTTCTGTTTGGTTTAAAACTCTTCACTTGTGATGATCAATTTGGTAATCTTGTCCGCCAGCACTTGTTTCAAAACTGTCCCCGAGACTGATGTTTACTCGATTATGTTGACTTCTTTTGTAAGTCATTTTGGATAAATGCATCTGCTAAATGAATAACTGTAAATGTAAAATGCAAAGTATGGATCAGAAGAACAACTGGTATATTTAGATCAAGCAAAGTCATGGTATGATATTATTCTGAATAACAAACTGACCTACTGAAGGAGAGCTCTGAGTATAAAGAAATACTATTGCCTAAAGAGTTTCTTTTATTTTGAGACACTTCAAGAAGTCATGTCACAGTTGCCTTAGCAGCACTAGTCCCAGCATCCAATATACAGTACCTTGGAATCCTAAATGTACTATAGAACCAAACAACTGGTTTCAGGAATAATTAAGGCCTTGATTTACGGGTGAAACCCCCACTCTGAATAAAAAATGAGAGTCTCCAGCAAAGATAGATAGATAAATAGTATTGTGGAAAAAAAACTTCTATTTTCAAAGAAGTGTTTCTTGGATACCAAATGAAAATGCTGAACAATTCTTTATTTGTACACAGGTATGCACAAATGTCTCAGTCCATGAAGTGAGCAATTAATAAAACAATTCATCTGATTATATGCTTTTCTGTTACATTACCTCATCTAATACAGCACGTCATCTGTTTCTTAAAATGCATAATATGCAGAGCTTCATCCAGTCAATGAATGCCACCAGTATTTTCTAACTCCTTTTAACTCTTTCATTAATCTGAATATTGCCTTGTAAATTGAGGTGATCTGTTGACTTTTCTATTGATTTTAGCGATTTTAGAATCACTTCTACTTCATTTTAACCTTAGCAAATATCTTGGTGGTTCCTCTGAGATAAGGCAAAAGCCTCATGTGCCTAAGTTTAAAACATAATTTAGTTAACCTTTTAGTTACGTTCATCTGTTATCCTTATGTTTAATAATTCATTGTTATAACTTCATATAAGTATATACTTCTATTAAGTTGTAAAATTATATCATGTATTGATAAAAAGTATTTATTAAAATTCTATAATAGAGAGATAGGTAGATAAAGAAGTATCTGTAGGTGAAATTAAAATTTTACAGAAGCTCTAAATACATAAGTAAATAAATAAATACATAACAGAAACAAAGAACACAACCCCCAAAAAACTCATATAAGAATTTTCAGGGGTGGATAACAGAGAGCTGCTGCTGTCAATACCAGACATGCAGTGGCAGTAAGATGACCAGATTATAGCACAGATTTGTATTTAAAGTTATTAATATCTAAATAGAGCTGATCCAACTTGTAGTGTCCATGAATGTAACATGCTGATAAACATTGGTTTTCTATTTTGAAGTCACCAGCATTCAGAATGATTCATTATTAAGATATTGGTACAGAGTGAATAATTTCTATTGCTGAATCATCCATGGTGATATTACTTATCTACCTGAGCAGTAACATGAACAAATTCACTTCACATTTCAATATCTGTATCACACATTTAGTTTTAATTATACTGTGTGCCTTTTCTTACCATTCATCATTCATATAGATCTCCAGTTCCCCTGCAGCTTTTACTACTCTGGTGTAACCCCTCCAGAATTAAAAAACCATCTGAAAGAAGAGGTTTAAACCAGTTCTCCTCAGTACCCAAAATGTCACAGTACCTGTACTCGCCATAACTTGCTATGAGATGTAGCAATTCATGCAACTTATATGAAATCAATCAAACATTCCTCATTATATGGAGTCAGGCCAGGTTCCACCTTTTAAAACAATTAATTTTATCCTCAGTCCAGATCTTCACTTCTTCTGTCCTTGAATGAGCGTGAACTTTTGTCCTTGCTCCAGATCACCACCCTTTCCGTCTTTTCATAATGTTTTTTTCTAGCAGCTCCTCTGATACTTTGTAACAGAGCTCCTTGGGTGGCAGTGATCACAGTACTAAGGCTTAATATGGGAATATTTAATGTATCCCTCTTTATATTCCTCAGAGTCTCTTACATTCTCAGATGTTATACAGTTGATGTAGGTGGTCATCATATCCTTTATGATCACCCTGTGACACCTCTGAACTTCACAGCTTGTCCAAAAAGCTGTTGAGATGAGCCGAAACTCTGGTCTGTTGACACAGGCATCTGATTAATTTCATTTAAAAATGAAAAGTTTAATTCAAAAAATGTAACAAGCCAGAGGCCAAATCCTAAGATTAATAATTAATAACATTAAAAATATAATAGTAATAAATAATTGTAAAAAAAACAGAAAGAGAGCTTCTGTAAAGTCTGTCACATGGCAGTGCAGCGAAGTTTGAGTTTCTGTAAAGCCTGCCCCATGGCAGTACCGAGAAGTTTAGGCCAGACTTAATGGAGTTACAAAACATGCTACTTACAATAGATGGTAGAAATCTTTGTTCATTGTCAAATCTGGGGTCCCCCCAGTCATCTCATATTAGTTCTAAGAGCTATTCTTTCGCTCATATAAGGTACACCACCTTTAAAATAGCTCCTGTAACACTGAAGAAGAGACTAAACATTTTCTGTTGGATTTCACCTTAAACAACTGATGTAGCCATTCCTTAGATATCCATATTAATTAAGTCTCTTGATTATTGGCACAAAGGTTTGTTTGGTGTTCTCACTTTTTGGCAAGGTTACAGAACAGAACATCTAAAAGCACTTGTTATAACACAAGTAAACAAATTGCCAGTTCTTGAGTGCATCTTATAATACAATGGGCGTAACTGGTTGAAAACACAACTTAGATGAGACTTGTAACACAACAGTTTATCAAAAGTAAGCTATGCAATTTGGTTTACTCTTAAGCCTTCAAACCATGTTTAATCAGTAATATTTTAGTTTAGCCATCAAATATAAGTGATTAATAACATGTTATAATATACCAGTAATGGCGCCCTGCACGTTACACTTGACTTCAGCATTCCTAGTTTTCATACTCTTTCTCTGTACGCTTAGCATTTGTTTGTTCAGAGGTTGATGTGCTTGCTGCTTCCTGAGCAGCTCTTCTTTTCTCCACCCTAGCGGCCTTCTTCTTTTCTTCTTTCGTCAGCATCTTTTCACGTTAAAACTGATTAAGTCAGTGTTTGTGTTGCGATTACTTAGTACGTTTTCCTTAATTTTTCACTTAAGCTGGCACTTAGGTCTTCTATGTGCCTCAAGAATGATTTAAGATATGAAGAGGTAGGGGAAGTGACGTGGTAGGGATGAGAACGGTGCCCGTACGTATGCACCACATGACTGCCCTGCAGAGTTGATTCTACAATAAAATAAAATAAAAATAAAAAGAGGAATAACCTTGGAGGTTAATCATCACCCCGAAAGTGGATAGTAGACGTCATGCAGTATATGTGTACCAAATTTCAGGTTAATAGTTACAGCACGCTACATGTGATTTAGAATTCTGGACAGACAAACGAACAGCCACGATAGCGTATTATATAAGAAGATATTCTAATCCTTAATAATATAAAATATGAAAAAATAGAGTATTACATTTCAAAGGTATTTTTTTTATTTACTTTATTAATTTCAGAGGGGAAATTGTCTTTTCTCATGACCTTTGGATGTCAGAGCGCAGGGACAACCATTGTACAATACCCGTAGAAAAATTTAAGTTAAGTGCCTTGCTCAAGGGTCCATCGAAGTAAGACCCCTTCTGGCAGGAACAGGATTTGAACTAGCAGCCTTCTAGATGCGAGCACAGATCCTTAGTCATGGAGCCACAACTCAACCTATAATTCTTATTCTATTCTTCTTAATGCTAGATTATTATTAACTGGATAGTTAATATAATGAGTATAACCTATCAATAGCTTATTTATAATGGAAGGCTAAAGTAAAATGTGTACATTTCATATTGGCAGTTTGAAAAGTCTCGTTCTGGACTTTTGTCAGAACTCAGAGTTGTTGGAGCACTTAGGCAGTTTCTCAGCAGGAATTCTTAAACAAAAAATGCTGACTGAAAGACACCTTTACAGAATGCTAGTTAGAGGCTGCTGGTCCACATGGACTCTTAGGGTGATTCTTTACCTGTAAGTTTTCAATACTACTCAGTTAAAAAAGGGGCATCTTGCAGAGTCTGCAGTGCACAAACAGATAATACTTTGACTGATGAGATAAAAATGTCTCAGTCAGACAAGCAACCATATTATTGATAGGAGAAAGAAGAAAATGTAACTTAATGATGAACAGATTTGAGGGGTACCTCTAGAAAGAATCAAATCTTGATTATGAAGCTGCAGCAATTCAGAAAGTGTTTCTTACTTTGCTTTTTCTCAACATAGTTCAGGTCTCTATATTTTCTAATCATCCCTGATTATTTATAGTATCACTTAAGTAAGGGGTGGAGCTGTTTAATTGATCAATAAAGGGATACCACCATCCTAAATTAATGAAGAGTGTCTTAACGGACAGGAATATTACTTTAGCTTTGAAAGTTGGGTAGCTCATGCCTTCTGCTCCTGAGCAAGTACTGTGGTCTTAGGGTGGAAGTAAACATGGTAAAATTCTACTATGTTTGTGTCTGATTTGCACACTCATTTTGCGTGTCGAATTTAAATGAGAGTGCACAGTAGAGTTTTAAAATTAATAAGTTGTACTGAGACAGAAGAAGAGTGTAGTTTTCCAAACAACCAGAATGGTGTTGTTTTTTCACTCAGTGTTAAGTCAAAAAATTGAGTGTGGAAGGAGCTGCTTACAATGTGCAACTCCTTGGCAGGCGAGGTTGTTTGTGTTAATGCTCTTCATTGCTAATATTAATGCAAGGTTGAGGTCTTGGAGTGGACTGATGTGTGGCCAGTTCGGCACATAACTTTTAAAATATGCCGTGGCCTTGCAGTTTGAATAAATTTGACAGGGTAAGTGAAGAGAATTTAAAACTGATAGGAATATGAACTCATGAATTGGGGATGAAAGTCCTACTTGCAAGTACACATATTATAATACATTGTGTAATTTGCCCGAGAAGACCTTCACCAGCTAAGCTGTGCTGATCTGCTCTGTGAGTTAACAGGATGGCTAGAGTGAAACCAAAGTAATCAAAGCTGTAAACTGTAACAATGGGAATGACTGTATTGTATTATGAGTGCTCATCTTTCTGTCAAGTAATCACATCTGTTGCTCTGCTGTGTACGTCATCAGGGAGCTGTGGATCAATTGCCAGAATGGGGCCAAGTGACGTGCTTGTAGTTAGTTGTATTTCAAATAGTGCAGGTTTCTTTCCGTTCTCCATCGTGTCTATTTCTTTTAAAGCTATTGTTGTTAGGAGACAGATAATGGAATTAGATGTGTAAGTGCTCCATATCTGCTGATGCCGTCAGCAATTCAAGCCATATTAAATGATATTTATATTGTATGATGTTTTACAGGAGCTAGAAGGAAAAACAATATTAAATTCAAGAGAGGTTACAGTTCTACACATCTCAAATATTGGAAACTCTCATTCACATTTTAAAAATTCCCTCATGTGCCACAATTCTCTCTGCATCAGAATTGCCCATGGAAATACCTTTGCCCTATAAAACATAAATGAATTAGCTGTGTTTACAGAACTGCTGAATACCAAACAGCAGTAGCCCTCAACGGCACCTGCCAGTATGTACTTAACCAGCGTGTCTTTATTTGCCAGAAGGTATTTGCAAAACAGCATGACCTGACAACCCTTGTAAAGGTCAAAAAAAACCTTCAATTTACTAAATGAACTTTAAGAATATAGTTTGTGATTGGTTGGAACAAATCCCAATGGATGTCATCTTCTCTACTGAATAAGCTGCATTTTTAATCAATGCTGGATTGTTTTGTACTCTTCAAGTACATTTATGTATTCACAAGGCACACTCTTTTCTCCATACAAGGGGCAAACAAGCAAGTAATCTTAGGTCTAAAACAATACAGCCAAAACAATTATGGCTGGGATCTTCACATACATGAAAATAGATATAATCCAATAAAACTTACCATACTAAGGAGCAAGGCAAACGTTTTCGGTAAGAACCAGATTTAATCAAACATTTCCTTACTTTCAAATAACAGGGCTGCAGAAAGCCATACCAACAATGATATGAAAGCGAAATATAGGAAGAGATAAAGAAGAAGGAAATCTTTTAAGGAGGAATAGGAGATGAGGAAGCATGCCTTTTTGTAAGCATATTTCCCCTCTGTACCTAAACGATAAACATTGGATCAAGCCACTAGTATTTACATTGTTTTTCTCTTTGCAGAGACTTGTTATGAGGAAGGCCTACTAATGTATGCTTCTCCTTCTCTGATTTCACAGTATCTGAAGCTATTATCTAGAAATGACATTCATCTACAATCGGTACCAGTATAATGCTGCCCCATGTCGCTGGCAGAATAAAATCTATCATGGTGACGACTCACTACACAGAATGTGACCATCGTGCCTCACATAATGAACATAAAGGTGTTTAAATATACACAAAGTTTATTATTAACCAGTTCTAATAGACACATACCTCGAACAGATCTCTACTTCAGATGTTTCCAGCACTGGAGTAACTGGTAGTCAGGAAACATGAGGTTAAGGGGTCAGAAAAGGAAACGGAGAGTGACCCTATTGGAGTGGTGGAAGAGATAGAGAGTGTGGCGAGAAGTGTAGTGTACGAACCTCACTGATTTTCACTTCAATTTTAATCTAACCAATTGTCAACATAGGCTGACTTCATATTACACTATATAATACTTGGGTAAAAATCCAAGGCATGTGATACTTTGACAAAATTCCAGACTATCTTACTCACTAGCAGATACTTCTATTTCAATTTCATTATCTTGGCAACTGAAATCCATTCAAGTAGCAATGGATACAAAGCAGAGGCCATTCTTGGATAGGGCACCAGCCTGTTATTGGGGACAGTCATGCACATTCCCATACTCACTCATACCCAAGAAATTTTGTAATCTGGCACTTAATGAAATACACTTGTTTTCTTGCCTCATCCAAAATATGAAAGTGCCACACAGATATGAGAAAAACATGTAAACTCTACATAGACAGTGACATAGTTCCAGGTATTATGCTAGTAATGGGAACCAACGTGGATCGACAGCTCCACAGCAAGGACACCCACTGCCCATCTTTTCCCAAAACTGACCACAATGATGGTTTAATAGCAGCTGGTTATCAGAAATACACATTCAGCAGATGCACATCAAAAAACAAAAACAAGTGTTGCCCCGAGACTGAAAATAGGATCAAAAACAGAAGGAAGCCTTTTATCAGGGTGGTGTGTTGTTTTTTTAAATCAGAGGGATTAACTGTAATCTTAGTCAGAAAAACAGGGATATTTAAACAGAGCTAAAACACTAATACAAAACAAAAGCTGATGAAAAGATCTATAAGTCAAAACCAGAGGATCGAAAGCAAGGCTATCTGACCACATTTATTCACTGATCAAATTTGCATGTCAAACAAAAGGGCTCCTCTGCTGCATTGCAATTTATTGTGTGAGTGCCAGAAGTCCCTTCCAGCCAGATGACGTCCTCTAGCAACGTATTATCCACCCATAGTGGCTTCTAAAAGTGCAGTGTGACACACTTAAAATTTCAATGAAAACAATTCTTTCTCAAAGAAAGAAATGGAATTCAAACTCATATATGAGAATGTTGCTTGAAAATTAAGGTTTTAAAATGTAACCAAAAAATAAAGTTATTTAAAGCACAAAAAAATGTTCTAACCTGCCACAACAGGTTTCCCAATCCTTATCAGCAGGAATCTGGAGATGTGAGGTAACAGTGTTATATAACATCAGTATAGGTTTAATTGCCTACAGATGTCATTCATTTTAAAAGAAGTATTCATTTTAAATGACATAATCCTAAAATAAGAGAAGCTGACCTAGCTTTCACCATGAAAAAAGGTTTAGAAAAGAGATAAAGGAATTACCTTAGGAATCGTTACCTTAAATTACTGTAGTAACAATGCTGTAGGCGTGTGCTTTAATGTTTTGGTCACTCCTTTTTAAACAATATATTACCTATTTTAGTATTTTGCATGCAAACAGTTTTGTAGATATGTCTTTTATAAGCAGTTCAAAGGAAACTGTAGTCTTCTGTTTTCTATTTATGTTGGTCATTTTGGTTATTCCTCTTGCATGTTTTTCATTTATCTTGTTGTTTGTTTACACATCTTTTGTAATACTTTGCTTTCCCTGGCATTTTTCTTGATTTGTGGACTTCTGTAGAGCACACACTCCTTTCCACAGTATGTCATGAAATTTAAGTATCAAAAAAAATGTCTGAAGTTGAATCCCATGCTTAGTGATCTTTTCAATCAAAACTAGAAAAATAGTTGTAAGTCTAAATGCACTTCATTAAAAATGTCCACTTTAATTTTCATGATATTTTTGTTTTGTTTTCATAGGGAACACAATAAATAAAAATCTTGTGAAGTGTGGATTTTAAATATTTTTATGGGACCAATTTAGAATCAGTCATATTGTATGTAGTTGTTTGCTTGATGAGTGTTAAGCACAGATTGTTTCACAGACACATGATAAGTTGCAAGTAGAACTGAACTGGGTTTTTTTTTCATATTTTAATATGCATATTCTTTATGCTGCACTATTCTGCTTATTTTGCAGCAACAGCAAAAACATAGAAAAGTGACTGTCTGCTCTCACTTATAAAATAAAAGTAATTAATTCGTTCATCATTTTTCTGTTCCTGCTCAGGGTCATAGGGTGTCAATGTACTTTCTAACATCACTGGTCACAAGACCAATTCTGGACATTGTACCATTCAATTGGAGGTCACACTAATGCTCATGTGAACACTTCTTCTTCTTCATTCCTTCTGAGTTTTTCCTTATCCAAAGCTTCCCCAGTGAAGAGGAATCTCTCTTTTCCATTGTATTTTATTTCAAACCAACTCTGGACAGTGTACCATTACATCGGAGATCACACTTAAGCTCATGTCCACACTTCTTTTTTTTCTTTGGTTGCCCAAGTGAAGGTGAATCTCTCTTATCAACTTTATTTTATTTATAAGTACATACTTAAGTATACCCTTTTTCCTTTCACATCCTTCTTGGCTACATCTTTCCATTTTGCTTTTGTTCTCCCTCTCTTTATTTCTCCTGGTAACTCCATCTCTAATACTCTCCTTAGCACACTATTTTCCTTTTATCTCCATATGTGTTTAACTCACTGGAGTCTCCTCTCCATTACCTTCTGTTGTATTCCTTTCCTCTTTAATCTCCCTTTAAGATACATATTTTCTGCTTTATCCATTTTTTTCACTCTGCCAAAATGGTTCGAGAATCGCAGCATTTTCATCTCTTGAACTTTATTGAAATTAAAGGACTACCATTTGTATGTTTTTCCTGATCTGATTCTATGTTTAATTTCCACCTGATAACCTCCACACTTTAGAATCATTGATCCTAAGTACTCCACTTCTAACTCATCTGTTCTCAGCCTCACTTTTTCATTTTTTTTCCATTGTTATTGCAAAACATAATATATATTGAGTTTTTACAGAACCTACATACTATGTATTTAGCTGTTCTTCCAAGACGAATGTTATCTAGAAAGTTCAGTTTGTTATAAACTATCACAAGTCTAATTAAAAACTATAAAGACTTGCAGCAAAAACAAAGTTCTGAAATAATATAATGCCACAAATGTCTACTATAAAAATGCTAAGGAATAAACTTTCTTTGAATGTAAACTCAACTTGGTAATCATAACTTTGCCAGATCCGATGAATTTTCTGAAATTTAGTTGTTTGTTAAATATTCATAAATTATTATTTTTATATATGTAAAAGACATTTTTACTGGAATAACTGAAAATCCTGAATGTGAGTCAGTTTTGTATGTGGGCTGCACTGGTAAACACTCTGATCAGGAAACACAGGGGAACCGAAGTCTGTTCATGCATAAGGCTGGAAGTCTTTGACTAATGTGATGCAACCTTTTCAGCTCCTGCCTGCTGTTCCCATGATGTCACAGTCAGGCTCTCAGCAGAGGTTTCTGGTAGCAATGCTGCTGTTAAACAAAGCAATGTGTCTCTAGTGCTGCTGTTTGTCTAATAATGGAATGAATTCAAGTTATACCTTCACTTGCTGTGCTAACCAGCTAAGATGGGTAGAAATCTAAGTAATCAACATTAACCTCAGCATTAATGTTTACAGTTCTCCATGCAATGTATATGCCTCTGTTATATGCCATTTGGTAAGTGATTCGTAAAAGCATTCATATTTTGAATGGCAAAAGCAATGCATTTCATAATTATTTTTTGATAATAATAATAATAATAATACTGATAATAGTACATTATATTTATACTGTATAGTACTTTTCCCATGCTCAAGGCACTTGATGCACCAACTTTTGGTAATTTTAACTTTGATTTTGCCTTAATTGGTCTTGACTGCTTGGTGTATGATCCTGTGTTAAGTATTGGACTTACATGCATGGTTTGCTCATAAACATAGTGAAGCTGCATTGACAGAGGTTCACAGTACTGCTGGTTTCAGTGCCTGAAGCTATATTCTTGTTCACCTAATTAATATTTATGCAATAGTATTTCCGTGATCAATTACTCTATATACTGCACGTTTCAGTATATATCCTTTTCCACCAATTCACATTTATATAATAATATATCACTGATCTGATACTTAATACACTTTTCATCTGTTTTCACTAACTTTCTTGTATGTTTGCATATATCTTATTGTCGGTTTTGTATACTATACTGTCTATCTGGTGACAGGAGTGAAGTGAGTAGCTGGTGATAACAACATGTAAGTATATTTTCTGCTAAACAGTCTTAATCCTAAGCAGGGGGGATACAATATTCCTAAATAAATTTTAAGCAGTATTCAGTCTACAATGAACAGGCTAAGGGGTCTTCTGAGATCTTTACCTGTTTGATTAGTTTAGACGGCATTAAGAGAGATGTGATCACACTGTATGTAAAGCATGTGACTTTGTTAGAAACATATCTTGGCTAGAGAAGTTACTGAGTGCATTGTGGAGACGGAATATATAGTATGTAAAACTGAGGTGGATTGAAGATTACAGCATTTAAATCGGAGGAAAGAGGTATGAAAAGGAAAAGCATATGGTGTGCAGGTATAAAAGGCTGGACAAAAACAATCTAGGGGGAGTCGACATGCATTTACAAATAGCAGTGGACATGTCATTGAATAAAGACCATAACCATAGCACTGAGGGGATAATTCATGAAGGACCAAGCTTTAAAAATTTAAATTTGGGGCAGTCTGTACTTGGAAGGATTCACAGATGTAGGGCCTAATGAAGTCAAACTAGACTCATCCTTGGGGACATTGATACCTCAGAGGGAGCCTAGAAGTAGGCAATGCAGGAAGCCCATTGGCAGAAAGAATGACTGCTGTTGTTTGGCAAGAGAAATAAAACAGTGTCGATAAAAGCAGTAAGTAATTACCGTGGTGGTTAGGGCAAAATTATTGGCATTCCTCCCACTGACAAGATGATATTGAAGTAAGGGTTGATAGCTCTGATGAAGAATCAAGAAACCTTTGGTAATGAGAGCCAGACTTGCTGGAGCAGCACTAATTGGACTAGAAGTGTAATAATGCAGGTAAAATGAGGATGTCCAGCTTTAAAAAATGCTCATAAATTCACATTGAGGTGCATGGTTTTGTGGAAAAAGCAGTTAAAGTGGTGAGGGGCTAGTTCATAGAAGAAAGCAAAATTGTGTCTATAAGTATAACAGCAGATAAAAAGACTGGTGGTCTATCTGTAAATAGAGCTTATGTTTCCATGGTGGGAATGTTGGACAAGAAGTCCTGGTGACACTTCTAGCTAGAATGTTTAGATTACTGAGCTGAAGCCCAGAATGAAACCTCTGACTGCTTTAGGTAATGGAGGCAGAAATAGAAAGTATCATGTTTGCATTACCTACAACCTACAACAACGACAATATTATGGTCTTACAACTGCAAAATCCTATTGTATATCTAGATTCCTGTATGTCTATAATCATTTTCCTCTGATGATGACACCTGGTAGGTTGTTAAACTATGTTAAGATATGTTATTCATTTTCTCCCATGGATTACTAGCTACAAATATGCAAACCGTACCACAAATCTTCACTTCCATATATATAAGGTAATAATCTCTATATATAATCTTCATTTGGATCTTGATCTTTGTTTGTCCGCGAATGAATTAGAAGAAGAAGCACTAGACGGCAGTAGAGAGACAGCTAAAACATAGGCATTGCATTAAGAATCTCCTCCAGGCTTATACTACTGAAGACTGTAGTACGCCAGTCACACCTCAAAACACAGACATTCAAACTAAACAAATTGTTGTGCTTTAAATTAACTAAAGAGATCTTCATTTAGATCTTGATCTTTGTTTGTCCGCGAATTCCACGCATGCGTAGACCACCTTCCAGTTTAGTACATTGTTGTTACTCACGGATGTCAACAATGTGCCGGAATAACGACAGGGGTGGTGGACAGTGTTACGCTGGTTAGCTCCTGAGGCCTGGTTAGAGAATGAGATTGCCGAAGATAAAACGTACGTGCCTACATAACATATGAATGAAAGAAAGACAGTGGGTAAAATGAATAACAACGTAACAGCACGTTCCGGAAATTATTATTGTTACATTGTAGCTGGCGAGTGCTGCGCGTCTCACAGTTGTACCGTGGCTTGCTCACATGTCAGTGAAGTGATCCCTATTTATGCTTTAAAGAGCCTGGATACCTATGTGTCCCCCTTTTATAACCATTGCTCCGTGTATATTGCCTTACTCTTTGGATTGCCACAAAGCAACCTGCGAGACTGGAGAAAGGTTGAGAAGAGATCGTGACAGGAAACGACAGCGTCGTGAAAACGAGATGGACTATGAATGGACAGAAGCAGAAATGCTCCTACACCACTACATAAATACGATTCGGACAGTGATTCCGAGTAGGCTGTTCCTATCGAATCAATATCCAAAGGTTTTCTTTTGTAATTTTGTTTCCCTTATAAAAAATCATAATGCTGTGCGATGAAGGGCCCAGTTCATGACTGGCAGCCGCGTTTAAACAGGGAGCCCTTCACAGACAACTTTAACACGCGCAACATAGTTGGGCGCACATGGCTAGTAATATATATTTGTTGTACTCAAATGAGTTCCAATCTTAGAGCACACATTGCCATGCCACAAAGAAGCAGTGTGGTACTGGCATAATCCATTGTCTTTTGTTTTTTTTGTTCTTGTATTAGGAATTTGTTAGTTTTCACGTATCCCTTGGGATCAGAGCACAGGATCAGCCATTGTAGAACACCCCTGGAGCAATTGCAGGTTAAGGGCCTTGCTCAAGGGTCCAACAGATAGGCTCTCTATTGGCAGTAACAGGGATTCGAACCGGCAAACTTCAAATACCAGCACAGATCCTTAGCCTCACAGCCACCACTCTGCTCAAATTTTTTTCAAAGGAACTTTTTTTTTTCTTTTTTTTGTAGGTTTCCATTCTTTCTGTGCAGGTACTTTGCATTTTTTTCTTCTATCAGGAAGTTGAAACGCCTTGTGAATAGTAGTAAATATTTTATCATTCTTATTTCACTATGTCTCATTCTGAATTGAGGTGGGGTGGGAGGAGGGCTCCTTTAAGGCTTGTTTTGACTCATAAGGGCAGCAGATGACTAATTATACGTGCAAATTAGCTATGCCATGCTACACTGCACAGAGACCATTGCTCCAGTGGTATTTCTCATAATATTCCCATTTTGGTCAGCTAATGTACCCTTCAAAAGAAAATACTGTGTATGCAGGTGCAAATTTGGCTAGATATTGCCGTTACTGAAGTAAATGGGACAGTAATCTTGCAGTAAGTGTGCAAATGTTCTGCACATAGCTGATACAGCTCTATGATGTTACTCTGGCCTAGCAAGGCATCTTGGGCATATGGAAGAAAATGGCTGTCTAATAAGTCATCGCCCTGCAAATTTCCAGAATACTATTCTGCGAACACAGCATGTTCATCAACTATATTAGCAGAAACGCAGCCTTAAACCTGCAAGCAACCTCTGCCATGCTTTATGGTTGGCTGCAGACACTCAGCTCCACTTTAGAGCTGATATCAGTGCCGGCCTTTTCAAAGGTGTGTCAGTTTGATGTATGTCTAGCACTCAGCTTTCATGGTCTCACCTTTGCCTATTTCTTTGTGCTCATAATTTATATAAAATTTTTAGGGTTTCTGAAACTTTTGTGCGGTATTGTGATTTTATACAGGTAGGTTTATTGGGTCAGTAGGTGTTTGTTTTTGTCTGTTATCATGTTACTTTGCATTGTCACACCATGTATCCTGCCGTTTTGGTTATTAAACTGATAAAGAGTGTGTGTTTTAAACTTTTGTTTTAAGCAAGGGTGAACCCAGAGGTACATCACATTACTACACATAATGCACATGCACATTTTTCCAACAAGCTTCATTATTAGGCCATGATAAATTGTTTATTTTTTGTCTGGTTTGATTTAATTATGTACTTATTTTCCATTACCCAGGGTTTTTATTGTACATTGCCTCATTGAATGTCTTCTGTATTCACACAGAATCTTATTTATTTCTTTTTTTTGGCTTCTAAAACATCATTCTCTTTGAACATGTCATTGCTTTTTCAAAGACAACAAACAAGTCTTTCAGGCGAATTGTATGCATTGCAAAAACTGCTTTTGGATTTTTAGATGTAGAATTCCTCCAGTGAGGCCTAGACTTCACTCACTGTGATGTTTTCGGAGAAGCACAGAAGGGCAATAATATACTTTTTAGCTAAAACATTCGTCAAATACAATGATAAATTAAGGCTTAGAGCTCAATTTGATAGTCACAGTTAAAGAGAAGGCTTACAAAAAGTGAATGTAAGTCTGCATACAAAGAAGCCAAGATTCAGCTCGAAAGAGCAAGTAAGTGAGTGCCAAATACAGATGCTAGGACAAACCAGCACAGTATTTTCCTACAAATTATTATTCCTAAGGCTGAAAAGGTCTACAATATATTGACTATATATGCAAATCTTCCTGACATCGATTGATCTTTCTCTATCTAGTCAGCTAAAATACATTCTTCTGCAAGTTTCAGAGGCACAGCCTCACAGCTTAAGGTTCTATTTATGGTAGCTCACCTCCTGATCTCTCTCTCTCTTCTCTCTTAAACTTTGAATTTCCTATTCCCCTTGGCACTATTGAGCATGAACAGAGACAAAAATGTCATGAAGCAGCCAGCCATGATAATGTTTTTCCCTCCATTCTAAAACAGTGAGCTGACGACATACAATCCGAGTTTATGAATAACTTTAGTTATTCTACCTTTAGCATATACATTAGACCTGCCTGTTCTATAGTACTGACATTCAAGAAGCAGAACAGTTTATGTCCTAACAATTGTAGACCACTGGTGGGTTTTTTTTAATGAAATACTGAAAAAAATGAGTGTTGTTCTCCAGCGTTTCTGCCACTAATTCATTTATTGACCCAATTCAGTTTGCCTGTTGTGCCTGAAGGTAATGTATGTAGAAGACACGGTAAATATGATTTCTGTAATATTTCACATCTTTAGACTCTTTAATGAATATCACTAGGCTCTTGTTCAAGGAATTGAGATGTAAATCTAACACAATTAGATCAGAACTCCACCACCACAAAATCCCTGCATACTGTATAAACGTGAACAATGCAACATGTCTCTGTGTCTCCAACATTCTGAGAAACAAATGTTAGACTGTGTGGCTGGACGTTGTGCTTCACTTTCTTTTTTCTATCTATGATGATAAATAAATGGTAAAACTACCATTTGGGCATGAACTTCACTCTGATGCTGGAATAAAACTGCCTAAACTTTCTGAGCTAAACATCTTTCCAACACAAAGCAAACTCCAAAGCAAATTTGATTTTTTTTTCCTACTGCTAAATCTGTTCAAGTTATTGCATTCAAAGCTTTTGTACTTCCTCCATAATGGTTTGGTTTGGCAAAGCATCTACCTTCTCAAAAATCTATCTGCAAAATGGTGTTTGGGAAGAAAAGAACCTATGCCCTGGAGAGGAGAGGAATGAAGGTCAGTAGGAACAAGACAGAATACACGTGTGAATGAGACGGAGGTCAGAGGAATGGTGAGGATGCAAGGAGTAGAGCTGGCGAAGATGGATGAGTTTAAATACTTGGGATCAACAGTACAGAGTAATGGGGATTGTGGAAGAGAGGTGAAGAAGAGAGTGCAGGCAGGGTGGAATGGGTGGAGAAGAGTGTCAGGAGTGATTTGTGACAGACAGGTATCAGCAAGAGTGAAAGAGAAGGTCTACAGGACGGTAGTGAGACCGGCTATGTTATATGGGTTGGAGATGGTGGCACTGACCAGAAAGCAGGAGATAGAGCTCGAGGTGGCAGAGTTAAAGATGCTAAGATTTGCATTGGGTGTGACGAGGATGGACAGGATTAGAAATGAGTACATTAGAGAGTCAGCTCAAGTTGGACGGTTGGGAGACAAAGTCAGAGAGGCGAGATTGCGTTGGTTTTGTCATGTGCAGAGGAGAGATGCTGGGTATATTGGGAGAAGGATGCTAAGGATAGAGCTGCCAGGGAAGAGGAAAAGAGGAAGGCCTAAGCGAAGGTTTATGGATGTGGTGAGAGAGGACATGCAGGTGATGGCTGTAACAGAACAAGATGCAGAGGACAAAAAGATATGGAAGAAGATGATCCGCTGTGGCAACCCCTAACGGGAATAACTGAAAGAAGAAGAAGAAGATATATAGGCCAAAAAATATAATCAAAGGGGATCTGATCATGAAGGTAATGTCTCTTTTTTTTTCTTCCTTTCATAAAACAACATAAGTTGTGTGAACAGTCCATTTAATGCAGCTGTTACTGTGGTCAAGAAGAAGGTTTGGCACAGCTGTGTCTCATCCATCCCACCAACTTTTTACTGAGTTGGGTGATGGAGCATGAGGCATGAGTAGAATATACACAGTAATATATTGATGTGTGTGTTATGTATTATCAATACATTCATCATTTTTCCAACCTACTTAATCCACTTCAAGATAGCAAACAAAGAGTTTGTGGTGTGCGGTCCGTCACAGGGCATATTCACTTGTACCATGCTGGTTTTGAGTTCCAGTCATCCTGATCTAAATGTCCTTGTTATGTGAAAGGTATTAAGAGAAAAATTGAAATGGAAACATAATTTGAGCTTAGTCTTCACTAATAGTGCACCACTAATTTTTTATGTTATAGTATTTTGTGTTATTTCTATTATATTCATAGCCTTAACACAAATAAATATTTCTTAGAAGCAATGTTACTTGGTAACACATTTTCACCCTGCAGTTTAATTGCTTGTGGATTACATTTCTTTCTAAATCCACAATAGGTTATGATGTAGTTTTTTTTGTATAAAACTTTGATACATACCTGCTTTCATTTACAAAAAAAGACTTTTACCTTAATTGTTCCTGAGCATTTGGCAATTACTGTTTGGCATTTCTTGTGCATTTTAGCAATTACAGATAATGAAGTGCCTAAAATGAATACAATTCATTGATTAAGGAATACTTACTTAGCTTGCAGAAACATCCATTCATTAATTCTTTTATTCACATTATAAACCTGCTGATTCTAATAGTGGGTTGCAAAATGTGTGAGAATTGGTTTTCCAAATAACTCCCCTGAAGACAGAGTATTGATAATATGACAACACAACCACATCTAAATAATAGTACTACAATCCCAGTATATTTCTAGATGAATAAAAGTAGATACCCCAATATTTATTTCTCACAGTCAAAAGGCATGCCAAAAATGTGCAACTAAATTGCTCAGGGATTTAGTAGTGACACAAACGCAGACAACGGAAACAGCATGTGGGGTTAAAAATTTTAAAAGATCTTAACATTAGCCTGAAAAGGAAGGTAAATAGCAACTCTACATTAAACTCACAAAAAGGTGCCCAGTTCTGTGAAACAAGATACAGAAGCCAAGGCACAAAGCAAGAGATGCCACAAAATCTTATTTTCATTTTCACAAGTCTAGTGCTTCAATCCTTGACAAATACAAATGTACAAATGCAACTTTCCACACAAAAGTCTGGATTTACACAAGAAAACTTGAACAGATAATTTGCGTATATTTACAGCAACTCTGACTCATCAGTAACACAATATTTTGGAGAAACTAGGAAATGATGACATTCTTGATTATTAGGGAAATGCAGTTAAACTAGCTTAATAGTGACTAACATGTATAACAATTGATATTACTGATCTTTTATATAGTGCATTGATGTCACAAACATATTTAACCTTAAAAGTGATGAATATGATGTACATACTATTTCACTTACCTTTTAAGAAGGTCATTGCTGCATATTTGCACTGAAAAACGTTTTTATATCACCTACTTGTTGTCACTTCTCAGAGAACTGGCCGACAGGTATCTCAGCCAAGCTTCACTCTATCATGCTTGCTGTGCTGGAAGCCATTAACTGACAGATGTGGCACTACATTCATTTTTCATTTGGTGTCCATCTACTCACATAAAACATAAAATTTTTGTCAACATGAAAAGGCAATTTCCAACAAAAAGAAATTGGAAATGTGACTTACCCAAAGTGGCATGCAGTTTCACCTGATTGGTGAGTTGATGCTGTCTCTGGCTCCCTCAACTCCGATTAAGTGGATTTGACAATGTGGGTATTTTTCAAGCTGACTTAAACCAATGAAAGAGGACAGGCAAAAAGCTTTGAATTGTCTTGTGTTTGCTTGGTGGTGGCATAAGTAAGTGAGTGAGAAAAAAGCTAGCTACACTTTCGTCAACTGAAGTCGAAGAGGTGAAAATTTGCTGTTGAATTCATTTAAATAGCAGAGTGTTACCGATCATTTCAATGGGTAAGAGTAGCACCTACTGTATATGTACAATTAATCATTAATAAAACTGTTATTTCTCAAAAAATTCTTTTTCAATCTGAAAAGTATATATAAATACAGTATGCCAATATCTACTAAAGCCATCAGTATTTGTAATTATACCATGCTATACATTTTTGCTGATAACGCCCATTCACAGTGACAATACGGTTTTCTGACAAACAAAAAACTGTTGAAAAAGAGAGCAAAAGTAGAATAAACAGCTCCTAACCCATCACAAAATACATATGAAGTGTTCACATTGGCTTATATACATGGCCTTGAAACTTATTTTAATATTCTAAGTTTTCATAGTCATGTGTAAGAATTAATTTTCAGTTCATGAAGACGCACCACACCTCTTGAGTGCAAGACTCAGCATGTGCAGCTTTGCTTTCAAATGATTTAAAGAATTTTTCCTGTTCTTATACTGGTGTATTTGCTACACTACATTTGACTTTACCTCCTGTATGGTAGTGCTGATTAGGTAACTATTATCAGAGTCACATTTCTCAAACTGGCACACATACACTGACTTCACTAGTTAAAACCAAATGCCCACCCGTTCAAACTGTTCTGGCTATGGCCTAGCTCTGCCTTGTTATAGACCATCTGCTTTTTAATTATGTGTCCCAATCTACTGAATGACTGACATTTCTAGCTTTTTTCCCAATCCTCTGAGCATCTGGCTTTTAGCATTAGTACTATACACGGAAAGTGACAATGTACAGCACTGTATATTATTAAAAACAAGAAAAAGAATGAAAGGTGAGCGTTTCTGATAACCAGGGTTTAAAAACTTGCTGCTATAATGGAATTAAACATGCTTGGTTTTGAAATACTGAGATAATCAGCAATGTTCAGCAGCATTTGATTCCCAACACCTAAATATTAAAGATGATATAGATCTAAAATTCTTCACTCTGCTAAAAAAAGTACTGAATTAAGGGACTAAATATCTGAGTATTGAATGAGAGGTTTCAGTTTTGAATTTTTAATAAACTAGTTTTTCCTTTCACAAAACATGTTTTACCTTTGTCATTATGGGTTATTAAGTGTAGACTAATGTGCAAAAATGGCAAAATTATCCATTTAAAACTAAACCTATAGCACACTAAATTGTGCAAAAAGGGAAAAGATATTTATATATTTGTGTATATTAAGACATGTGAGTCCTGTCTTGCAACCCAAAACACGAGGCTGAGTCTCAGTACTTTAGCAAAACCAACTTTATTCAGCTTGAAACAGGAACAGCAGGGTTATTTATTGTAGCGGGGTCTGCCATTCTCCTTATAAAAAGACACAGCAGTCAGGCAGAGTTGTGGCCAGGTTTGTGGCCAAGTAATCCTGTTCCCTGCATTTATGATGTTCCTTGCATAACCCATCGATGACATGCACTTACAGTGCAAACGCGATCGATTCAGATCCGTTTTAGCTGCAAGCTGCTGCAGTGCTGGGAGCCCCGGCAACTGATAAACTGTCTTCCACAGACGCAGTGTTCGCCTTTCCGGAATCTCTTCGGTGTTGGGGGGAGTCCCAAAAGAGTTCAGAAACCTTACTATATATACTGTATATATATACAGTCGCTTCTTCTTTCTTTCTCTTACTCTCTACTCTCTACCGCACTGCTTTCCTCCAGTCAAGTGTTGCCTTCCTACATGAAAGCTGCGACTCCTGTTGACAATGCAGTGTGGTTTCTTTTTATTCTTTTACCTTGGAGTACTTCCGGTGCCAGGGATTTTGCCAAATGGAAGCACTTCTGGGTCCCAAATAACAGGAGGGTCAGGTAGGAATTCAGATAACAAGTTAACAGTTGCATTTTCAGCACTGAAGAGGTAGGATTACTTTAAACCTTCACAGTAATTCCCTAACAGATTAAACCCGGCAGCAACACGTACCTCTGAGCCCAAGCTTTCATCCAGTTGAGTGCTTCCTTTCTTCCTTCCTTCCTCCCAGCTCCAACTCGCCAGGACAGGGCAGTGCGGTCTCTTTTATATTTTTACCTGGGAGTACTTATGGTGCCAGGGCTTTTGCCCATTGGAAGCACTTCCGGGTCATACAGAAGTTATGAATAATGGAATATATCTCCCTGCAGCACCCTTTTGCGGCACCCACGGATCCCAGAAGGTCTGCGTTACCAGACTACAATTCCTGGTATTTCCTGCTGGTGTCCAAATGGGCACCAATAACCAGGGCTGCTGCCATCTAGCGTCCTGGGGGATCAAACAACCCTTATAGTCATCCTGGCTAGGGAAGATATTACAGATGTATCTGGTTGGGATGTCTCATTTCAAAGAGTACTACTTGATATTTATTTTGGAAAGCACATCTAAGTACTTGCTTATATGATTATTAGATATTTTTTCATTGCTTCATATTAAAAATAATGAAGATCAAGTTGTTCTTGGAGTGCTCCACAACTTGACACCCCATTTTGGGTGAATATCAGGCCATCATCCTCTGAGCCATGCAACAGACAAGACATACTACCTGGCTATTTGTCTTCAGCTGTTGCTGAAGCTGCTCCTCTGTCTGGAGGTAATACTATTTAGTGAATGCAGTTGATTCTTCATAATTGATAGGAGCCTGCTTAGTGTCCGTCGCTCTGCCACGTATGTCAAACTGTCCAACTCCATGCCTACAACAGAGCCTGCCTTCCTCACCAGTTTGTCCAGGCGTGAGGCGTCCCTCTTCTTAATGCTGCCTCCCCAGCACACCACCGCATAGAAGAGGGCACTCGCCACAACCGTCTGATAGAACATCTGCCGCATCTTATTGCAGATGTTGAAGGATGCCAGTCTTCTAAGGAAGTATAGTCGGCTCTGTCCTTTCTTAAACAGCGCATCAGTATTGGCATACCAGTCCAATTTATCATCCAGCTGCACTCCCAGGTATTTATAGGTCTGCACCCTCTGCACACAGTCACCTCTGATGATCACGGGGTCCATGAGGGGCCTGGTCCTCCTAAAATCCACCACCAGCTCCTTGGTTTTGATGGTGTTCAGTTGTAGGTGGTTTGAGTCGCACCATTTAACAAAGTCTTTGATTAGTTTCCTATACTCCTCCTCCTGCCCACTCCTGATGCAGCCCATGATAGCAGTGTCGTCAGCGAACTTTTGCACCTGGCAGGACTCTGAGTTGTATTGGAAGTCCGATGTATATAGGCTGAACAGGACCGGAGAAAGTACAGTTCCCTGCGGCGCTCCTGTGTTGCTGACCACAATGTCAGATCTGCAGTTCCCGTGATGCACATACTGAGGTCTGTCTGTAAGATAGTCCACGTTCCATGCCACCAGGTGTAAATCTACTCCCATCTCTGTCAGCTTGTCCCTAAGGAGAAGAGGTTGGATGGTGTTGAAGGTGCTAGAGAAGTCCAGAAACATAATTCTTGCAGCACCACTGCCTCTGTCCAAGTGGCAGAGGGATCGGTGTAGCATATAGATGATGGCATCCTCCACTCCCACCTTCTCCTGGTATGCAAACTGCAGAGGGTTGAGGGCGTGGCGGACCTGTGGCCTCATGTGGTGAAGCAGCAGCCGCTCCATGGTCTTCATCACATGTGATGTCAGAGCGACAGGCTGGAAGTCATTCAGCTCACTGGGATGTGATACCTTTGGGACTGGGGTGATACAAGATATTTTTCAAAGCCTCTGGACTCTCCCCTGTTCCAGGGCATCTTTTCTTAGGGTGAGAGTAATCTTTTATCAGGTATCATGACAGTAATTTAAAAAAAAAAATCATTTTTTCTTTTGTTTCTCAGTTTTACCCAGAATCACTCAGATTGTTCCTGATAACATACTATAATTTTAAATTATATTTGGGACTTTCTTTCTATGTGCATTTCTACTTCACATTTCATATTAGTTATGTTTTCTTCCTTTTGACTTTCACGTACTGTCAGTTCCTATTTCTCATATGTGACAAGGCTTAATTCATTCTAATAATTTAATTTTAAATTAATCAGTCACTTAATATAGCAGCTTTTGTACTGTGCACTAATGCAAAAGCTGCTTTGAAAATAGATTTCAGACCAATATTTTAATTTAAATGTTTTGTTGTTATTTCAATATATTGCATGTGCAGCAGAGCAGCATTTGAATATAATTTAATTGCAATGAACAGAAAAACAGTTTTACTTCTTATTTATATAGTAAGCATGAACCTTCATGTCTGTGTCTGTGTCTGTAACTATATATATTGTGGGTGTCAAAGGGAGCTCCAGCCACTCAACCACCCAATAAAAACAGGCAAGTATATAACGTAAAAGCACAAAGAGTCTTTTATTGTAGAAAAACTGTTCTCAGCAAGTGTTTCCTACCACCAGAGCCACAAGTACAATAAAACACTCTATAGCACCCGATTCTTTGTCTTCCTTTTTTGGTCTCTGTCTCTCACTGCCTCCTCTGCTCCTCCTCGCAAGCATTGTTCACCTTCTTCCCAACTCTGAGGCAGGCTGCTCCTTTTATCTCCCACCCGGGAGTACTTCCAGTCTTCTGTAGCAAGTCCGGGTGAGGTTGGATCCCCATGAGTAGGGTTCCCCTGTCCCTGCAGCACCCCCTGGCACACCCGTTGAACCCAATAGAGCTGAGCTGAAGAACTCCATGCCCCATGTTGCATTGTGGGAATCCGAAGCACCACTGTAACCTAGGGAGCTTTCATCTAGTGCTCCGGGGGAAATAATGGCCTGTTCACACTCTCTCCACCAGTCCTTCCATTCTGGGGCCTTTCTAGCTGGGTAAGGTTGCTATATATACACATGTATGTATAGTTAAAAGGAGACAAGAAAAAAAAGTAAGGGTTGGGGAAATACTGGTGACCCCATTTAATGTCCAAGAGTAGTTGTGAAAAAAAAAATCTCAGGTTTAGAACATCAAGCCGACATTAATTTATGTTTAATCTTGAGTGCTTGGTCCAATGACAGTCAGGCTCTAAATAGTGAGGCAGATGTGGAATGGGTGGAGTGTTCATTACGCTGGGTGGAAGTAACATCACAGTTCTCTTTGATTGTGCTCATTCAATCTAAGGCAAACAGCAATTGGGTTAATGGCAGTGTCACATTCAAATTCTTCCGTGTATATTAGACTTCCCAAATGCTGAATAACATGTCCCATATTGGCGTGTGTTTGACAATGTTTTTATTGTATTATACTCTATTTTTTTAGTTTTTATTTCTTATTATTAGTAAGACAAACAGTGGTCACTACATTTTTTATTTCAATACACACTACAATTTTTGTTTGCAAAAAATGATTGAAAAATTGTTCACAGTGCTGTTTATTGACTTCAGTAATTTTTCACAGTAAATTCTGCATTTGTGTATAGGTGGTAATTATGGTACTCCATAGATTAGAAATATAAAACAACAATTAAGGATCAAAATTAACATTAAAAATCACTGCCTTACTACATCTATGTATGGTGTGTACATATTTTATTTTTGTGGTGCAGAGGGGTGAACTTATTTAAAATCAACTTTCACGCTAGTAATATGTGGCCCTCTATGCTAAACTCCCACTGGGCAGTGTCACCATGAATGTTGACTTATAAACATATATTATAATAAGTTATAACTTCCAAACAGAACACTTCACAGGCAACATCTTTATAACTTTTTAAAACTTTTCATTAGTTGTTCATTGGTCTCTGTTTCCAAAGGTGATTCATTATTTATTTTCTCACTTGCACTATATCTTGAAGTTCTTCAGCTGCTCCAAGAGTTTAATTTACATATTTATAATATTTTGAAAAAAACTGCCCAGTCTTCACACAAGTAAAGGATAGTCTTACAATTCTGCATTACTAAGCTTGTAAAGTTCAGTGCTTGTAGTATATTAGCTATTTTCTACATCAGCCATTCCAATTGCTCACCTAAGTGTTTTCCTCCTGGCTTCTTCTCCTTTGTCAAAGTCCTTAAAGCGTAACTAACACATTTACATGCTTTTAACCTAAGCCACATGGAATCACAATGGTGCAATTATTTTCACATTTTTACAGTTAACTGGCAGGTCATGGTCGCACTGTGAAGTACTGATGGAAATTCAAACAACAGTCTTGTGTTCTGCAGTCTAATGTTTTAGTCAGCACTAGGCACTGCTAAGAATCTTACAAATTAATCAAGTAACAAATATGTTAATATTTTCATAGATTTAAATATGTCCTTGTTTCTACTATTTCTCCTTACTCTTGTGAAAACCACTAAATGAAGGAATGATTAGAGCTGTTTAAGGTGAAACACTGAAATCAAGGTAAAATGTCCTGAGACCATTATCTTTAGCCTGTTTAGTTAATCATCAGATAATTACTTGTAATTATATTGTGTTTGTCCTGGAGTTACTCAGTATTTCTCAGTTAATTTCAGTTTAATATATTATTTTCAGTGAGGTAGTTTTCTGCTTTATCTGATCCTTTGCAGGTGAATAGATCTACAGTTCAAATAGAGCATTTATTTAGAGTAATCATTCTTAAGATTCTAAATAAGTTACACAAATCTGAAGAAAACAAAATTCAGGGTTTGTATAACATATTCAAAATATTACTGTTTACATTTTATCTATCTATCTATCTATCTATCTATCTATCTATCTATCTATCTATCTATCTATCTATCTATCTATCTTATGCTTATTTACTGTAGTAAAGTTTCAGTGGCTGTATATGTTCCTCATATAAAGAACACTTATTAAGCAGTTATTCTGTGATTTATTAATTTTTCATTAGCAAATCTGGAGGCAACCAACTTCACAAAAAATTGAGCCACCTGTGATGCCAAGGTCGCCCCCCAGCTGCCTTATTCACCTCTTACACTCAGACATCCATAGTCATGTAGTAAGGTGGACTAGGGTGAATGAGGACACAGAATAACTGAAGAAGGTGAAAATTCCAGCAATGCTTTTATTCACAATAATCAAAGCCAGTGTCCAAAATACAGATAAAGTGCAGTGCTTCTCTTTTCAATAAATAAATAAACACTGCAATGAAAACAATGTATTTTGCAGAGGTTAAAATTCAATTAATTAAAACTGAAGGTTAAAACACAGTTAAGATCCATATAAAACAAATCCCAATCCTCGATGCATCCAAATAAAACAACATCCCCTCAGCTCACCCTGTACTGCCTGCTCAGTGAGGGGAGACAGCCTTAGACAAGTGCAGTCAGTGTTCAATTGACTTGTGTCCTGCACTATTCTTCCACCGCCATCCCTTGGCTTCCATAGGATCTCCTGGAGAAGCTGGTCACTTCTGCCACCAGGGCACACCCATTTGAGTGTCGCCCACTCGCTCCACCTGGAGCATCATCCCTGACCGCTTGACTCCTCTCCACAGCACCTTCTCATCCACACTCCTGACTCTCTACTTTTGTTTCTCTTTCACTTTAACCTTTAACTGTTTTTCTTTTTTCTTTCTCTTTTTCACCATTCACTCCTAATTATGATTCATAGAGTACCGAAGTGGAACAGCAGAACTAATCAAGCAATCAATTTGTCTCCACATCAAACAACCACGGCCATGGGGCACTGTAGCCACATACCCCTTCAGAGTCCAAGCTGCATTATTTTTATTTAACTCACCCTTAAGTCATTTTACCACACTGCCCCAGTGACACAAATTCACAATTTTCAAAAATGATTTGATCCATCAAAATAATGAAAAAGAACTCTGATAAAAAAAAACATTCTTCCAACATGATAGATTCTTTCTTTGAACTGGTGTTATCTCATAGGCCAGTATAATAAATATTTCAGTTTTAAGAAAATGTCTATATTTATTGAATTTAATTCTTGAGGTCTTTTGACTTACAAAATGGTTATAAACCAGTTTATAAGAAGAATAAAATAGAGTTTTCGTTGTGACAAATTAACCCTATGCTCATTTTAAGATATAAAGCAATATTAATTTAATAATAAAAATAATAATAATAATCGCTTTGCGGTGGGCTGGCGCCCTGCCCAGGGTTTGTTTCCTGATTTGTGCACTGTGTAGGCTGGAGTTGGCTCCAGCAGACCCCTGTGACCCTGTAGTTAGGATATAGCAGGTTGGATAATGTATGTTTGGATAATAATAATAATAATAATAATAATAATAATACATTTCACCCTGCCTGAGGTTTGTTTCCTGCCTTGCGCCCTGTGTTGGCTGGGATTGGCTCCAGCAGACCCCCATGACCTTGTTATTAGGATATAGCGGGTTGGATAATGGATGGATGAATAATACATTTTATTTAATAGGCACCTTTCTTTACACTAAAGGTCCCCTTACAATGAAATTAAACAACATTAATAAAATATAAAAACAAAGAGGACGATAAAATCAAATAGCAATAAGGTACCGAAGTGGTAGCGAACATACAAAGATAACAGGCAGTAACAGTGTTAAATTCATAGTTGGTATGCAAGTTTGAAAAGGTAAGTTTTGAGGGCAGTTTTAAAATGTGTTATTGAGTCTAGTTGACGGATGTGAGAGGGAAGAGAATTCCAGAGTTGAGGAGTACTATTTATTTACTATTATATCAGCAAGGAGAATAGAAGCATAACAGGGTTCTGGTGCAGGTAGAGGCCCATTTAGTCTCCTGAAGGTTAATCTCGCACTTTGCCACATTCTATCTCACACCACCTATTTGAAGAATACAGTAATCTAACAGGGCCTTGAATAGAGCCATTCCCATTCCAATAGACACATTTGGTTCCTTATCTCCAAACACAAAGCAAAAGTCACTCATCACTGCCATTCAAACTGAAAGAAAACTCTTATTTGCTCAAGTAACTACAAACCTTTGCTCTGTGGTCTTTCATACTATTGGTTGATTTGTTGTTACATTTAGTTTAATTGCTTTTGATTGTTAATTTATGTTTGTAAATGTATTAGTTATTATACCTTTTAACTTGTGGCAATCAACTTTTGTTACCTGTCCTACTGTACTACACTTACTGAACAAACAGGCCCTAACCTAATGTTACTCGATTATGTTAAGTCACTTTTGGGTAAAAGTATCTGCCAAGCAAATAAATGTAAATGTAAATGGTATTTTAATTACAATTGCTTCTTCTTCTAATGAAATCGTTTTACATAAGCACTGTTTGAGAACAATAAATGCATAAAAAGACAAACGTCAATTTCGTTGAATTCCAATTATCTTATATATCTCTTTTCACAGAGTCCTCCATCAGATTTATAAATTTAAGATACTAACAAAGGGAAAAATATAAAAGGCAAATCTATTTAAGTATGCATTAATAGACACATAAATAGTGAAGACATCTACATTGTATTTTTATTGATGAACCTTGAGAAACACATTTTTCTGAAAAGAAGAAAAATTATATTATATATCAGATAATTGAAGTCAGGAGTTCATATAGCTGGGAGCAAAATCTAGCAGACAATATAAAACATCAAACAAAAATGCAAATTGCAGAGTTTTTTTTCATAGTATTGTCAAGCTCTGTATCTTTCTGATTTCTGTCCTGTTGAATCAACCTCATTATCACATTCATCCAAAAGCCAAGGGGGAACACAACAAACATATACCCTTCAATTTTAAGAAAGCTTAACTTTAAACTTACCATACCCTGAAGGAGAAGATTTACTTTCTGTTTACATCACAGGCTTTATGTGATGTCACTCTACTGCCGTGAGACATACAGCACAAATCTCTGTGCACCCTTAGAGATTGCCCTCAACACCTTTTTTCTTTAAAGTAAATTTAAAAGAAGGATTTTTTATGAGCAAAAGCAAATACAAAATACTATCTGCAGCAATAATTACGCCTATAAACAAATATATTAATGCATTCACTAGAAATTACTCTAGACACAGTCTATCAAAATATCTGAAAACAAAGGCTCAAAAAGTGACAGACCTTACTATTTGTGTGTTTCCATCTTTCTCTTTTGTGCTGAGGTTCCCATCCCCGAAGCAGAATTGTGTTTTATAAAGTTCTCAGTGAAGTTTGAACTCTGAAATCTGTCCTTTTCATTTTTTGTTCAGCTCTTAGCTGTAGCTGTGCGTTATTAGGATTTAAAATAGTGTCCCTGTTATTGTAAAGAAAACTTTTGCACTACTGGAAAAAAATATTGTCTTTAGTTGAGGTAGGTGAGCATTTTGGTGACTCTTTTCAAATTGTTGTGTGTTTGAGTTATAGGTTTCAGCACTATAAAACCACTAGAATCACACATACTTTGTGGCTTTACATGCTTGCTTTTGCTTTAGTTGTACTAACCTTTTCATTCGTTAAAGCATTGGCACAGAAGTCATTCAGCTGATCTATTAACTCTTCACTCTTATCTATTTTTTTCTGTTTGCGATTGAACTTAAGAACAAGGCATCAACTGTTGCCTATTCGATAAATATTCAGATCTTGAAGTCATGTCATGTCATTTTCTAACTTAATCCAGACCAGGGTGTTAGTGGATGCAGAAGCCTTTTGTCTATTATCAGGGGCAAATCTTTGACAGGGCCCTAGTCCTACACATGGTGAACACACACACACGCTATGGCCAGTTTACTGTCGCCAATGCATTTAACTTGCATTACTTTGGACTGTGGGAGGAAACCGTAGCACCCAGAGGAAACTCATGCAGACACGGGGAGGACATGAAAACTCAATGCAGGGAGTATCTGGGACACAAACTTTGATCTGAGAGGTATCAACGCTACCTGTGTGCCACCATTCCACCCAGTTTCTCCCTACAGATTTTATTTTTTTCTCCAGCCGTCTGGAGTTTTTTTTTGTTTTTTCTATCGCCCCTGGCCATTGGACCTTACTCTTATTCGATGTTAATTAATGTTGATTTATTTTGTTTTTCTTATTGTGTCTTTTATTTTTCTATTCTTTATTATGTAAAGCACTTTAAGCTACTGTTTGTATGAAAATGTGCTATATAAATAAATGTTTGTTTGTTTGTTTGTTTTTGTTTGTTTGTTTGTTTGTTTGTCTATCTGGATATTATTGGTGTGGAGGCTTATCTGTCAAAACTTCTGACCATTCTTTGCTCATTTGTTTCTACTGGATGACTATTTTTAATTTAGAGAATGTCCTTTTATCTTGGATGCCCTTTAATCAGATATATATTTTTGGGGCCACCTAAGCAGAGCCCAGATATTTAGTTATGGAAAGCAAATACATTGCACAATGAAGTCTCTTACAACATCAGAATTTCAGCTTTGTTGAATAAAGGCACAGAGAGAATTTGATTATTTGTTTTCTAGGATACACAGTGTGCTATGGAAAGTGGGGTATAGCTCCCTGATCCTACATATGAAATCCATTGCTCCTATTTAGTTCTTCTAATTTTTTCTTAATACTCCGCTGAAATTTGCATTTAGACACATTAAATTCATTTTAAAGGATGTCCAGGCACATAGTTGGCATGCAGCAATAGAGTCTAATTAGAGATGAAGGTGACCATAATTTGCTTAAACTTTGTTTAAATGGGTAAAATACTCTTAGTTTGAAATGGATGTGAACAAGGTCTTTTGTCTTGTCACAATAGGTACATGTAAATTTGACTAGATTTCCATTTTTCATTTGGTCTTTAAGCCAAGATAGTAACACAAAATATATACAGTATGTCTGTATAGAAAATAATTTGGCAATGTTTGAACCAGTATTCTGGCGTTCATTAATATGCTTTGGGTGAGAATAATCAGAGTCATCTCTACCCTTGATGTGTAAAGAGTCACAGTGTGTCAATGTGTATGTTAGAGTTCACAATTACAATAATGTTAATTATGCTGTGAGCAGTGTGTTAATAATGTGTGAAGTGTGGCTGGCTTACACAAATGGACCCCATTGAGTCTGGGCTACGCGACTGCCCTCCAACATGTACTGTACTCAACGCTCTTCTTTCGTCTTCAGTTCTAGTCGACAGTGCTGTACACTACTTTATTTACTTACTAGCCATGGTGACATCCTGCATGTTTTCTACTCCTTCGCCTCCTCTTGCCTCTGTTACATTAGCCGTTCTGGCATTTTGCCTCAATTTTCTCTCAGATTGACTCCTTATGTTAATCGTTTATTCCTGCTGCAAATGTGAAACATCCAGTCATTCTTGACTTTTCTTTCAGTAAAAACAAGCTATAAATAACCATCTCATCTCAGTATTGGGGCAGCTCAGGATACATTGGTTAGTGTTGATGCTTTACAACTCCAGGGAAGTTGTTCAGATTCTGGTCTTGTAGGTATTGATTTGGAATGTTTGTTTTTTTTTTACTACTAGTTCAGTTTTCCTCCCACATTTTAGAAATATGTATTTGATATAATTTAGCAAGAGTTGGCATGCTTTTTGAGAAAGCAGGGATTTGCATGAAGGTGTACTCTAATGCACTGGTGGCCTGTCTTTGGTTGGTACCTGCTTTGCCTCCAAAGTTGCCTTCTCCTGATTAGTGATGAAGGTGACCTTAATTTGCTTAAATGGCAGTAGAATGTAAGGTAACACTTTGTTTAGATGAGAAAAATATGTTTTGCATGAAAATGCAATATAGGTGAAGAAGATATTATGTTTTGTCACAATAAGTGACCAGATTTCAGTCTTTTATCTGACCTTCAAGCCAAAATTGTAAAAGAAAATATACTTGTTTGTACAGAAAATCATTTAGCATTGTTCTGACCAGAATACTTGCATTCATTAATATGTTTTGGGTAAGACGGAAAAAAATGGAAGGACAGATACATTACATACTACGGTTTTATCAGTTTTCTTGTTAGCCAATAAACCACACTATGTCTGTGCACAGTAATAGTAATAAGCTGCACTTTAATGTGTACATCACCTATCTACTCACAATCCTAATCTATTAGCAAAATCTCAGCATCTCAGTTCAGTCTGCAGGTGAAGCCCTTGTCTCTAAACTCTTGGAAATTCATCCTTTGCCACTTTCCATGTTATTGGTTTTCCGATAAGTGATTTGGATTACATGATGAGGGGAACAGCCTGGGGCGAAGTCTAGTGCTGCTCTTGGCTCTGGCACAAATGATGATATTCAAATCTATTTTGGAAAACTCTCAGAGGTAAGATGGAAACATATCTTCAGCCTTTCATGTCTGTCTGGAGATTTTTGTCAAGCAATAGAAAAGACAGAAAATAGAAATAATTTATCACTAGCCCAATCCAGTTAAGATTAGCATACTGTGGGCAGCAAATGATTTTCTAAAGTTTTAGATTATTTATTTCCTGAACCCACTTATTCCAGTACATTTTGTAAGGGGACACAACATTGGGCACCATTAGAGGGGCTCAAGTCAGATGATAGCTCATATGAGGATAACTAAGTGCACTTGATAAACCTGACACTCACATCTGACAGTGGAAATGAGTGTATCTTGAGGGAACGCTCTTAAAAATTGTGAAAAAGGTGAAGACTTGACACAGTCATTGCTCAGGCTGTGTTCTGCAGCAACAGTAACCACCTCATACATATTATCATAAAAGATTTAAAAGAAGAAGGTACTAACAAAAATAAATTTTAAAAAGACCGTTGTATTTTCTTTCATTCACTGAAACAGAAACATTGTGAGAATATTAGCTTCTTTGTACACATTAGAATCTAATTGAGAATTGGAAAGCCATTTCTCCACTTTGCGTAAAGAGAGTGCAGCCACCAGACAAGGAAAAGATCTTGGTTCCTGCCTGCTTCAGTGCATTGGACTATCAGGATAGAGGGATATGTTTCGACAGTCTAAGTGATTTCTGCTTCAGAGACTAAATAGTTATTGCCGAAATATTCACTCATGTAATAGATGACACTCAGATTGCACTCGGGAAGCAGATCAATACAGCGTGCAGGGAAAGTAAACAATTACAAGCCTGCTGGGACGTGCGATCTCTGTATATTGAAAAATTGCCAAAACATCCTGCCATCTCCCATCCATTTATACACATTCAGGCGGCTATTACAGCCAAATAGACATTTCATACCCTCTGCCTTGTTCTATTAATTTTCAGCAATAAACAAATTGAGATTCAAATTTACGCTTGGAAACAGGGCTGGCAAAACAATTACAAGCTAGGAGGCCTTGTTATCACACAAGATGAGCAAATCTGACTGATTAGGCTCATTCCAGGTTTCGGATTGCTGGAAGCATTATCTGCCAGACTCCTCAACACAATATATCCATCCCTAAGCTCCTTATATCTTCTAATTAAAGGCCAATTTAGTTAAAATCCTGCAATTTACCCTTTATTTAAACTGCAAGGTCCTGCAATCGTGCAAAGATTGGCAAAAAGACTGCCTGATTAATGTCTTAAGCTCAGTTTATGAGACTGCCTTGCCTTCCCAGTCAAACCACTAAAGGGAAAGGTACCGATTATTCACAAATGAAATGTATATGGTAGACTTTCTTCATTTTCCTATATAATATACGAATTGTTGAAGGGCAAGTGCAGAGGGGACTCTCCTTTTTCTTTAATCTGAATAGTGCCTGTATGACTTTTCGAAAAAATGCTTTCTTGCAAAACCTCTATCCCATTTTTTTAACAATAACTGTGTTCCATGTGATGCAAATCATAACATTATGTAGTATGGCCTTCCCCAACTTGATTAATACAGTAGAGCATTGGGTTGGGTAATGCAAATCAAATTTGTAGAATTTCCTCAGCATAAAAAGAGCAACATTCTTGTACACCAAAGTTAAGAGTTGAGCATTTGTGGGTTTGAAAATGAAAAGAGAAAAGAGTACAACTTAATGATGTTAATCAAGTTGAATAATTTAATACTGACCCAAAAGGTAAAATGCCAAGAATGCTTCAGACAGGGTTCGCCTCCTGGTCGGTTTGCAATTTCCTGTTTCGTTTCTTTTTTTTTCTCATGTTTGATTCATTTGGTTGTATGAAAATTATGTTCATAAGAATTACCTATGAATGCTATGAAATCACTTTATTTATTTATTTGTTTGTGAGAAAACCCCAACATTGTTTCTTCTCGATGTCTAGTTTTGCAAGACATCAAGCTTTTTGAGGCTTTTCCTTTTTTCTGGTCTTCTAGACCCAAACATCCTTGTTTTTAGGCCATTTGTGGACAACATTTTGTGCAGGAAATTACACCCTTGTAATAAAGAATAAACCAATAGTTGCCTTCAACAAAAATGATCAGAAGGTCTTAAAGTTCTGTAGGCCATATTAACTGAGGTTTGCCTCTTAATGGGATACAAAGGTTCAAAATTACTCTGTTTTATAAAATTTTGAAAAAATGGGGATCGATAATATAGGCATGTGAAGTGTTATTTTATGCCATTTTGAGGTTGCTGTTGCTAAATATGTTTTTTACCGGTGGTCCTAACACTCTAAGAGCCACTCCCAGAAGGCTAAAAATGACAAATTTCAAACATAAGACTATTTCAAGGTCAGTAATTTTATATATGATATTATTTTTAATTTTTGATCCTTTACTGGGGATATATCCCTCTATGGGCCTCTATCAGAGGAAGAAAAATGACAAGTTACTATTATTATCAAGAATATTTGGACTTTACACATTTGAATTAAAGCAGATATTTAAACATTTTACATTTTGGATGCAACTATTGGTGTTATATACTTCTACCTCACAAAGTAAATCATTACATTTCTTATGAACATCATAAATTAGGGCTTAATTCAGATGTTTTGCTCATTTAAGTTGAATGCTGCATTATTTTGTAAGTTTATGCACACTTTCTGTCTTATTTGCATGATGTGTACACTATCAGCACTGAGCCTTGCCATTTCTCTCTATATACTTGTATATGGTTGAGATGACGATGAAGTTTACTTCAGTGTGTTTTCGCTGTCTCCACTTATAATAATATACATACATTGGCACAGGAAGTACATTTCTTCATATCATTTTATCATTATTAACATATTGTATGTATAGTTCTGGGTCTTGCACTTATGTAACAGTTTGCAATTTATTTATCTAAATATTTAGTAATGTTTTAATATTTTATGCTGCTTTAGTAGCAAGAGAATTTTCAACTGGGAATCGATAGTTCTATCTATCTATCTATCTATCTATCTATCTATCTATCTATCTATCTGTCTATCTGTTGCAGACTACAACAGAATACAAGGTGTGTAGCTGAAATGCAGGTAAACAAGACACAGCACAGCTATGAAACTGCTCTACACCAAGGAACTAAAGGTCTAATTAAGGCAGCAGTCCCTGGGCAAATCAGCATATTAATTCTATTATGCCTTAATACAGAATTTAATATTGTTAATCATGGGTATTGTATTGTCCAGGAATGAAAAAATTCTGGATATGTCTCTCTTGGCAGGAGCAGCTGCAGATTAGCACGAGTTCACACAACACCATACTCAAGGCTCTGTCCTCTGCCCTTTGCCCTCTGCTGTTCCATATCTACATGCCTCCCCTTGTCCATATCATTTGTAGCTTTGAACTTTGTTGTCATTTTTTTATGGATGACACACTATTTCAGTTTTACACGTTCATTAGAGAACTCTCAGCTCATGATTTGCCTTGGAGAAATGAAATACTGCATGGCACACAACCTTTTAGAATTAAACAGTAATAAAACAGAAGTCATAGTAATTGACACTAAGGCCTAGTTTAGGAAAAGAGGCTTCTTTCCATGTACTCTGGATGATAATACAATTATTCCTTTATCTACAACAAGAAATTTTGATGTAATTTTTGATTACTCCCTGTCTTACTGTAAATCCCATTTACCAAGGTTGATATTTCCACCATTGCAGCTTATCTCATCTTCACTCCTTCCTCTTCTTTCTGATATGGAGAGGCTTGTCCATTCTTTCATCACATCCTGACCTGATTGTTTTAACTCTCTGTTGGCACATGTCCCTTCTAACATGTTATCTCAGATCCAGCTGGTTTCAAAACCTGCTGCTAGTGCCCTTTCGGACTCAAAACAATGAGCGCATAATGTCTGCTCTTTCCACCTTCAGTGGTTACCTGTATTGTATAAGACTGAATTTAAAATTCTATTGCTAATGTAGAAAAACTTGTATTTCCTTGCATAGAACTGCTATGGTAACCTCATGCAATGTCTTGTCTGCAAGATCAGGTGGATTATTCTTTCTTATCATGCACCCCATTATTATCTACCTCATCAATTACATCATTACATTTCTTATGAAAACCCTGAATTAGGGTTGCTTATGCTAATTCAGACTTTTTGGTTTTTTCATGTTAATTATTTGCATTATTCTGCTTTTGCTTTGTTTTGTTTTAGGACAGTATATACTGTCATTAACTTGGAAGTTCATTCATTCAAATAAAGTACTAAAAATGCTGCAAAAAGCCCCACAAGTTGAAGGGTCCATCAACCTTTATGTCAGAAGGACAAATGATGAATTGTTATAAAATAAAAGAATTATTATCAAAAATACTCCATAGCACATAAAGCTCCAAGGAGCAGAAAAGTCCCAGGAGTTATCTTAGCACAATAGACAATCTACTGGTGGACAAGAGAGGTTTAGGAGAAGTGCAAAGTGCTACACATAGGCAAAAGGAAAGTCAATCAATATATATATATAAAAGTCAATGTACAGTACGTATGTGTGTTTATGTATGTATGTATGTTCCAGCATACTTGCTTTTAACAGTACAGGCTTACACAGTTAGTTTATAGCAGGTGACTGCCAGCATTCTCTATGTTTGAGCACCACCGCACCCCTGTTGCTTTTGAAATTAAATAGAGTTGGCTGGTTCTGGTTCTGATAACATACATCCAAGACCACAAGACAAGCACATTAGTGAGTTTTCATTGTTTGTTAATTTATTTTTATTTTTAAAGTTGTGTTTTTTTTTAATTATATTTTTCTCAAACAATTAAAAAAAAAACACTTTATTTTCCTCCTGGGAAATGCCTGGTATTTCAGCTAGGTTAGCTAGTTATAAATACAAGATAAGAGACATTGTCCCAAAGGAAGCAACTTCTGAAAAGAAGTTAGTGGTTTGTGTTGACACAACAATTTCTTGACCTAAACAATGCACAGAAGTGAATAAAAGGAAAATAAAATGTGAAGTTATACTGTAAAGACTGTTGAATATAAATATAGGGGCATCGTGCTTAGACTATATAATGCACTAGTGAGATCACATCTGAGGTATTGTCTACAACTCTGGACACCCACTGTATACATAATAGCGCCTGAAGCTCTGTGGAGGACAGCAACCAGGTGCAGCCCAGGACTTAAGACATTTCTTATTGTTATAAATTTAGAGAATTAAACTGGTTAGCCTTGAGCAGAGGAGACAGCATGGGAACCTAATCCAGGTTTCCAAAATTCTCAAAGGCATTGATTGTCTCAGCAGAATTCTTTTTACTAAATTTTGAATCACATACCCAAGAACATCGATAGAAATTAAGGGAATGTGCATTTAAGACTGAAAGGAAACATGTACTTAAGACGAAATCCAAAAAGCACTTCTTAATACAGAATTTGTAAGAAACTACTGAGACACGTAGCTGAAGCAGAAACCTTGAGATCCTATAAGAAGCATCTAGATGAGAAATTGGGATATCTTAGCTAGTAACTAAACAAACAAACTTGATGGACAATTTTGTCAAATTTATTATGTTATTATGTAAAATTATTTTCACAATTTATTTTTTTTGACTGAACATTTTTAAAGGTAATCATTTGCCTGGAAAGTGTCCTTTGAATGGCTTTACTCTGAGGAAAAATGTTGCTCTTTCTTTCTCTTTCTTATCGTTGGGGAAACAACCTTGCAAACTCGTCAAAGGAACCATTTTAATTCACTATATCCCTCAACCAGACACCCAGTGTTGTCGTAGTATCCTGTGTGAACTTCCAGTATAATCAGTTTCTTGTTGTTTCAGGGAATATGGTAGACTGCTTCACCCTTTGATTAAATACCTTTTAAAAGCGACAGACACTTTTTGTCTTCGAATCTATAGGTCTCTATCATTTTTTGGAACAATCTGAACTCTCTCATTTGCTCATAAATTTTCAATACTGCCAAAAGATAATGAAAGCTACATCAGTCCTTCTAGTGAACACTCTGCAACAATTTAAAGTTTTAAGAGAACAACTTGAACTTTTTCAGTCCCTTGAGCTCTCAAGAAACATATTGTTATTTTCTGAACCCTGCCAAACACATTGTATTACCTTTTTTAACTGAACTCAGTCTACTGTGAAGAATAGCCTTTGCTCTTTCGGTATTTTAAGAATATATGCATGCAGTTTCATCCCTCAAGGGAACACCTCACATAGACTAGTCTCCTGAAGAAGCCGCCTACACTCCATCAGTCCCTTCACGCAGTACCATGTTGTCTAAACCGTTTGATAAATACTTTATTTATTACTGCTGATTTGGACCTTCTTAGAAGCAATTTATGAAGTCCTGGTTTGTGGGGGAGTACAGTGTCCAGTCTGAGTGTTCATATTCGTTCATGGAAGCTACCCATGAAATTTCATTCAACGAAAGCAAAATGTCATGTCTCAATACACCACACAAGCTTGTCTCTTTTGTGGAACTCCTGAATCCCCTCCAGGAAACCATCTGTGCCGTTTTATTGCTCAATATATGATCCCTCTGGTGTTTTTATATTTTGAACAAATATATTTTTCTGTTTCTGCCTGGAGGATACACTTTACACAGCATCAGTTATCTAAAGCAAAAGCTTGAGCTATGTGAGTCCCTCAAGTCACAAAACCCTTGGAGTTATTTCTAAATGTTATAAAGCACTGTTATCATCCAATTGTAAAATTAGGAAGATAAGTATTTAGTATATACGGGATAGAAACAGTTTTACAAGCCCAGAATATTGTAACCGTATAATTATCAGGCATGTTACTCTTTCAAAGCCGTCATCACTATAACGTTTATCTCTCAATATGTCCCAGAGGCTCTGAACTTTAAACCATAAAGTTGTTGGTTCAGTCCCTTTGTCAGACTCATTGAACAAGTCACTTAACCCATCTCTGTTCAAGCTGGAAAACACAAATGGAAACTCTTGCCCTGAGACTGTTTGTTTAATGTATTGTCAGTAAAATAGGCTCTCTCTTGAGCTTATTCTGTAAAGTATCAATGGCAGTCTCTTCAACTGCCTAGGTGACATTTACAGCACTTTGAATGCAAACCCTTGCATTGTGCAGGCATCTGGCAACTCATTGGTCTGAACTGGTATTTCTGTAGATTTAAGTTTTTATTTTTATTATATACCTTTGTGCACCTTATACATGGTTTGCTTTTTCCTTGTAAAATTAAACTAATTATTGCTGACATCCCCTTTAAGTGTCTCTTTTGACCAAATCACCATGTTCTCATGTATTCTTTTATGGTGTTTCATGTTGTGAGTCTGTTGTGATTACGTTAAACTAAAGAGGCCAAGTAAAAGATAGAAGCTGTTAAAGCTCATCTTTGCTTAGAGCTGTCAAAGTTCCCCCTTCACCTACTGGACCCATCAGTGTGATAAATACCAAGCTGCCAGTGGCATAGTTTTTCATTACTCTCTTACATGAATCAGTGTTCGAAGTAAGTAAGGCGAAGCAAAAAACAACTAGGCTGCTGTGGCAAGTGTAGTGACCATTGTTTCTTTAATCTATTTCTGGTGTAAGGCTTTTTATTTATTTATTTATTTATTTATTTATGTATGTATTTATTTATTTATTTATTTATTTATTTATTTATTTATTTATTTTACCCCAGTCTTAGGAGTCTGACTCTTTTAAAAGTTCTTTTTTGTACACTACATAGAAAGAGAGTCATTTGCGCCTAAAGTATCTCAGCATGTATTAACTTATCCAACAGACTCAAGATATAAATTAAAAGAATGACATAAAATAAATCTCTTGCTGGTTTAACTAATGTTACCAGAAATAAAGCGGAAGGCAGGCTGCTTGAGAAACAATAATCTTTAGGCCTCCAACTTGAAGTAACAAAGGGAAAAGGTCTTCCAGGCCGATTGAAAAGCACATTCATCACACTCCACTGCACATCAGACTCTGTAAGAAATGAACAGAAAAGAAAAAGAACGGAAATGTGATCAGAAGAGAAAATGCTCCTGCTTGAGAACCTTAGAGAAAATCAGATTAAAACAGACATTATTTTACACAGAATAATGTTTAACCTAACAATATGGTACCCAAGTTCAGTCCTGGGAGACCCCCAATGCCGCAGCGTTTTATTCCAACCAGTTTCATAATCAGTGCATCAATCTCAATTTTACTCTTTATTCAGCACCTGCATGACAGGATTTGACTCTCTCATGATCGGGTCCATGTAAATTAGGGGTGTCCACCTCCAGTCCTGGTGGGCCACAGTGGCTGTAGGTTTTCATTCTAACCCTTTTCCTAATCAGTGACAAGTTTTCACTGCTAATTAACTTTTTTTCCCTTCATTTTAATACCCCTGTTTTTAAGGATTCAGTCCTCTGAATTGATTCGTTTCTTCATTAAATATCAGCCAAACACAAATGAGATGTGAAACGAGCCAACAGATGACCAGCTAAATTCACTCCAACCAGTTTCTTAATGCAAAGCCAATTCTTGCTGTTAATCAAAGCTGTTATTGAATATCATGACTTGTTGCTGCTCTCATTCTGCCACAGAATGATTTTCTTTTTTTTCTAAGATCACTGCAAGATGTTTTGGTGACCTGAGCAGACCAACATGACTGAGGCTTTTACCTTTCTTTTATTTTGAGGTTAGCTGGTCATGTGGCGGCTTGTTTTGTGTCTCATTGTTTGGCTGCTCTTTAAGGAAAAAGAAACAACTAAGAGATCTGAGTCATGTCAATTAAAACTAAGGCAAAAACGGCTCACTAATTGAGAAGATAGAATGAAAACCTGCAGCCACTGCGGCCCACCAGGACCAGAGTTGGACACCTTTGATGTAAACGATGAAAACCAGTGATGATAAAACACACCCTTGTCTCACCCCTCATTTTAGACTGAAGTAGTTGGTCAGTACTGCACATGGCTCTGACATTAAAAAGTAGCCGTCCTATGACACCATATTCTAAGACTCTCCATAACTTACATCTGTTGACGTGATCAAAGGCTTTCTTTTGATTCACAAATACAGGATGTGTTTGGTGTGCTCTATAGTCTTCCTACTTAGTTATCTAAGGGCAAAGATTACATCCTTTGCCCTTTTTCAAGCTGAACTGTGCATTGTTGAGGTGTGATTTCTCTTTATATCTGCTCTAGTGTTTTGAGAGTTTGCAGTACATAGTTAAGGAGAGCAGTGGCTCTGTATGTAGCACTGTGTTTTGGCGCTCCTCTTTGTTCCAAATTGGCACAAGCAAAGCCACCTGCCAATCCTCTGCTACTCTTGTTTTTTCACATGCCTTCTGCAACATCTCTATTAGCCACAGAATAGCTTTCTCACCACCGGCTAAAACTGCCCATTTTGTTATTTTATTCCACAAAATTGCTATGGTAGCCATGAAGACCATCTCTCTGAAGAAACTAGCCAGTGGGGCTCTGGTGATTCTTCAACAGGCCTAGCAAGACGTAATTTTTTTTTTTTCATATTGCTCAAATAAACAAACTAAATCATTAAACACAGAGTAACATTTTTTTTAATTTGAAATTTATGTAAGAAAGAGTTTTGCATTGTGCTTGTGATCTGGTAGTCCTCCACTGAGATATTATATGTGGTCTTTGGAGAGTATTTTTGGAATTTGGAATTTTATTGATAAATGGCAGGAATACAACGTGTGAACCATATTTTTATCTTCAAGTCACCTAGCAATTTATATTTTAATTGGAATACCACCTTTAAATGATAACGTTAATCTAAGGGTCTAGACAAACTAACATGATACTTGTTCCCTTTATCTAGCATGCTGCTCTTCTTAATTTACAATTCATAAATAATTTACACATTAATTGGTTTACAAATTACTTATTTACAAATTAAGAAAATTCACAAGAATGAATTAGGTACTCAAAAGTCTGATGTGGCCTACTACTGAGGAAGAACTTCTGAAACAGTGCTGCAGTACAGATAAGCTAATAAATATTATGAGTTAAGGAGTGTCTGTCATCGACTTCAAAAAACAGAAACAAGCTTAGTAGGTCCAAAGAGAATTAAATATCATCATATACCATAATATTTAAGGCACACTGCTATTGACCATGCTGGCAGTGTGTAAGCTATGACCACTTTGCAAAAATATCCATGTGTCTATCAAAGTAAAACAGAGAGGTGTTATGTAAATTGTGCAGACTGATGATGCTGAAGAAGTTGAAATGTACACCTGTTTATGCACTCTGGATAGGAACAATGCTTTACCTCACCATCTTGTAGACACAAGTGTATAGAGGTGTTCACAAATGGGTAGAGACGTTTGACAGATTCAGAGGTCTCAGGATGACTGCCAACATCAACCATTAATAAGAAACAGGAAGATGTTAGAGGCATCGTTATCACTGACAGATTATTAATGATAAAGAAAACTACATTAAAACTTTGCATCAGTCAACATTCAGCCTGTCTGATAGTGTATTAAAAATGGTTCAGTGGAAAATTATCTTCGAAATTTATAGATCTTTAAAATTAAATGAGAAGCAAGGAAGCTATATGGAGATTAAATTGAATTTTGAAATGCTACAATACACATCAGACTCACTTTGTAGGTCAGAGCAAATCAAGGAACCTGTTTGAGCTATCCATGTATCCATCGATACATTTCCTACCCTATTTATTCAAAGATATTGGATGACAAAGCCCTCTTGTGAGCCAGAAATAAGCAGCCTTCAGAATGTTATGTTATGTAAGCACGTATGTTTAGTTGACACTTAAAAAGAGTTTAAAAATAAATATTGGAACAACAGAAGTATTTAATTGCCTAATCTTACCTGGTCCCATTGTTCTAATGCTGTCGCATAAAATGCATTTTTCCCTCTCAATTCAATGATGATTATTCCTAGTATTAAGAATTTTTTTAGTCTCCTGTTATCATTCTCAAGGACCTAATCACATTGACATGCAAGTCTGAAAACATGTACTGGTTGTATGTGGCGCCATCGTGAAGTGTTTTTATGTTATTTAATTTAAAATGTCACCTTTGGTTAAGCATGATTTATTATTCCTTGACTAGTCATATATTCACATTTCACTGCATGTACTTGTTTCATAAAAAAAGACACTTAAAAATGATCTTTCACCCAATGCATACTGTATGTTAGGGTTTACACTCATATCCACATTTATTTCCACAAATGAGGACAACTATAATTACTAAGAGGAAAAACAGTATTAAAAGACAGAAGAATCATATTGCAACATTAGATTCTACTCTTAACCTTTGTAATGCTCTACAATTAAAAATCTGCAAACACTTAAAGCATAAATGAAGTTAAGGGTAAGTATTAGTTAATAATGAAAAAAATGTCTGGAAGATTAACTACTGCTGCTGTCCTGACACTAACATTTTACGGCACATTTGTGGGAGAAACCGTCAGCTTTTCAAAACTAAATATTATGTGAATGAGCTTAGGCTTATATTTATGTATGTAGGCAAGTTCTTATTTTTTACTTACAATATTAGCCACTCAGTTGATTTACTGAAATAAATAACATGTTGAAGTACTGTGCATTAAAAAATATTTTACACTTTAAATATATGTATAATTTCACCCCAACGATGTACTGTTTGTACAAAGTTCTGATAATATTGCATTCATCCATTTTCATACTTACACATTACGATTCAAGGTCATGATGAGATAAAACCTCTTTGTATAGCTATAACCATAAGACATGACCTCGGACAGGACCAGTGATCCATTGTTTAATACAGAATACAAATAATCTCATGCATACACACAGGCAATAGAGAATTGCCTTCCTATAAACAAATAAAATTATGTAGCATCAAAAGATTTAACTCTTATAATGGATTTCTAAGCTGTTAAGGAATAAAAAGAAAAAAAGGGGATACTAAAAAGAGTGCAGGGTAGGTGAATGGTCCAACATTAGCCACTGTGGCAGGGAGGGGGCACTCTGCACCATGGGACAACACTCAGGAATAGTTTTATTTTAAATATAGCATTGCAGTTATTCTTTACAACTAGCCACCTGGCAAAGAATAAACTGTCCTTAACTTAACCTAACAAGTCTCCTACTTGAATGCCTTCAATCAGAGCACCTTATTGTTTGGAGCAACAGCAAACTTCCACCTTCTCCATCCCTTTTTCTTTTATATATTTTAAGTAGGGTGGGTCCCCCAGTCTCCATTCTGACCATCTCAGACAATGCTGGTGTTTTTTGGGCCTTTTTTTTCCTGCGTGAAAAGGTGCAGCAACGTGTGACACTATTTAGAGACAAAGCAACTCATACTGGTGACTAGTGTGGGTGGGCAAGAAGATACAAATTAACTAGTCTGACACCTGACTAGATACTCATTATAAAGCTGTACAATAGATAGATAGATAGATAGATAGATAGATAGATAGATAGATAGATAGATAGATAGATAGATAGATAGATAGATAGATAGATAGATAGATAGATAAGATACTTTATTAATCCCAAGGGGAAATTCACATACTCCAGCAGCAGCATACTGATAAAAAGCCATATTAAATTAAAGAGTAATAAAAATGCAGGTAAAACAGACAATAACTTTGTATAATGTTAATGTTTGGCCCCACCCCCCGGGTGGAATTGAAGAGTCACATAGTGTGGGGAAGGAACGATCTCATCAGTCTGTCAGTGGAGCAGGACGGTGACAGCAGTCTGTTGCTGAAGCTGCTCCTCTGTCTGAAGATGATACTGTTCAGTGGATGCAGTGGATTCTCCATGATTGACAGGAGCCTGCTCAGCGCCCGTCGCTCTGCCACGGATGTCAAACTGTCCGGCTCCCTGCCTACAATACAAGCCTGCCTTCCTCACCAGTTTGTCCAGGCATGAGGCGTCCTTCTTCTTTATGCTGCCTCTCCAGCACACCACCGCGTAGAAGAGGGTACTCGCCACAACCGTCTGATAGAACATCTGCAGCATCTTATTGCAGATGTTGAAGGACGCCAGTCTTCTAAGGAAGTATAGTCGGCTCTGTCCTCTCTTGCACAGAGCATCAGTATTGGCAGTGCAGTCCAATGTATCATCCAGCTGCACTCCCAGGTATTTATAGGTCTGCATTCTCTGCACACAGTCACCTCTGATGATCACGGGGTCCAGGAATAGAATAGAATACAGAAGATTTGGACAACTGATAGGAATGAAACTTTCCAAGCTCTCTTGTGTTAGCAAAGGGTTCTTACTTTGGACAAGTGATACCTTTATATCTAGTACAGAAGGTAAACATTCCATAAATTACTGAAAGCTTTTAAATAGTATTAGGCCTAATGGATACAATGTATTCAACAGTTACCAATGAGCTCATTTGTAACTTCATTGTTTACTCAGCCCAGACTATGACAGATCTTTATTTGTCTCTTCAGCATTCATTCTTATCCAACTTTTAAAGGTATTTATAAGCACTGTCATCTTAGCCGAGCAAGTAAGAATATTAATTTGAGAGTATTATTAATGGAATGATTGACATAATCAGTTGGAGAATGAAGAGACACTGGCAAATCATGCAAAAGGTTAGAAGGATAATCAAATAACAAACATCAAAAAAGAACATAAAATAAAAAAACATATCCAAAATTACTGTACAGAATCATTATGAATATATCAGATATGAGATGTGCAAAAGGAGGAGGATGCAAAATGTAAGAACTTGCGAAATTTACGACCAAGAGAAAAGAATTCAGTCCATCAAACTGATTTGGTTACCTAAAACCTAATTAATCTCCCGGTCACACTGAGACATTTTTTAAAGCTGCCATTGTCTCCAATTCAGCTACATGACTCTCTAGTTACAGCCTTTTGTGTGAAGAATTGTTTCATGTTTTTTTTTTTTCTTGAAAGTACTTCTACTTAATTTGAAATTGAACTTGCATTTGAACTTGAACATTATTGTCAGGCAACATAGTTGCTAGAAATTTCTCTTAAGGTTGCATTCATGCTCAATAACTCAGTAAATGGAATTAAACAAAACAATATACAATATATTATACTATCATATTATGTATGGTAGTAGTGAAAGATAAATTGGATAAAACATAAATATATAAAACAATACAGTCTTGTAAAACTGCCCTCCTGCCCAGTAATATATCAAGTACGTCTTTATAAAATCAGCACAAAATAAACATGATTTATATTGGATGGTGCTGTTTAGGAATCATGAAAAGCCAGAGACGAATCAGAGACTGTGTTTAACTATAGTGACTGCAGTAATAAACAAACTGTTTATATGTCTGGTTTTCGTTGCCTTTATTGACTAGTAACGTTTCCTCGATGATAACAACTGAAAGAGATGGTGGCCTAGGTGAGTGTAATCAGACTTTGATTTTATTTCCAGCATGTTTTTTTGACTTGTGCTGTACACAGAACCACAGTGGAGTCCAGTTTCAAGCCTACCTCCTTTCCTGCTGTCTGAATAACACTACCAGTTATGGAGGCGTTGAGAATGTGCCTTCCAGAGAAGGCAGAGGCACCCTGATAAAGTTCTCTGCTGATCTTACTATTCTCTGTAAAAAAAGAGTACTTTGCAAGTACTGTAGTTGAAGCCCTGTTAATAGAGACTCGATGTAGACAAAAAATCACAACCACATAACACCTTAATAGGTTAAACAGCAGTGATCTCCTTTTCATTTGTTTTTTTGTGCTAAACGGAATAAACTTTTATCTAACTGGGTTGTTCCTGCTTTCTATATGTCATAATTGACTGTATTTTGTAATGTTTTAATTGTTTGATTTTTGAGTGCCGCTGTTTGTGAGCTTCAGGGTCCTATGTTTCTGTGGCAATGTTCCTGTGAATCTCCAGGAGTGGACGACCTCTGATATCATTAGTGTGACAGTACTTAAAACATTCACATACAGCCCCGATCTATCTGAGAGTGGATGTAAAAAATCTTATGTCCAATTAATTTTACTTTTCTATTTTGAATCTCAGCCTTGTTTCTAGACTTTGATTTTCTGAGTTTATGATAGATTGGTTTTGTCTTTTTGGTAACAACTTCGGTGTATACTTTTGACAATGTTTCTTTTTCACGGTTCTTAACAAAAAACTTTTTCTCTGTCTCTTTCAAGATAGAACACCATACCTCTCTACTTTTGACTGCCTAAGTAACCTTCCTCTAATTCTTTAAACTATATGCCACCAAGTACTTTTTAATTCCATCTTCCCCTTGCTCTTTTAATGGACTGTTTATTTTGTTATTTTACTGTTATGTCTTCTTCTCTACATTATGCTATACATTCTTTCATAATTAATTGTCTGATTAGTTTTGTTCTCATGTGCTAAGTTTTAATGTTCTAATAATGGATTTTACTGGTAAACATCTTTAATTACCGTAACCTACAAAATCAGTATTCATTATTACAATTGTTGCCTGATACTTTTTTACACTTGGACTAAAAGCAGGTTAAGTGACTTGCTCAGGGTCGCACAGTGTGGTAGAGGCTGAAATTGAACTGAAAATTGTTACCTTTTTCTGTCCATTTCCCTTTCCATTACACCACACTACCTACCTGGTTTAAATGTTAATGCAACCACTTCAAAAATAGGATACAATGTGTACCTTTAAAATGCACTTTTGATAAGTGATTGAATGAGGTTTCTAGCAGGATGTATAAAAGGCACTAGACATTTATTTTTATTCTACTGATGTAGAATATGCACATGGACTGAAACCACACTTTTATTCTGGGTAAACAAACAAAAAAAAAAATAGAAAGTGCAACTGTTATAATGTGCTTTTTCATTTTTTTCACATACTTATTAAAGCAGAGATGTAGAATAAATCACTTTTCACAAACAGTATTATAACATTTGGGCAATAAATATATATTGTGAGGGACGGCTGACAGTTCAACCTGGATGAGACGCCCCAAGAGTGGAAGGATGGGGGAAGGCAGATAATTTGGGACCCTACTTCTGTCCATCTGACCCGGAAGTATGGACAAATCACGTGATCGGAAGAATGAAAGCATTTCTGGGTCAAGTACTATTTAAAGGACTGTTGGGAATCCAGCAGGCGAGCTGGAGCTGGGAGGTGTGGTAGAGAAAAGAGAGAATTATATTGAGAGATTTAGTGATTACTTGCCTGATTATTTGTGGCTGTGGTGCTTGTGGGAACTTTAAAGAAGAAATTTAAAAATTTCTTGGTTTTTTAGCCTGTGTCCTGCGTCTATCTGTTTGGGTTAAAAGGGGCAACAGTGACTCCTGGCGTCCACAGATTTTACAATATATAGATATAGATAGATACATACTGTATTTATTTATTTATTGACTTCAGTATCAAGAGTTGCCATAGCATCTTCTGGCAGAAAAGTGTATCTGTGATATTCCAGATCCAGTGTTTTTGGTTTAATGAAATGCCATTTGGATTTTTTTTTATTTCAGAATTCTTTCAGGAACAAATCTTTTCACTTTCTGTCAGTATCTGTTTTTGATTTTTCCGAGAGACATATGGCAGGGAACGATGATTGTGGTCACTTCTTGCTTCCTCACAGCTCCAAGGATGTTGGATTTATTTTTCTGGCTTTGTCACTGTGTTTCTAGAGTTTGCCCATTCTCCAGGTATTTCCTGGCTGCTCTGTCTTCCTACCAATGATGTGCAAGTTAGATTAAATTTTGACCTGCATTCTATAATAGGCATATGTCCTGCCAAAATTTTAATCTGGTAGGGTAGGTCACAGCTCCTGAAGACTGAAGAGCAAAAAAGAAAAGCAGGATACAAAAATGGATGGTTGAATACATCTTTGAAGTTAATGTTCAGATTCTAGGTCTAAAGGTATGTGTTCATGATGGTGATACATTGGCTCCCTGTCAGTTTGAGCCAGTCTTCCTAAAGGGACCTCGTTCTGTAGAATAATACATTTGCTTTATTGAGAAGGAACCTCTAGAAAGCCTACATTGTTTCCCCAGTTTTTACTAGTATTCCATAGCAATGTCACTCTCTATGTCTTTTGTGTTTTCTGCTGTTTGTTAGGTCACATGGTGTTTTAAAATTGTGTGATGAATGCAATGAAAAATATGTATTTTATCTCCCAGCTTAAATATTCAAGTCAACACTTTTCCTCATGGGAGCTTCCAGAAATCACAGGAAAACAGTACTGTTATGTTCAGACAGGCATGCCTTGGTTCCTTTAAGAGCTGACAGTTGTATATATAGTTCATTATATATGAGGAAAGCTTGGCAGTTTTGCTGTAAGGCTCACAGGTTGAAAGAATAAAGAATCTGTGTTGGACAAACATGAATGTAGTGGTTTCTTCTATTGAACAGAGAAAGCAAAGCTTTGTAAACTAATCCTGTTACCTCACAACACATGGACAGACTACCTTTCAGCGGTTTCATTTTTTTTTACTTTATTGTTGTTAGTACAAAGTTTAACTGGAAACTTTGATAACATGATGGCAGCACGTGACATATAACCTTGTATTGGGTGCTAAGCTAAGTAAATAACAAACATCAATTCACTTCCTTTTAAAGTGACCATAGATGTGATTTTCATGAAAGAGACATTAAAGCACAGTTTGTAGACCACCAGTTTGCATCTTTGGGTTTTGAAGATGACATTGTACTCATGACTTCATGTGTCTGTGATCTTTGAACCATCCCTGTGATTTGCCAAATTTAAAGCAATTAGGGTGAGAATTAGCAACCCAAGATTTGAGGTCATAGTCCTCTCTTGAAACACCTTTTGCTCCAATTTAGATGTCACTCTGTATCTACACCCTCATCTGTATTCTCAAGTTATGGGTAATGAGTAGAAGTATGAGGTCATAGGGACAACAGGCTGAAATAAAGTTGCTGGGCTCATTCTCCATAATAGCATATAAATTTCAACAATATGGAAGAACTTCATAGCCACACTGTTGCTTTTCCATGTCCCCACTGAGTACCTACCTAAGGAGGTGTTTAAGGCACAGCTCAATGGAAGAAAACCAAGAGCACAATTTAAAAGGTTACGTCACTCTGCTGGCCTAGGAGTTTCTGGACAAATTTCCAGAGGGAAATGGAGACATTCTCTGGTATTGCAAAGTCTAGCGTGATCAATTCTGTTTGTTGCTAACATCACCATCATCAGGAAAATTGGGCAGAAGTGCATTAATATTTGAATAGCTTCATTTTTGGTGTCTCACTTGGCACTATGCAAACCTTGTTGAGTACTGTTTATATAATTAATTTCCCTGCCAATGGTTGTGTTTTTATGTACCTTATGATTAAGCACTCTACATGGTACAAGGCACCTTGGAGTTTAGTACGTACTGAAATCACTTTCAATAAATATTTTTGCTAGACATTATATTTATCCCGCTTTCTAATGGCTTGTTCACAGGTGTTTTGTAATTTTATCTTTTGTCTTCTCTGCATACTCATTTTTGTCCTAAGAGAGAGTGCTATCTTCTTTTGCTAGTTACAGTATACGAAAATCTCAAATAAAGATAGTTGTTTTCATTTAAGATAGTAACTTTTCCAGCTATATAGGTTTCTTGCCATATCCTAGATATAGCCAATGAGCAAATTTAACCCTGTTAACCCTGTTTTATTTTTTGTTATTCTATAATTAATTATAAAAGGAACCTTGGCCTTGAAAACTTTTACTTCTCTGCATTTTACTGTATTTCTTGAGACACAGTCTAATTTTTGAAAAGCACTGGCATAGCCTATCTTACCTTACTATAAGATAGTTTTTTACCTAAGAAAATTACATTTCTTCTTGAATCCTGGGATGTGTGAAGGATCAGATGTTCCAGTTTATTTGCACTAAGAACATTTCAAGGGATAATCCATTCTACTTTTCTTTCACCCGGATTCTCTGTTATAAAATTCAATTTTTCAGTGATATGTAAGCAAAAAGACAAAGCACTGTCAACTTTTGTCTGTGTATCTGAAGTAAGGCATTGCTAAGGATAGAGTTAAAGTGCCCTGATATGTTAAAGCATGATGTGGTTGTCCTTAAGAATGCTGAAATGGCTTCCAATTCAATCATTTTTGTTTAATTTCTTATTTTATCTTGGAAATACCATTTGGTAATGAAGGAGCTAACTCCTTCATATTCATAATAATCCACTTTTCAATCATTTTCATAAGAAGCCCTTAAGAATTACAAAGTCCTATCAAACTGATGATTTTCACCAAATACTAAAATGTTCTTAATATTTAAATTCACTGGTGTTGTTTAAATACATGTCAGCAGCCAGCAGACTGTTTCTTTACCTGAAAGGTACATAACTATATTGCCATAATAAAGGTATCAGTACTTCTATAAGTATTCTTATAGAAATCGTATTTAGTACATTATTCTGTTCTGACATTTTTTAATGTTCTGGCCCACCTAATGGAACCAAGCATATCATGCAGTACAGTAAAATTTCATTAAAGAATGAAATAATGGACAAACACTGATCCAAGGCTAATCAAAGCTGTGAGATTGCATCTATATGCCATCATGATATCCTGTTCTCAGTTTACTCCAAATTCTCTTGTGCAAACATTTTAAAAATACACTGTGTTCTGTGAAACTGTGTTCTAAAATATTATTGTTTATTCTTTAAGGCCAATATCAGAACATTAGAACAATCTAGACAAGAATGGGCCATTCAGCCCAACAAAGCTTGACAGTTCTATCCACTTAATACTAATAAAGGAACTATAAATTAATTCAATAAAGTCTGTAATAGATTTTAAAGAATCTAGATTAGAATTTGTATCTTTTTTTCAATAGATAGAAATATGTATTGCGCTGTGCCTGAGAAGGATTCAGAACTGCTGGCTTGGCATTTTTTTAATTTTGAGTAATCACAATGCATTCAAGTAGATACAAGTAATTTATTTTTCTGAGTTTCTTAACTAGGTCAGGCAGGTTTGCTAGGAATTCTGGAACAAAAGATTAAATGTGAAAGCCATGAGATATTATAAATCACTGCACCTTTGGGAGAGCACCTTAAGCTCAATTGGGCTTTTCTGCTATAAGTTTAGGAGCCAAAGCAAGCAGCAGAATGTTTAACCATTTTTATTGTATTTGAGATGCTTAGAATTGCACCATCTAATACAAATTTTACAAACAATTGTGCATATTCAAACTGTTTTCTGCCACTATGTTCAGTCTATATTCGATTGTGATTTTAGAGAGTATGCCAGAATACATTTGTTAAATTTAGCTCATAATATGTAAAACTATGCAAAGTATCCATTCATCTGATGATTTTCTGTATCTAGGGTGTTTTAATTCAGGCTTCCCACAACATTGAACTGCATGAAGTTGGATGAAAAATCAGTTGAACGATGGATATTTTCACTGTTATTGGGTTGTAGGGTACCATTCTTAGCAGCATAAAGTCTAAGGCAGGAAACCACACTGCAGAAGACATAAAAGCTTATAGGTTAGTGTTGTTAATCCACATAAATTGTATTAAGGATGTGCGATAATGTCAGGTTATTTGAGAAAAAGCCATGGAGAAAGAGTAACGATGTGCAAGCTCCATACAGATGGTGGCCAGGTCAGGAATGGAACCCTGGTTCAGAGTTATAGTGCCACAGCACCATCTACCATAACAGATTAGGTCTGGTTGGCTAAACCTCCAGATGAAACAGTGACTGTGTGTTGTGTTGAGTTAACGGAAATCAAACAGAAGAACATGTTAGCTCTTATTGTACTGTGTTCATTATACAGCACTTGAACACAGTAGTAGTGGATGTTGAGAATCAATGTCAAGCAATTTTTAATCAACCTTAAGGAAAGGGTGTCCTAATTATCTTGGTCATATAGCAAAAAATCCTCTATAATCATCCTAAATGTACGAATACAGAAAAATCCTTAAACACATCACTCATAGACCCAACATAACTGTTTTGACTGACGAAACCAGTTGTGTGGTGTATGGAGTCAACACATTTTCCACAAGTCTACATATTTTTTTCTTCAGGTACTCCATGTGTTCCCACATTCTGATCCCTTAGGTGTTAATTTGGTTTTCAAAATATTTTTTTTCCTCTGAGTTGCACCTGTAACGAATTGATATCTCATCCAGTGTTGGTTTCTACCACGCATCCAGTGCTGCTTGGATAGACTCTGCCCGCTATGAAGCTGACTTAAATACGTGGTTGACACTGTTCGATTAATAAGTTTATTCATAGCCCTGCCACTTTCTGTAGGATTATTACATTCCCTTCTGTATGTATGTTCTGTTTCTCAGTTTCCTGCATGTGAGTGTGACTGGTGAATATAAATTGTTTGGGTGTGAATGCACATGTACTGTATGTAGACTAGCGTCCTGTCTAGAACTGGCTTCTAAGATGATAACAGGATAAGCTCACCCAGCAGTCCCATAATGGAATAATTGGGTTTAGATAACAAATGGATAGAGTGATAGTATAAAATGTTCACAAGGAATGAAGCCAGTGGAATAAAGGTCTAGCTGAACAGTGAAATCATCACATAGCTAGAGTACTGTTGAAATGGTGTAATGTGGTGCTTCCTGTTGCATTTCTTCTAGTAGTTAAATTGTTTAGATAAAAAAAAAAACTTCTGATTAGATATAAACAAACTCAAAGCTGCAGCTATATATGTCTGCAGCATTTTGTCTATATTGTATTTTAATTTTTGTCAAAATCCTTTCTAGCTCTGTGTTGTCTCACTTGAACCACACATGATTATTAGAGATGGTATTTTTACACCTACAAGAATTTAAACTAAACCCAGCCTCTGGCATAAAACAGAAACTTTAGTTTGAAAGCTCAGCACTGTATTCCTCTTCTGTCCTTCTGGGCTTTTTGTATTTCATTTATGCAGTCTGTCAGTCTGGGATATGATTTTAGCCAAGAGATGCATCAACTTCATATCTTTCATTCCAATTTGACAGTATCTGTCACCATCATTAGCTGCCAAAGGGAAGGATGTGATGGGCACAAATTTAAGAAGGTGTTTTTGTTGATGCTGTCTAACTTTTGGTGTTTCACATCACTATGAAGTAAGGTATAATCTGCAGATTCATGTATGCATTTGAAAAATTTGTACACATAATAACAGAATGAGACATGATTGATATGGTTTCTGTGTGTTGATACTACATCTAACCAGTTCCTCCATAGCTAGTCTGATATGACACAATAAAATCTAAATTATGTTATTACATCAAGTCCAATCAAGTTTTTGCCATGCATAATCAGTACAATGAAATACTTACTTGCATGTCTCCTCAGAACAGTTGGCAATAAAAACAATTCCCAAAAAAAAAAAACACATGTAAAAATGCATGAGTTCCTGCCAAGTTATTACTGTATGAGTTAAAGTCTGATTTGATACCTCCCTTAATGATGAAATCAATCCAATCAGCTTTAGAAAATCAGAAGCAGCTGTCAGATGAGTAAAAGACAAAAATCTGCATAATATTCAAGTTAAAGTAACCTCTATCAAGGTAAAAGAGTAAACCAGCCCATAATTGAAGTTGCTCAGAATGTTTTTTAGTATTAATGCTGAAGAGTCTGATAAGTCACCCATGCTTTTCAACTATATTTACATCTTGCCTGAAGAAGGGGCCTGAGTTGCCTCGAAAGCTTGCATATTGTAATCTTTGTAGTTAGCCAATAAAAGGTGTCATTTTGCCTAACTTCTCACACATCTATAATGGCTAACATGGTACACGCCATATTACTACAAACAATGTGTACAGTATAGTGCATTGTATTTGAGACATCTCTATGAAAGCTAAACTTTATTAACAAATTTCATTGACTAAGTGTGCCATATTTCAACCAAATCAGTCCAATGTGAGTTGTTATTTCATGCTGACAGACAAATAGACAGACAGACGGACCAAAATGACAGCAACCGTAGGGACTATTCACATTATATGCAAGTGCACCTAATAAAAGACCTGTTGTAATAGAGAAACTAAACGTTTAACTGATGCTCAACTGTGGAAATTATGTTATCGTTCAGAAATATTTTTAAATGCAATCAAGCATTCATTAAGTTCATTAAAACAAATGATGCCATTTCTAAAATATTATTTTGCTTAGCAGGTTTTTATTGCAGCTTATTATTAGAAGATTTAATGATCTGGAAATTTTTTACATAAATCTTAAAATGGTTTAAATATATCTCTAAATTATTTGCTGATATCTTGAAAACATGTAAAGATATGTTGAAATTGATTTCAGGTATCTTTGAATCACTTCCTTTTTATTTAAAGATCAGTTAGGAAAGTAATCATGCATTTGTCCAGTTATTTATATTGAATACCATTAAAATAGTGTGAAAAAGTATGTAGATCTTCAATAAACCATTTTGTTGCATATATGCAGAGGTATGTGTGCAGGCTGTCTAAGCACACATTTTCCTGAATTCCCTGCACACTGCTACACAACTCTTTACCTAAACAGTGGCACAACTGTAGACATAAGCTACTTCTCAAGGATTCATTGAGCAGCAGGGCTTGGGAAAATGAGTTATGCAGATGCTACAAATAAGAAAGGAGTGTGAAAGTTGCAGTCTCATTGCATCTGTAGTTTCATTCCTTCATAATAAGTTTTGCCATTATGTATTAAATATTCAAGGGAGCACTAAGCAGTGTTTGGCTTGATCAGCTGTGGCCTACTTGAGCTGCATGATTGCTAAAGCAATGGGAAGTGATTTAAAGTTAGGTATAAACCAATGTTAGATATTTTTTAAGCAAACAGGTAGTAATATACAGAAATCTTTAAATAATCACATTGTATGTTAAATGATTTAAATATCCTGCCTTGCGCCCTGTGTTGGCTGGGATTGGCTCCGACAGACCCCCGTGACCCTGTAGTTAGGATATAGCGGGTTGGATAATGGATGGATGATTTAAATATATATATAAATCATTTATCTTTAAATCATTTATAGATATCTATACATCTTTTATAGATATCTGTAATTTAATCCAGGATATCACTCTCAAGTGGACATCTCATAAATTCTACAAGAGCCTTATGAAGTGAGCATTCTCGAAGTGTACAGCTCTACACCTTTAAACCCCACTATGTGTTACATTAATCCTGACAATGAGAACACATTAGAAATGTAATTGTCAGATAAATTCGCACAAGGTACCTTAGAAATTTGACTGCAGCCACTCTGAAATTAAGTTGGCCGATTAGAAACAGTAAGGAAATGCAAACTCCACCAAAAAAAAAAACAATCCAGTCGGGCATCCCATGAGGACCCAATCACAATTATCATACTTGTTTGACAGTAATTGAAAACAGTTTAGTGGCACCTGGCCTCACCCAGGGCTGGTTCCTGCTTAGTAACAAATGCTGCAAGGTGAGGCTTTAACCTGTGGGATCCTGATCTGCATTAAGAAGGTTAGAGAATACATAGATGGATGGATAAGATTATTATTGGGTTTATGGCCAAATGATTTAGTCTGAAATATTTGAATTTACTCAAATTGATCAGAGCTGAAAAAGAATAATTCTTAAGAACATAATAAATATACAGTATATAAAGCTCCTCTGGCTCAAAGGGCACCATCATTTAGATATTACTACTTTTCAGGAACATTTTTCTCTGTGCCTTACCGTATCGTTTTTTCTTGTTTTCTCTATTTGACTTTTTTTCTGGATAAGTCATTAATGTCTCTAAAAGTGCATGATGAAAGGAACCAAGAGGGACAGCACTCCATGCTAATGTTAAACCAGTTGGCTGCTTTAATCAAGCCTGTTGTAAGTCCAGAAACAAGAAGGAATTTAATCGATAGACGTTTAACAGTGACTGATTCTTTACACGTTCTAATTAAAAACTAAGCAAAAGCTTTTCTGTCTTTCATGAGTACATAGTTTAATATGGCAACACATGTTAAAAGGTCAATTAAAATTAGTTAAAACCTAAATTCTCCTCATATAATCATCTGTGCTTGTTATTGTTCGTTCATAGCTGTCGGCAAGCATAAATGTACTGAGACCAACTACATCTTTTGTTGAAATCAAGCAAGGGAGTAAAGAAAAAATAAGCCATTCAAATTACTTCTGTCTCCTTGTCACTAAACTTGCAATGTTTACTGCTACATCTGTGAAAAGCAGCAGCATTACACACCCTTAAGTCAAGCTGAATCATTCTCCTCCTACTGTATGATCAACTGCTTTGTGCATCCTTTTTTACTTTATGAGACACACATGTGGAAATCCTATCCTGTTCAATAAAAGCTGCACCCTGTTTTGATGTTCATTCTGGACTCTTTGGATTCCCTTTCCCAGGTACAACAGGTTGCCTGGAGATTACATTTTTTTAATACTGTACCCTGTCCGGTGCCAGTTGTTTCAGCAGCCCTAAATGACCTTAAGTATGGGAAAGGTGCTATATAAATTAAATGGATTATGATTATTATTGATAAATGTGAAGACAGACAGCAGCCAGAAGTCTCCGTGTTCACTATTCTTGACAAGACATGTTCCTCTAGGAATCATTTGTGTCACTGTTGTAGTGGATACAGTATAGTCATTCTTAATGCCTGCCGGTATCATCTCCTTTTGCATTGCAAACCTAAGGTGAATCATTGATGCCACAGATCTGACCTGGCACTACTGGTTGTGGTTTTATGTAATTTATCTGACACTTGCAAGTAAACCAACTTTCCATGGCTCCCTATCTGCAGTATACTGTCCAGTGCTTCCATTGTAAATTACTTCTGCTTTGGTTCCCTTCCCACAGAGTGCTGATATCTTTCTTAAAAGACTTTGCAGTCTCATTTCTTGCTTAGCTTGTAACTTCAACCACTATCATCTCGGTGATAAGCTTGCTTGAGTCCATCTTATTATGTGGTACCCTACCTCTACAGAATACACAGTCATGCCACAGCAAACTGGTTTAAATCCATCTCTTTTACAGGGTGGCAGAATATTCTACTGTTAAATGTCCTGTATGATGCCAGCCTCTTGTGTTTAGCTATGAAGCTGCTGCTAGCCTCAGTAAGCAGTGTGGTTTTCCACCATTTTGCTTAAACAGGCTGAATAACCGTGGGTGCAGCTGATTTCAATTAGAGATGTTTCTCTTTTTTCTTCTACAGAATGGGGCTGTCAGTTGTATTTCTTCTTAGTTCTGGAGGCTTAAATATATTAATGATAGTGTAAACCCAAACTCTGCTGATATATTCAAGTGGACCGATCTAAGACTGGAGCCAAACAGACAGGTCAAATATCCATTGTCAGCATTTCTAGCATATTCAAATGATTAACATTCTAAGCAGTTATAATTTGGCAGGTTATTGTTGACCAGCTATTTTTTGCAGTATTATTATTATTGCTATTGTTTATTTAGCAGATGCCTGACAAAATCCAATTAGGTGGTTTGAAAGTACAAAGTTAACAACCTATAGAACACAAAATTCAAAGTTGAGTACAAGAAAACAATTACTGTCATTTTGTCCAAGGCTATATGAAAAACAAAAGTTGAAAGGTTATCCATTAGCATACACAGCATCAGGCAGTTTTCATCCATGGTTAATAAGCTTCGTGAGTAGGCACTCATATTGACAATTACAAGTGTTTCTTATAGCTGACATCTAATGTTCCACTTAATGTATGGTATTTTATATTCATTGTCTGTTGCCAGTATTACTACTATCCTAGTCTGTGTGCTGTGTAAACATAACAATAAATTTGAGCTTGAACCAACCTGCTTACAATCTGTCACTGTCACTTTTGGTAAGCAGCAGTCATGAGGTGGGGGGTGGAGGTCTAGTTGCTTGTTTTCATTGTGGTGGGATACACCATTGCTTATGTCTGGCCTATCATACAGCACTGTTATTGGTCAAAGCCATCTCAAAGCAGGGAGTAAATCGGGCTACAGACCAGGGGCCTCATGTATAACGCCATGCGTAGAACTCACACTATAACATGGCATAAGCACAAAAGCGGGAATGTGCGTACGCACAGAAAAATCCAGATGCAGGAATCTGTGCGTATGCAAACTTTCATGTTCTTCCACTACATAAATCCCGTTCAGCGTGAAAAGTAATGCATGTGCACGTGCCTGCTGTCCTGCCCCAACTCCTCCCAGAATTATGCCTCTTTGAATATGTGAATCAATATAAATAGCCCTTAAGCTCAGCGTTCTATGAAAAGACAACGGCAAAACCATGAGGAAAAATAGAACAATTTCAGCAAATACCAAGTGGAGGCAAGGAAAAACGTACTATTTGTTGGTTTAAACAGTGGTATAAACAAGAAAAGGAAGCTGATTGAGTGACATAGCGTGTCGGAGAAACTCGAAAGCTCAAGTTCACAAAGTCGCACAGTGCCCGAAATAAAAAAGAAGTCGCATATCAAAGTCGCCATGAAAAGGCAAGTCGTAGCCCACCGTCTGAGTGTCATATGAAAGCTTATTAGGGCACAGAGAAAAAAAAAGGCACACAGTGGGAAAAAAGCACGAAATGTCAACTTTAATCTCGAAATTTCCACTTTAATCACGTAGTTTATTTTGTCATTAAAGTAGAACATCATAAACTTAATCTTAAAATCGTTTAATTTACTAGTTTCTCAAATCCCATCGTAACTAAAGTAGTACGTTAAATGCTTTGTTTTGTATTTGATCTTCTATGTGCTCTATGTATGTGAATCACTACTTGCTTCTTAAACCGGCTTTCTCTTCCTCTGACAGGACACAGAATCCATTGCATTCATGATATTACAGCTCTCTGAATAGCTAAAGTACAGAGATGTATATGTGATATCACTTTCACGATGATAGGAGTTAAAGGATGTTATTAAACATGGGAACACGGTGGCGCAGTGATTGTGCATGACCTTCAATGAAATATTTTATTGTAGCAGTACTGTCTGTTTCAAACGTACAAACCTCCAATTCCTGTCCTTCCTTTTCTTTCTCCAAATACCCAATCACCACACAATCAGCTCTGTAATAAACGTTTAGCCATCTGTAAGCTTATAACGCAGATTCTTCAAAACTTTTAAGGAACATTGAAATATCTTCGTAGTACATGTTTAATTATTCTATCCTTCACACCTGTCCCAGTGAAGCATACAGTGCGAGGCAGGAACAATCCGTGAACAGAGTGCCAGATCCTTGCTAGCGTAGCGACACCATGTCCTTTAATTATTAACAATATAGATTATTTAAGTAAAGTTAAAGTTTTATCTGTATAATATAATAAACATATTTTGCTGCATTTCATCTTAAAAATGATATTGTCATCATATGTTAATACGTGCTTTATAAAATGGTTCAGGTTGTGCAATATTATAACTGTAGTGCAAGTTTACAGTGAGGTAATTGTACTTATAAGTACAAACAGTTCTACAAGGAGCAGTTGATGGACTGATAGAGTGCGTTTAGAGCCCTTGCGATGAAACTGTTTCTGAACCACGAGGTCCATACAGGAAAGGTTTTGAAGCGTTTGCCATGTGAGAAGCAGTTCAAATAGGAAGCATGGCTGAGGCAGTGTGTACTTGATGCTGTATACCGATAACTCTCTTTCCAATCAGCTGTTCCGAGTGGTGCAGTGAGAGTAACATGGAAAAAGATGATCCATTGTGGTAACCTCTAACGGGAGCAGCTGAAAGAAGAAGAAGAAGGTGCAGTGAGAGTAACAACGTTAAAGCAGCTATGGTATTTAGAATAGTTTGACCATTCTGTGGACCATTATATTGTTACAGGTTAATTACAATCAGATACATTAAACTAATAAACAATATGCAGTTAATTTCAGTGTATTTATAAAGCCGCGTCAGGGATGTGAATCTGAAAAAGAAAGATAAACCACACAGGAACAGTAGCATTGCTTTGACGCTGGGTGCCGCCAGTCTGCAAAACCGATCTGAGAACTTGCGTACGACAGGGTATGAGTTACCGCGGAAATGTGTGTGGCTTTATGCCAAGTTTAGGTTTTATACATCGCGATTTGAATGGATTCATTGAAAGGTTCATTGAAAAAAAACACTTGCAAAGAAGAAAATTGTGCATGCGGTATGTCGACAACAAGGATGCTAGTGAGACACTGGAAGGTTAGCAACAACTTCACAGGTCAGTAAAGTAACAATTTCATCACATCAACTCTACTCCTCACCACCCTCACTCCATACATGAACTCTACAGCCCTTATCCCATGACAACAACTGCTCACCCCTAAAGATTAGCCCTGTTATTGCTTTGTTGGTAGGAATGAATGTTTCCAGACCATTTCATACTTCAGTTAGAACACCATTATTTTGCTTCTTCTTAATTAATTCGTCTTCACAATTCAACATCTCTGGCACAAAGTGCAGTTGATACTGGCAAGGGCAAAGCGGGTCTTCCTTTTTTTGTGTCTGCTTACTGAAGAGTGTGAAGGCAATGCCAATCCTGTAACATTTCTTATTACACATATCACAGCATCTCTGTTTTACTGCTAAAATGACACATATGAGAAACCTGTTTTCCTTTTATAGAACCTGATATACTGCATGCTATTTTTTTTTACTGTAATGGATATACACCAAACATAATGGGGATGAATTTATTTATGTATCGAAAGTTCTGCACACTCTGTGTTTGTCTCACTATACTTGATTTGGCACTGCATTCCATACTTCTATACTTGTCTACTCAACTATCAAAAGAAGAATATGCCTTGCTGCTTTATAATTGTTAGGACTCCATCAGTGCCAGACTGTGCTTTCATAATGTTTGGTGTTTTGGGTTTTATCCTGTTCTTTTTCCATGATAATTGTTTTAAGTCCCTAATGAAGTAAAAAGGGACAAGGCTTATTAAAAGATTATGACCCTCAGGGGCTACAGCTATTACAGTTGCATTTGCCAGAGGGTTATGAAAGACACCTACTTGGTATAGCTCTTCACTGTAACATTATGAAGTTAGCTCAAATTTATTTATAAAGCACATTTAAAAACAACAGAAGTTATATCATAAGTGCTGTACAAAGAAACATATAGATTATGGCTACTATAAAACAACCAGTTCTATAAAACAGTTAATTCAGATTTTTTAATATCTATCCTCCACTCGCAATAACCTCACCCACTATAGAAAGTGATGTAGAAAAAGTTAATTATTTTTTCTTAAAAACCTCAATCAAAGGAGATCCGATATGGACCAGCAGATTGTTCCAAAGTTTTGGAGCAATAACTGAAAAAGCCCTGTCACCCTTAAACTTTATCTGTGATCTACGAATAATTGAGTGGATGACCTCAAAACTCTTGTTATCGAGAGGGGATGAAAGAGATCGCAGATTTATTTAGGGGTGATGCCATGCAACACTTTATAAACAAATGTTAAAACTTTGAGGTCAATCTGAAATCTCACCAGCAGCAAATGGAGAGAGGCCAATACAGGTGAGATATTATCTCTTCTACAAGTGCTAGCCAGAAATCTAGCTGCTGCATTTTGTATCAACTGAAGGCGCAACAGGGTAGGTTTGGGCAATCCCACATAAAAGGAATTGCAGTTATCAAGCTGAGATGTAATAAAAGCATGATTCACTGTTGCCAAATCCTTCTGTGAAAGGCTCTGGCCTTAATCCTTGCTCTCCTTAACTTTCAAGGTGCGATCAGGTCTGATGTTTGCTTACATATAGACTCTAGGAGCCTAACCAGGCTATGAACATTGCAGATCGCAGTCACCACGGATGAGTGAAGGTTTGAAAAGGTATCACACAGATTCTGCATTTATTGAGCATTAAGTGATGTGTAATATTCCTGGACCGACATTGAGATCAAGTTGGAAAATGACAGCATAATGATCTGAAATGCAGGCATCAAAAACTGCCACTTTTTTTACAGGAAGGCCAGGAATAAGGACTAAGCCCAGCACATGACCCTTCTGATAAGTAGGACTTGAAACCACCTGGGCTGTTAATGGAGTCCATCAGACCTACAAATTTTCTAACAAGGGGTTTTGCCGGACAACAAACATGAATATTTAAATCTCCCAGAACCAGCAGGCTATCAAAACATGTCAGCAACAAAGATAAAAAGTCAGCGAATACCTGGATAAAGCTGCAAATTTATTTATTACAAGAAATAAAGAATTTACAGAAGCAGTAAACAAATTAAGTGAATGGGGCGCACAACTGAATATCAGTTAATTTAGGTGATTTGTGTTTTCTTTTCCATAAAATGAAGTTTATCATGGTGAAAGAGAGTGGTGATGTTTTGCATGTTTGTTGAACATGCACATAAAAATTTCACTGAACTCTGTACACGTAGCAATACTATTACTAAATATTCACCTGGTTGCAACACCTACTCTGTACTTGTAGTGTACGTTATATTCCTGAATTATGTAGCATGTGCAGCGTGGGTAATGAGATCCATAATAGTAGTAGTAGTAGCAATAATAGGAGCAGTATTGTCACATTAAAATACCTAAATCCATTTTTAATAGAAAACATGTGTCCACTTGTTCAGTGATGCAGGGACATACAGCCAAGCACTCCCAACAACAGGGGATATTAAAAAATATGCCATACATTATAAAGTAAGCTTCCAGAGTAGAGAATAAAACACAAAGGAGAAGGGAGAAGCTGGGAAGTCCAGACAAGGTATTCATTCACTGGCTGCACTCTGTATAAGTGGGGTTTGATGGGTGTCTTCCAAGCAGGTCAAATTACATCTCCAAAACCAGCAGATTAAAACTTTACTCAATGATAGTAAAGTTATTCTAAGCCTCTGACTGCATGACCCTAAGCAAGTCACTAAATCCAACTGTGCTACATTTGTTGAAAAACATTGCACTATTTGCCTATAAATTCAAAATATTTCCCTTGGAAAAGAATGCTTCATTATTTGAAAGATTTCATGTAAAATAAATGTTAATGAAATAAAGGTTGTTAGGTGCTCATGAGGATTGCCATGCAGGAGGAGGCTTCTGGGGCCTACCATAGGCGCAGAGTCTATGTTCACATTTGGGTGCCCGGCCTTTTAATAGTATTTGGACTCTGGGCTCACTTAACATCGAAGTCACTGAGAATGCTTTGCTTTGAATGACATCCCAAATCCCAGTTAAGACCTTTGAGTTGGCTGCGAATTTAATCCTGGTTGCTGCTTAAAATAGGCAACCCTTGAAAGAACGAATTTAGCCCAAATACAGAATAAAAAAAGAGATAAAAGGAACCTGGGAGATGAAAGCTTGGGAATGACGAGGAGTAAGTGGGTTATCTGTACAATCTGTTAGTTTCAAGACAGTACCTTGTAATTCAATTTACAACGGGTATTACTGAAATCTCTGCATTATCCTAACTTATGTTTTAATCACAAGTTTACAAGCCTTTACAATGTGAGCAAATGAAAATTTCATTATGAACAGCAATTACTGCCATCACTTTTCCAGACACAGTCTACTATTATCTGCACTCCAGTGTCTACTGTCATTCATTTACAATTCTGGGTATTGCTTTTGATTCTTAACTTATCAATCCTGTCAAATCTACTCAACTCTATCATCTCAGTCCCTTCAGGAGTTACTGGTTCCATAAAATTCTACATAATCTGTTTATATGTTGAATTTGTTATAAAGACAGTAAATGTTCCTGAATGGCATGAAGTTTACATTAGAGTGTGATTTAAATGTAGTAAGCGATATAACTTACACAAGATAGAAATATGTATTTGTCTGGCTTTTATCGCTTGTTCTCAGCTTCTCTCTGAAGACTGCAGGTGAACTCAGGTTAAAAAATTTACCAATAATAATATTTCTCATTTATTAATCTGGTCCACATTTCCATTCTTTGTCGTTTTTTGGTAAATATTTTTTTCTAACCATTTCAAATACCACATTAGAATTGTAACGTTCACCAATCTGTACTTGGCTCCACAATTTTTGACATTTCATTCCCACACTAACGCCACATGCTTTTCTTTGAATTTCTTTTATGTCACACTTTTTAATCACAAATTATATGGTGCATACGAGTTTCTGGATATTTTTCACATCCAGCATCCCCGCTATTGACAAGATGAGCACACACTAGTCACAAAAACAAAAGTACAAAGATGCAGCTAAAATTAATCATATCTTGGCAACCGGTTTCTGCTTTTAACATCCATATTTTAGGACAGAACTCTCATATGTCAAAATAAAAAGATGAAATATGTTGTTTGCTTGATAAAACTGCGGAGTACTCAATATCAGTATGATCAATACAGCAGGCACTGACTGAAATAAATGGGCAAAAAATGTTTTCAGTGGAATATGAAAAACAAAAATTTCATCTCAGTGTTTTGATGGATATTAGATGATGATAAAAGCCAAAAAAAAAGATGTTCCCTCCTGGAAAGAAATGATGGACTACATATAATTTTTGTTTGTTTCACATCCAATGTCAAAATTTACCTGAATGTGTCTTCTCTTGTTTCTGAATTAGACATGGCTATGAGGGCCTAGAAAGGAAGCTCAAGGAGGTTTTCATGGAGCGAAGTGGCATCCTGCGGCAACTTTCCAAAACTACAAAGGAGCTTGAAGGAATCAAAGGGAATTTAAAGGTCAGAATTGTCCTCTTTTACCATTTGAATAAATTTTGTAAAAACAAGAAGGGCCTTGCACAAACTCAAGATAGACCAATTATTTACTTGCTGAAAATGTATGAAATTAATGTGTTCAGCATCTGGCACATGAAAGATAAGCATCCAGAAACAAAGGTCACTCACATTTTAGCACTGTTTTACTAATGGGGACTTTTGACACACTCTTGCTTTTTAAATGTAAAAATCTTATCCTTGCCTCAAGCAAAATCACACAACAAACAAAAACTTTGGCTCTCAAACAAAATATATCTTTGGAAAACACATTTTAAAAGAATGTGCTGAAAATCTGGTGATGTCTGTATGTGAGAAACTCTCCAGTAATTGTTTTAGTATTTTTCCAAAATAGGGAAAGTTATCAATATTCAGAAAAAAAAAACACACACAGATTTGTACTTCTTAATCAGTGACTCTCATTTTTTTAGTGAAGTACCCATCCAGCCATCCATTTTTGAATCCTTCATTCTAAAGCTAAACATAACATGGGGTTCCAACCTGTTTACATTGCCAACATAAAGCTGACAGTTAACTTACATAAAATCGTAGAGATGTGAGAGTAAAATGACATGCCCAAAGAAAATGCTCATGGACAACTAGCATTCATACAGTGACCAGGTCAGAACTTCACCACAGGTCCTTGGAGTTTTGAAGCAACAACACTATCCACTGTGCTCTTCCTCTATTCCATCCTTTTTTTCCATATCCATTTACTCCTAGGAAAGACTGTAGTGGGCTGGAGCCTATCCAGGACATTAGTGTATGGCAAGAATAAGTCCGTGACAGCGCAGGACAAACTCAAAAACATGCCAGCATTTGCTAATACAAGGCCAGTTGAGAGTTGCAAGTTGACTGAAAGTGCAGTCTTTAGGGATTAAGACACATGCAGGCACAGAGAGAACATGCAGACTTCATACAGACAATGACTGGGCTAGGATCTGAACATGGAATCTGGAACTGTAAGGCAGCAATGCCAAACCCAACCCGACCATGCTGTCTCTCTCATTCATTTCTAGTAAAACATATTTTGAAAATTAATTTATATTCATTTTTAACAACACCTATCAAAATAAGGAGAAATACAGTTGCTATGACAAAATGAAATCAGAATACATTCAACTAGGATTTCTTTACCATTTGATCAATAATGGTGGGGGTGTGTAGCTGAATATGTTTCACAGGCACTGTACATATTTCAGGAGTTATAATTTGCATTAGATCATTAGATCACAAATTGGGCTGTATGTGCCTCCATTTTATAAGCCTTGTACTCATTTCACTTCGTAAAGATTTTTGTTGAAGCACACACTTTGAATTGTTTAATGTTAAAGAAAATAAAAAAACTGAATGTCAGTTAGGAAATATTCATGTATTGCTTGTAATAGAGTCACACTGAATCAACAGGATAGATCTGAATAATATTGATTAGGTCAAATCAGTGTGCGAAATACAGGGGTCCCAGGGAGTCTACCCTTTTGGAATCCTTAAATTAGAATTGTAGGGTGTTTCTAAATATAAATTTTAAAAATGTCATGCTGATATACATCAGTCAGTCATTATTAGTTGAATGTGAAAATATGCTCAAATACGAACCTTATTGTTAAGATTTTTTTTTTATTGTAGCCTGCATGAAATAGCTTGTTTCTGCCTCCCATGCTCTTAATTAACTGGAGCAGCAGCTCAGGTCTGTTGCAGGGTGGCACTGCAGAAGACTGGTTTATGGCAGAAAATCACCTTTATCTGCATAATAAAATAATCATTTTAGCTAGTGAAGTTTCAAGAAAAGGAAACAAAACTCTCCACTTGTAAATATTGCGAAAAATAAAACAGAACAATGGAAATATTGCAAACAATGATATTTCATCCGGAGGTTTTGCTGCTATTTAAGCTAGCATTAGTATTGCTGCTAGCTGTTTTGCGTGGTGCTGGTCAGAAGTTCAAGTGTTATGAGATGTTTCTGTTTTTTATTTTATGGATTTATTTATTCTGCGCTGGGTTGGCGCCCTCCCCAGGATTGGTTCCTGCCTTGCGGCCTGTGTTGGCTGGGATTGGCTCCAGCAGACCCCTGTGACCCTGTGTTCGGATTCAACGGGTTGGAAAATGGATAGATGGATGGATGGATTTATTTGTTAAATGTTATCAAGATATTTGACACCTATATGAGGTTTTGATTCATGCAGAGTCTAATTGTACTTTATATATACATTTATTGTGCCATTTCCAATACTATTTTTGTTACTTTACACAGGAGTGGGTGCAATTTGTTGTTGTGTCACCTTGGTAATGAGACATGTGTAATAAAAAGTCACCCCTAACTTCCTGTCACTATACCAGAGTGTGGATACCAGCCCTAAACTCTCTCTTTGTCATGGTTTTTATAGTTTACTTTGCTGGTTAAAGACCTTAAACCATACTTCTTTGATTCTGATTTCTGGTTTTCAATTAGGTTTTGAGTATTTTGTCATTTCCGGTTATGAACTTTGCATGATTTCTGACTACTTTGGTCTTTCCACTACCCTTATGCTAGATTACTCCTACTCCACAGCTAATTTAATGTATACTCTATAGTACCAGAATAAGATTTCATTAGTCAGCTAACAAAGGAGTACTAACAAGACCCCAAATACCACAGGATATTTTGCTGATTGGTTCAAGTACATTGTTGGCTAGCTATGATTAAAAACAGAAAGTGGGACAGTAGGTTGGTGATGGTGGTGCAGCAGGTAGTGCTGCTGTCTCATAGTATTTGGTTCTGTTCCAGGCTATGGGCACCTTCTGTGGAGATTTTGCTTGTTCTAATTTGTTTGTTCTTTTTGTGTTCATTCAAAGATTGGGTTTACTGCATATTCTAAATTGGTGTGAATGTTATATAAGTGTGTGTGCGTGTGTATACAACTATCTTGTGAAATGGACTGGCATCTCTTGACAGAGTTTGTTTCTTCCTTTCACCAAGTCCTGCTGCAAACTGAACCCTCTTTGAAAAACAGTGGGTTCAGAAGATAGATTAACGTATAGGCCCCTTATATTTACATTTGTAAATACACTCTCTACTCCCAGAAGTCTCTCTTTTTTGCCTGCTCTTGTTGTCAGAGTGCTTGCTACAATTAATTTAGTGTGTTTAATGCAGCAAAAGTAAAATCTCTGCTGTTGAATTATATCATTGAATCCCCACTTGGATGACTTTCTGAAGTCTACTGAGGTCCAGACCGTTCAGTTATGGTAACAGTAGTAGTACTACAAGCATTGTCACGTGCACAGAGTATTGTGAAATTCTTACTTTAAAGTTAAACACATCTCCAGTGTCATGATAAACAAGAATGTCTTAAAATGCATAACCTCATTTATTTAATACTTAGTCCATAAGATGTTTTCCAGCAATTTCTGTTGTGTGGGTGTACAAAGAATATATCAGAGCAGGCTGGGACACAGTTTGGAAAGTTGCATTTGTCGGAACTTTTTACTAATTCACAAGTTACTTGTACGGTGTTTGGTAACTTCTTAATACATTAAATTAATTGAACATTTTCCAGTTTTCATTGCATTAAGAGGGTTTAAGAATGAAAGTACATTTTTCTATTCATTTTACATGTTATTGTTTTAATAATTGCTTTTGTCTGTAAGGTGAAATTTATTTGAGAGTAAAAATTCCACATGCTTTTCTCACTAATTCATTTGTGTTAGTGTTGTAAAATCTAAACTAGCACGTCATGTAAGTTCGTTTTCTGCACCTGAAAAAACTAAACAAAATTATAAAACATAATTAGAAAGAATGTATGAGCTTTGATAATCTGTCTGATGTTTTGTATGTTACCTTTTTAACATGAAAATTTTCCTTAAATATTATTCCCTGAATTCACTAAAGAGGACTTTTAGCCTTAGAAATAGAAAGCGTAATATTTTTTGACCTGTACTTACCACAATGACACAATGTTTCCACTGCTCTCATAAACCTAGATTTCAATCACATGCCTAGTTGTTGTCTGTATGGCTTACAAGATCTGTCTGTGTCTTTGTTTTGTTTTTCTGGTTCATCCCAACTAGAATGAGTGTGTTAGGTGATTTGGAAATTCTACATTGGTCCAGTATAGCTGTGTGCATTAGCGGTCTCTGCAATGGACTGGCACCTCATCAAATGTTTGTGCCTATCTTGTGTGCCCAGTGCTACTAGAATGGGACCCGGTAAACCTGGCTTGGATTTAGTGGGTCTGAATGTTATTTTTCCAACTGGTTATCACAGCAATTTTCAGTCCATTGAATGTTTATGTGTATTGAGGACATTCCTACTGTATCAGCTAGGGTTTTGCCTAGGTAATCTGGCTTCCTATCACCTCTCATGGATGTGTTTGTCAGATAATTAATGCCTTTTAATTGGCCTAGTAAGCGTGTGAGTGTAATAATATTTTTAAGCCCTATTTTGCATTGCCGTCTGATTCATGGTTCAGTCTTCTCATGTATCTGATGTTCTCATCATATACTCCCGCTCCTTTTCTTCCTTGTACAACAAAAGTCAATTTTAGAAAATGTATTAACGTATTTGTAGCTGTCAAAGAGAATTTTCATTGTCTAATTTTTTATTTCATTTTCCTCCTAATGTTAGTTGTAGTCCCAAAGCACTTATCAAAATCACATGGGAGCAGAAGACAAAAGCAAAGTATATGACAAAATCTTTCATAGACTTTCAAAAAAGCTTTTGATGTGATTCCACAACAAAGATTAATCCTTAAGCTGGAAGCAATTGGCATCAGTGCTACATTACAAAACTGGATTTCAAGCTGGTTAATGGGAACGAGCAAGTACAGATAACATTCCACGTGGAATGGGGTTATCAGTGGAGTCCCACTGGGATCTGCACTGGGAGTAATACACTGAATTATACACTATTGATTTTTGCAGTATTAATAATATTGATTCTAATATAGTGGGTAAACCAATAAAATGTAAAAATGACAGTAAGAACAGATTGATAACAAATACTGAGGAAGGAGCCAAACCATCTCAAAAAGGCCTGGACAAACTTCAAAACTGAACAAACAGTTTGAAAATGCACATCAGCTTAAGACAATGTAAAGTATTAAATATGCAAAAGGACAAAGGTCCTAGTCTTTAGAGTCCTGGTGCTTCCTGTCTTGCTATATGGTTGCGAGACATGGACATTATCCAGTGACCTGAGATGAAGACTGGACTCCTTTGGTACTGTGTCTCTCTTGACTTTGTGTCAAATGAGCGGTTGCTCATGGAGTCCAAATGAGGCACATTACCTGCATTGTGAGGGGCCATCAGTTATGGCACTACAGCCATGTGGTGCAATTCCCTGAGGGTAATCCGACTTGTAGGATCCTCATTGTTGAGGACCCAAATGGCTGGACCAAGCCAAGGGGTCACCCACGTAACACCTGGCTGCGGCAGATAGAGGGTCATTTCTGGAGGGTAGGACTGGACTGCGTGTCTGCCTGGGGGGTTGCCAACCGGGATCCTGAGCTGTTTTGTCGTGTGGTGGGTGCAGCAATGCACATTACCAGTGCATGCACCCCAGGTTGATTTAACTTGACATGAAGAGAAAATATAAGTGAAGGAAGATGTACACAACATTGGACTATGGTGTAGGTGTTTTTAAAAATACTAAGTGTTCTGTTAAGAGTCTCAAATGCTACTGCACTTGGTGTACTTTGTGGAGTTGTGGTCACCACATAATGAAGAAGTTGTAACACTTCAAGAAGCTTTGTATGTAGGAGGAACCAAACACATCCCTGGACAAAAAATCGATGAGAACTTGAACAATATATCTATGTACTCAAAACTCTCAAAGGCATCATTAAAGATGATCCAGACTTCATTACGTTGAAGAATGAATCACGGATTTAAGGATCCCTACTTAAATTACAATAAGGTGGACTGAAAATGGAAACTAAGAAGCACTCCTTCACATAAACTGTCATGAAAATCTGACAGAGGTAAAAACTTTTAAGAGATTTGTTAAAGTAACTGGTATCAGGTAATATTTGTAATTAGTTTTCTAAACAAGCCTGGCTGACTGAATGATTTCTTTTAATTTATAATATTTAAAAAAAAATGACTTTTTTATAAGCATCCTTATATATAATTTGATAATATCCATATGTATGGTGTTCGCATCAATACCCCGTATGTATGGTGTTTGCGTCAATACCTCGACTCAATACAACTTAGAACCATGCAATGGGACTATGCCTCTGTAGTTAGAACATAACGTGGCAAATGCGGATGCAGTATTGCATGATTGCCTAAGAATGTTCGAATGCTTCAGTGACGCTGCTGGACAGCTGAGTATAGTAAGTCGGTGTTGGTTCGAGCAGATAACAGTAAGTTCGGTTGGTTTTTGGAACATTGGTTTGGTGGGGCGTACTTTCCTGGACTAACATCGTTGACTGACTTCGACAGCTCCGGTACCGTAATTTAGAACATATAGCCATTTGCTTGGTACGTCGAAATCTATCTTTGGGCAGTTCAGTTTTGGCATCCGTCCTTCTGACATCCATTGGCAAACTGAGTAATGATGGCCGGGTATTAACAACGGTCATTGTTTAAATTTTAGCCAATCTCAGATCTAAAATGACCACGCCAACTTAATTATTACTCCGACTCTGATTATAGTTGTAAAATACGGTTTGTTTTGAAAATTTGTTTGCCAGAAAAAATCAAATGAGGTGTGCCGAAGAGCTGAGTTCACGTCTCGCAGCCCCGTTTAAACAGGAAGCTCTTCATTACATCGGCTGAAAAGTTTTATTTTAAGCACAAATCAGTGCCATGATAACAAAATCATTTCAAGGACTTAAAAAAACAAACAATTCTTTGCAGGGAAAGTATGGATTTCACAAACGTAGAATTTTAGCCCGATTCGATCGAGCTCCCAGTCGCTAGTCCTTAATAAAATGAAAGGACATTTTTTACCTATTTCTGTTTTTTCTTTTTTGTATTTTATCTTTTCAGAGGGCTAATGTGACATAGGACGTCCAAATGAAAGCTCCTTCTGACATTATCATTGAGATGAATAAACCCGTAGTCTTAACCTTAAATACCAACATTTGCAAGTGATTAGTATGCACAGTACATTTTATTACCAAGTGTTATTTTTTCTGAATCTTCTTAAAATAGCACACTGCAAGACATTAGTATCAATAGATGACAAATTAAAAGACTTTTCATTTTATAAAATATACATTTCTAATTTGTTCTTAATTTTGTTGCTGATTGTTTAGAATGTAAAACATAACAGTATTAAACAATAGGAATCAGAAAGGCCATCTCATAGCAAGACTGTTTACAGGCAAGGAAAAAAAGCTTCCATGTTGTCCTTAATATGCAAAATCTCTATTTGACCAGAGTTATTAATCATGTCACCCTCTCATCAGGGAGATAGTTGTTCAGTCTTTGTGTAAATCTGAATGAATTAACATCTGCAGCCTGGACCAGCTTACAAAGGCAATCTGCATGATATTAAAACTCCCAGACTCCCATTTATCAACAATGCATATGGATCCCAATTACTGTATTGCATATAAAAATGATTTAAAATGTGCATAAAAGTAATGCAGGGCTGAAAATTAAGTCAAAGACCCTGCCCAACTTTCAGTTTGTGAATGACCAAGGCTCCATCTAAGTAAGAGAGTTAGCATTAAAATATCAAACATATGAGAGCAATAATTATTCTTTAATATTGAATGTTTAAATTAACACTCCAAAATATAATTCTGTGTTTAAATATTAAAAAAAAAATACAAGATAAAGAAAAATCCATCCATCAAGTAAAGTTTATTGTCATCTGTTCATAATACAGTGAAATCCATACTTGCATTTATCCTAACACAGTAAAGAAATATACAAAACAAATAAATGTATGTACAATTATCATGCATCATATATTTTTTATGCAATTAAATACAATTAGTACAATACAAACACACACACACTGTTATGTTACACTATTAGAATGTGTACAATTGACTGATCAGCAACCTTACGACCAGTGGATATAAACTCTACCTGTTGGATCCCTTCTGTCAAATGGTGCAGAACCACTGGCCCAGTTCTCAATTTCTTCCTGTCTCTGTTTTCTCATTTCTCCAGATCACACACCAGTCATCTGTCCCTCTCTTCAACCTAGATCAGAGACTGATTTGTGCCCTCTTTCCTTCCCTGCTTTTCTCTCCAATATGGTCAGCTCTTTGGAATTCCATCTGCAGGAATATTAATATAAACAATAACAACAATAACGCTTTTTCAAGAGCCTACTCACTGGCTGCTAAACATGCTACACTGACTTATATCTACCCAGCTTTACAGACCCTGACAGAGAAAAGAGCACTCACCCTCAGCTGTTTGTAATTGTTATTTCCCAATTATGCATCTCACACTGGCATGCGATCCCCTTGATCAGCTTAATCAGATCCACTGTCTTGCCAGTGTATGCCTACATATGAGACGCTCCCTGTACACTACATTACATTTATTAATTTGGGTCTCCTTTACTTTCTTTGCTGGCATTTCTCTCCCCAGTGCCAGTCATCCATGCCAGGACCACCATGCACACCCACACGCACATACATGCTGCTCACAGCACCTCACCTGCAGCACCACCTTTCTCCAGGAACTTCACACAAACACTAAGTTGATTAATAGAGAACCTGGGGCACAACTTGCTACAAAATTACACACATAAATTATATGTTAAAATGCAATGCCTACAAAAGATTCTTTAAAGACATAGTGGGTGAATTTTTGTGTTGTCTTACAATTATAACTTGCCTACAATGTTCTTACCCAAGCCCTCTCTTTCTGCAGTTTTTGGCTTTACTCCAGTCCATCCGTTTTCTAACCATGTTATCCAACAAACTCTAAAACCAGTCTCTGACAGAGCCACTTACAGAAGTGCTCTAGTTTACAGAAACGTAATTTAAAAATGTTCTCTCCTAGCTGGAGGCTGATAATTCTCTTCTGTATTTTCCACTTGAAGTGATCTTTTGCAGGGTGGATACATGCCTAAAGCGAGCTATCTTACTAGCAAACACATTGATATATTACAGGTGTGAGTTTTGCAATCATAGGATGTGGCTGATGATTAAATGTAGCACAGTGATATACCTACAAGCCACTGTATAAAATACCATGCACAGTACGATGTCTACATAATTTATATCATTGAAAAATTAGTCAAACTAAAGTAAGCGACAAATTCAAAACTGAGAAAAGTATGCACAATAAAATGTAGTGAGAATAGAACTAGGAAAAATAAAAAAACTAAGAAGCAGGAAGAAACAATTAGACACGCTTCATATAATCAAAGTAAATTCTTAAAGGCACACAAAAGTGAACATTTTGTTTTTGTTAAATGATCCAAAAGCATGTTTGTCTGAAGCTGGTCACAAAAATCTTAAATAGGTGGGAGTGAATAACATAACATGTCTGATGGAGATTAAATTCTGACTTTTGGATTGTGTACTTGATTTTGTTGATCTTTGGGCTTATCCCTGTCAGGCAATCCTTTTTGGCACCGTTTGATCTTCTTTTTTCCTTTTTTATCCTTTGATTTCAACTTTTAAATATATTAAAAAGTACTGTTTTGTGTATGGAGCCAGTTATCACAAAAAGAAACATCATGGCTGTGGCCATGAAGGACTGACATAAAATGGCAGTGACCCAGTGTAACCAAGAAACAAAAACGCATCGGCAGAAAAACGATAAATGTAAACATTGTGCTATTAGCCAGGGGTTCTTCTCTATTTCTGTTCTTTTCATTTAAACTTTTTTGTGTGTTTTCAATAGTATTTTTCTTTTTGTGCTTTGTTTCTGTTTTTTTTTATTATTTCTTGATGGGCTTTGCTTTTTTTTCTTATTTTTATTAATGCAATTTCTTGAGGTTATTGTCATTGTTTTATGTATATTGGACCTACTGATTCTTCAGCTGTGGGACTGCCAAGTGCCTATTTAAGGATTTCGCAGGCCATAAGTTGGGCACTGAGGCCCAGGCTCCTGTTCATTTTTATTCAGATTTGATTTTCATTTTGTGGATTCTGCAAGTCCTAGTGCTTTGGTACTTGAATTCTGACTTTTGGATTGTGTACTTGATTTTGTTAATCTTTGGGCTTATCCCTGTCAGGCAATCCTTTTTGGCACCTTTTGATCTTGTTTTTGCCTTTTTATCCTTTGATTCAAACTTTGAAATATATTAAAAAATACTGTTTTGTGTATTGAGCCAGATGATAAAACAGTTTTTTTATTTTTTTGTTCAGCTCATGAAGGCTGGTTTTTGAGTTGGGGCCAGGCTCATTCTTGTTCCTAGACCTCACAGGATTGCTCAGATCTAAATTGTTATGTAAAGCCTTCACATGCTGGAAATCCTAACAATTACACACCAACTGACCAATTTACACTGCATGTCTTATTTTGTTTCAATAAAATTATTTTCTTTTAACAGGTTCTGCACAGACAGTAGTGTTTCTATTTTAAGCATATGGCAAATCATTGACAGGTTTATTGAAAGTATTTAAATTATGCACGCATCAATCTTCTCTCAAGTACGTAATCTAAAATGTCAGACTTGTATGTTTTGCAAGCCACCTCATCTTAAGGACCGACTGCTTATTTTTTTCCACATAACAGCAATTGCACACAACTAATTAAAAAAAAATATATTTAAAGATACACAGTAAAACAGTAGCATCTAACAGACTCAAATTGCACTTGTTGTAATAGGAGGCAAAAAGAACATGGAAGCTTAGGATGTGTGCTATTGAGTTTAATTCCAGGAGATGATTTTGAGCTTTGTGCCATGCCTATGAGTTACAATATAAGCAGCATCAAAGTTAATGTATTTGTTAGTCACTATATATTCACCATATTACAAAGAAAGGGCAAAATCTCTGGATATCTTTTTTTTTTCTTTTGCATGGTAAGATTTAATGGATTGTGACAATGTGGATGCTTGGTGTTGCTATTGCTCACCTTTTCCCCAACAGTACACAAGACACTGGATAAAATCACTAAGAAGTAATTTAATTTCTTCTCTTTTCTGTGTTGTGCCCCAAAGCACCACAACCACCACAATAAACAATAAACCAATAATAAATAAAAATATTCTTCTCCACACCTCCCAGCAAGCTGTCACACTCCCTCCCAACTCCGGCTCTCTTGCTGGGTTTTCCAAGTCCTTTATATAGTTCTTGACCCGGAAGTGCTTCTTCTCTTCTGTTCACATGATTTGTCAACACTTCCGGGTCAGATGGAGAATTATATTTTTCTACAGCCCGGAAGTACGTCTGTCCTTCTGTCCCCATGACTTGGGAGTACTACCTGGCTATAAGGAAAGTATAAAGCTTTGTGTCTCCTGGCAGCATTCCTTGGTGGCACCCACGGTACCCAGCAGGGCTGTGAAGCCGAACTACAAAGTCCATGATGCCCTACGGGAATCCGGGGCACTGCTAAGCTTCAGGGAACTCGCCATCTGCTGTTTTGGGGGAGGCAGTGTCCCTGAAGAGGTGCCTTCCCCCATCTTTCTACTCTTCAGGTGTCTCGGCCGGGTTGAACAGGATAAAGTGCCGTTTTTACAAAGAAATAAAGAACTAGATATTTCCTAAATCATTTATTCATATATAGACTATATACTTTAATATGTATTGGAAGGCACATTAATATAAATATGTAATAAATCCATCCATCCATTATCCAACCCGCTGAATCCAAACACAGGGTCACGGGGGTCTGCTGGAGCCAATCCCAGCCAACACAGGGCACAAGGCAGGAACCAATCCCGGGCAGGGTGCCAACCCACCGCAGTATGTAATAAATGGCTTGGTTAAAGGGTAGAACACTGAAGAATATGACTTTAACATCTTTGCCCACAAAAATTATTATTGCAACATAAACTGTTGTTTTGTGTATTTTAGCCTATTCTTCATTCATTTACAGTCCATGCCCTAAATCACCCCAGCCCTTCGCACCATTTACAGAATTACCCTCTCATCTTTCAGAAAAATTTTGAGGGTGAATAAACATTATACAGCATGTTCTACTAATACAATTTTCCCTTGTCATTAAATTACAGCATATTATTAGAGCTAATTCCATCTGGTTAGATGCATATTGTAGTGCTGCACTGAGCTTGCCGGTGCTGACCCAGCAGACTTTTGCTCTTTTAGGATGCTCGATATCCTTAGGACACCACAATTGAATGGCGATTGTGTGACTGTGACTGGCACTGAAGTGGCTCATTTGAATAATGGAATGCCAGCTGTTATATGTCTTCCAGTTCATGTCATGTATTTTCTGTTTATACTTCTTGTAATTTTATTTTAAAGTGTTTTTTATATGTTTATAATAGTTATTTATTTTATGTTCATAATATTTCAGTTTTGTGTAATTATGTTTCTATAGAAGTATGTTCTCTGCTATGTTCCTGTGTTCTGCATGGTTTCCCCAGAGGCGGGGCCATCTGTCAATCTCTATCTTGGAACTGCGCCCAGCCCTATAAAGGCTGTTAAAACCAGCAGTTCAATGGGATACCTTGTCATTGCTTGGTGTTGGGGAGTTTGCACTTGTGTTTTGTATTTAATTTGTTGTATGATTACTATAATTCAACCTTTCGGCTCTGTTTTTGACTATTCCCCTTGGATTACGTACTGGGACTTTGTGTCTTTATTTTGTTTGTGTCTGGATTGCCTATGGCATGTCCATCTGTGCTCTTGGTGCTTTATTGAGGCCTTTGCTTGTTAAGAGTGATTTTGAAAAATAAATCTTTTTTTATTTTATAAAGATTATTTTGTTCACCTTTTTCTAACATACTGAAGGTTCATGATCACCCTATCACTTGTAGGACTTTTGCAATATTTTTTGGACTTTACTAAGTTGTTTTGCCAGCTTCCCATTACTGGGGTCTTCTCCAGGTAAAGACAGAAGAGCCACTGAGCCTGGCTAAGGATCACATTGCATTGGTTGGGAAGACTAGGTAGGTTTCCAGTCTGCTTCATAGCTTATTTTTGGAGATCTCACCATATTTTCCTCTGGAGGAAACTCGATATCAGGGTACCAGCACACACTATAGTGATCTGATCCAGCAGCATTCGTGATATGCAGACTGCTTAAAAGAAACTAAAATTACAGTCAACTCACAGGAACAAATTAAACAAAACACTGCACTGCTGGTAACCAAGAAAACATAATTAGCTTAACAGAAGAGTTGTAGCTCAGGTAGAGAACACCAGACTGCTAATTTGCAAGAGATGGCTAACAAGACCAGAACAAAAACAAAGTAAAAACAAAATATCCCTAAACTAGTTATTTCTTAGCATCCCATCTCAATTCTGGACTCCAGGACCTAAAAGTTAAAAACAGTACACTGTAACAATAAGCACAGTTTTTATGCCTGTGTGTTCTTTTTTTATTTGTGTTGTGGTTTTCTGATTTGCAGATTCTGCTTTTGATATTTCGTTTTCATTTTGACTTAATTTAGAAAGTTTTAATTTCACTACCATTTCTTTCAGTTTGATATGTTTGTATGAGACTTTTGAGATGCTATCACATTATCTCACCATTCTCTTTGTGATGTCATGATCGTGAATAAATAAATACATATCTGTGTCAGTATTAGCTCTCAGTAGATAAACAAAATATTGTTCCTTATAGCACAGCTTGCTTATTTCCTAAGTAGGCCCTAGCTGTGGGCTTTTTTGTTGTTTCTGACTGTTGTTTTGTCCAAGTTTTCTGGTTAACCTTTGATCCCTGGTTGCTCAGTTACTTTTGCTCTACAAGTTTGGGGCATTTTTGTCTAAGCATACAACCACTTAATTTTCAAACAAGCAATAAAAACTAAAATATTTGGCCAGCAGTAATATCAAAAGTCATTGTCTCCCTTTTCCCCAAAATAAATTAAAAAATCTTTACGTTGTTTTCTTTCTTTACCACCAACTCTCAGAAAAATAACCTTGCGACTTCTGTTAGACTTTAAAGTATTGTACCAACACATATTCAGCAAGATCACCTGTGCCTCAGCCTTAAAGGGGACAATACTCCAGGTTAACCACTACGTTACTTTGTTCTTAAAGGAAAAGAAAGTCCCATTTGTTTCAGTCAGGGACTGTCATTATTATTGTATACAGTGGAATGAGTTCAGCCTTAAAAACAAAGTCCCCAGGTGGATCCACTTCACATACTGCCCGACAACCAATAGCAGTTATTCGATGATTGTTTGGAAAGCACGTCATTTCACACAACTGTGACATTCCATGGCCTTTGAGATCCCCATGACTCACTGTTTGTGATTTTTTTCTGTGGGGACATCTTAAAAGCCAAGTGTACCACACATGTCCAGCAACCATTGCTGAAAATAAAAGGAGGATTGAAGGGGAAATCCCTGGCATTCCTTTTGACATGTTACATCGAACAATGCAGAATTTCTACAGCAGGCAGTCAGAATGTGCATGGAGAAATGGGCAACACCTTCATGATGTTTTCTTCAAAGCATAAAATGAATATTAAAAGAATATTGATTACCATCATTAATTGCATATCCTGTACAATACATTTCATCACTAAATGTATTTTGTAAAGCGTTTATTCGTGTGTTGAACGTCAATTGAAAATTGACCGTTTCCGTGTGCCACCCTGTAGTATCATCTGCCATTTCTTGAATACTCAAACTGACATGTAAAGGAACTACTTTTTTGCAGTTGAGTGTTTTATTGTCTTGTGGACCTTCTCCATCCTCAAACTATCTAAATCTACCTTTACTCTTGGCCATTCCTTTCCAGCTATATAATCCAACATAAATTTTCAAAAAAGTAAGCTTATATATGTGTTGTAGTGCAAATCTGTGAATATACTAATGTATCTTAAAATAAATTCTATTAATAAAAAAAATTTCCAGGTTTTTCCAAAGTTGTCAACTTGAAGTTTTGATGTGCACAGCTGTTATGTCTTTAATAAACATCTGTTGCTGTTTTAACTTGTATGCAATATGAAGAAGAGAAATCTGTACTGTCAAATTAAATGAATTTTTGAAAGATATCTTGGTTAATAGTTTTCAGTGACTTACTTTCATTAAAAATATTTGTTCCTTTAATTACTTTGTGATATAGAAAATATCAGTTTGAAATGTGCTCAGTATGTTCTTCTTAAATAAAAGGGATAATTTCTTCAAACAACAGTATAGTAATGGAGAGAAAATGTCAGGGTTTAGGTGTTATCACCTATGTTCAGTGATTTCTAGAGCTGCAAAGATTTCTTTAATGCCCTAATTGCTTCATCTTGAGAAATTATCCTGTGCTTTCTACAAACCAAAGTTGATAGATTGCAGACTCATTTGTGCTCTGCTCTTTATGGGTCTTGATTAATTAGCAATGCTGACTTTTTCCTAAGGTCATCTAAAAGTCACCCCTCCCTTTACACAACAGAAATATAAAGCAGAAGCTAAACTTAAATCCATTAATCTTTATCAATGAAGAAAGAGGCTTTACATAATAGGTTTGTTCTTCTCTTTTGAGAATTGAACTCTGCAAACAAACTGTAGTCCCTTCTGCTTGTACCAAACTGCTTATTTGTCAATCTTGCATAGAATAAGTAAAGTCTACTATTATAGCAGTACAAAACTGGCACATGAGAAATAAAAAAAAAATCTTCCATCCATCCATTATCCAACCCACTATATCCTAACTGCAGGGTGATGGGGTTCTGCTGGAGCCAGTCCCAGCCAACACGGGGCAGGAAACAAACCCCAGGCAGGGCGCACACACACCCGCACACCAAGCACACACTAGGGACAATTTAGGATCACCAATGCACCTAACCTGCATATCTTTGGACTGTGGGAGGAAACCGGAGCACCCGGAGGAAACCCACACAGACACGGGGAGAACATGCAAACTCCACACAGCGACCCGGGTCTCCTAACTGCGAGGCAGCAGCGCTAACCACTGCTCCACTTTGCTGCCCCTTATTTTATCATTCCATTCCTAAATACTGCATGCTTTTATTGTAATTACATACATTTAATTCATCTTTGATTTTCATCTTCACCTGACATTTGTTAACTTCATCTCAAAAAGAAAAACATAAGATAAAAAAGTAAGACATATTTTAAAAGGTGATGGCTTACTTAGCTGTTTTTCTTCCTTTCATTCCCCTTCACAACCAAAAAGAAAAAGTATTTCAAAAACTAAAAAGTACCTGATATACGCAGAGAACCATTGACTCTCCAGATTAGGCCAGGTTTTGTTGAAAGGCAAGAGAGGAGCAAGCCCATCAGCGAGAGCACCATTGTGTATGCGGTCAACAAACATGCACCAGAAAAGGATGACAGAAGTTTTGAGATAAGGTGGTTATATTCACAAATCATTGTGCCGGAAAGTGGTGATGTGTTCTAAACCTGTTAAGCAAAACGCTAAGGATATTTAGCGGACTGGGAAATCAAGACCATTAGAGAGATCAAACGAAAGAATGTTCAGGAAAATTTTCAAGAGTTCAAAGTACTAAGTAAACTTTTACTATTACAACAGCTAAGATTAAAAAACAAGAAGTTAAACTATGGTTAAAGGATTTCAGAATCCTAAGGCTTTCCAAAAGCTTGAACACAAATGATACTGTGTCGTGGTTTTTTATAAGGTGACATCACTGGCTTTACATGTTAGGGGAGAAAAGGTCACTGCTGTAGTCAAGTACTGTATATATTTACATATTTCTGCCTCCCCCTTACTCAAATTTTGAAAACTAGAAGTTTTTTTTTTTTGTTGCTGCAGATTATGAATTAGTTTATTAGTTTTTCATTTGAAGTTTACTTTTGGTTTTGTTATTTTAATTTTACTGTTATTGCCACCATTTTGTTTGATTATCAGCACCATGTGGTTCATTTGTTGTTAGTACAGCTTCTGTGTTTCTAAGGGGATACCCTCGAAGGTTGTGACTGCTGACTAATGAACCTACAGGGTTAAAAATCACTCTGAACTGTCACATCTTTATCTGCATTTGTAGATTCAAAAAACCTGTTAGTCGTTCATCCTTTTGCTAAAAAATATCGTTTACTACCTAGAACCCCTGGTTTCAACTTGTGCAGTCCTTTTTGACTTTGCTTTTCTCTTGCAATTTGGCTTTAGTTATGGTTCAGTTCCTTCCCTGTTTCTGATGCATTTGCGACCTTTTTAACAATGTAGATAGTATTTCTAGTATAACTGTCACATGATGTAGTGATCACTTCCAGCAACAGTATGGCTTTTGCTATAAAACATATCACAGAAAATAGTGGCATCTGTAGCAAGATACTTATGGTATTATGTTCACAAACATAATGTTATTTAAAAGCCACACTAATATAAATGGTATTATTTGCACAGTAAATATTAAAGAAAGGAATCCAGAGATATTCAAATAAACCAGTTGCAGAAAAGTGGCATAATTTACAGAAGAGAGATGATCTAATCCAATATTTTTAATCTATGACAGAACAAACTCTCCACAGAATATAAGGCTGCTTTGAATATTATTCAAAAAGAATTAAACAATGTGTTGAAATACAAAAAGATTAGTAAATAAAACCAAATTACTCAGTGTGCACAGTGAGCAGCTGCAAATGTAGTAAAGAAAATCAGTTCAACGCTTCACCAATAGGAATATGAAAAAAGTCAGAATTAGCATAAACTCCGCTGAATTTGGGGTATTCTTAAGAAATGTAATGATTTAATTCATGAAGAAGAATTACATAAAAAACAAGAATAGTTGCATCAAATATTAAAATATGTGCTTCAGTTTAAATGTTTGAAGTCTAAATATTTTCAATTGTAATAGAAATTTGACATTTTCACCCTCTGATTGAGGTCCATAGAGTGTTAGATCTAAAGTAAAATGATCAAACATTCAAAATAATATATTTGTAATCACTTGAAATAGTGTAAAAAAAAATTTCTCATTTTTAACTTTCTGGGGTGGCTCTTATAGAGCTAGGACCACTGTTAAAGAATCAAATATCAAAAATATTATGAAATTCATGACACCTTACAAGTCTATATTACCGATTATTACCACAATTTTTTCCAACATTTCATAGAAAGGAGTAGCTTGTGTGAATCCTTGGGACCGATTGATGTGGCAGGCACAAGTTCAAGTCCTTCTGATCATTTTTGCTAAAGACACCAATTAGTTTACTCTTTATCATAGAGGTGTAATTTCCGGTGTAAAATAGGGTCCACAAATGGCCTAAAAATTATGTTTTTTTTGTGTCTAGAGGGCCAAAAATGGCGGGGTTGGGTGTGCCAAAAAGCTGGACATCTTGCATAACTAGACTTCAAGATGGTATATCGTATGTGGAGATTTTCTTGTAAATTGGGTGCCACCTGATAAAAGAGGTTGAAGTGATTTCCAAGTGTTCATAATTCTTATGTAATTCTTGTGAACAGAATATTACATTTTAAATACATTTGTGAAAGAAGGTTTTGCCCTTAAGCTGCATATGAAGACTGAGAAGTCATCTCCACCTACAAGCAAAGGGTACATTATCATTAAGCAGGGGCTACAAAAATAAATAAAATTGTCTTTTATCATTGAATCTATCATACTGTCAAGATTTATGTGATTCTATTTTATTTTTGCCTATTTTTGATATGTTTTCCTGAAATTCCATGGGCATTGTCCCTTTTAATGGCGATCATGCTGCATGTCACTGAACAGTTGAATAAGCTGCTGCACAACATGTGACATCACTGCAGTTGGTCATTTAAACCAGTACCACAAGAGAAGTAGTGCCTGCATTTTGTGCAAAGAATTTCATCAGAAAATTCAAATCTTGAGCAATCTAGACAGAAAATTAGAAAGAAAGAAAAAATAAATGTAGTGCAGTACTTGTTTTTTGATCACAAGTTTTGTTTTGCCCTTAAATTAGTTTGTCCGTCTCTGACTTTTTTAGTATTTTGACTTATGACCCAAGTCTCTGGGTCATTAACACTACTCCAAAACAGTCTCATTAATTAGATTGTATTGAACTACCATGAGGTTGAACTTGCTGAATTTTTTGATAATCAGGAAATGAAAAAAACACGTTTCGAGTTGCAAAGCAAATGAATATTCAAAAAGTGAAGGTCAGACTCCAGAAAATCCGTAGGTTTTATTAGCAAATCCAAAATGTCAGACAAAACACACTGTCAAAACATCATTATTAATCGTGACTGTACAAATAGGCATAGCAGGAAGTCAATACAAGGGACTTTCAAAACGTTTTCACACTTTTTTTTAACTCTTCATTAAATATTTCAAAAACAAATTACATCACTTTTCTACATATTCACCTTCCTTTGCGATGCAATTTTCCCAGCATCTTGTCAACTTTTTAATGCCATCAGCAAAAAATGTTTTTGGTTCAGCATGTAGGAACTGATGCACTGCTGCTTTCACAACATCGTGGCTGCAGCTGGATGTCACAAGCGCTTTGCATCCGTCAAACTAACATGGCTGTTTACGATCATTTCAATCCACTCATAGACGACACTATGAATGAGAATTTTATCCCCGTACTGAGCATACATGCAGAGATGAATTTATACTCCCAGCACACTTTCGGCCACAAAAAAAGTGTGACAGAACACTGTCCCTCTTTGGTGCAGCCATCTGTACCACAGGGTGACAACTCTTATATTAAACTGCAAGGGCAGCTGGCTTGCCAAACAGAACTAGTCACATGGCACTCTCAGACACGACCAATTACAACTCTTCCAGCCTTCACCGTTTCCAACGAAAATATAAACAACTTACTAATACATAAAAGTGTATTTTTCAGGTTTAATAATTCAGATTTTTAGGTCTTCAGTATTTTAGGTTCAGGTATCAACCTGGCCACTGTCTTACGGAGGACCTGTGAGGCTTTTCTTTCTCAAACTACAGACTCTGATGTACTTATTCTCTGATGCAGTTGTACATCTTCTCATTCCCATTCTTTTTCATTCATTTTCTGTCCTGATTATATCCAGTTTGCCCTCTTCTCTCAAGTCAGTAATTGACAACTTTTATGAAATCTTCAGTTTCATGGCAGTCTTTCATCAACCTTCATTTCACAAAACAAAAACAGACTGTCTGTTTCTTGGAAAAGCTGTTGTGCTTTGGTTATTTTTGAACCCTGAATTGAATTTTAGGAATGCCATAACATTGTTACCCAAGGAAAGATAACCTTATTGGACAGAATAACAGATTTCAGCTATAATACATTTAGAAAGGTTTCTCTAATAACCAGTTAGCATTTCAACCTGAATACTAAAATAAAAAACAACAGAAGGAGACATTACTTTGCAAGCAGAGCATCTGAAATTTACAGAAAAGCTGATGGCTACTGTCTGACAGAAGTGAGCCAGTCTTTCTAACCTGTTTGTAATACAATTCAGCAATGGACGTCTGCTGTGAACCAATTGTTTTACTGCTAGTTTTTACAACGTTGTTAAGATGGTTTACATTCTTAATGTTGAGGTTGCCAAACCAACATATAAAAGCAAATGTAATAATAGATTCAATAAAGGACTTATTAAAAAGTTCCTTTATCGTTTTGTCCACTTTTAAACTATTGAGTTTCCTAAGAAAGAAGATCACAGTTTAGCCTGTTATCAATGATTGTCTCCAGATATTTGTAGTTTTCCACCATGTCCACAGTGTTAAAGCTGAGGCAGTGGAAGGAGGGGCACACCTAAGATCTACAACCACATCCTTTTTCTTAGAAATATTTAGCTGTAAAGAGGAACAATCACGCCACTGAACAAACTCATCAATAACAGGTCTATCACTGTGGTCCTTACCTTGTAGAAGACTAAAAATGAGACATTTGTTTGAAAATATCAGGACATGTCTGCCCTTGTGTGAACTCCTGCAGTCCTTTGTAAATACGATAAACAGAAGAGGTGACAGGAATCATTCCTTATGTTGGCCTGATAGATGTATTGAAGCTCTCAGAAAAATGGCTATTAACACTCACTCTTTGTGATCTATTAGCTAAAAAGTTCAGAATCCACCCCACCAAGTTAGGGTCCAAACAGAAATGATCAATCGGTTTATCGAGTAAAATGTGGGACTGGATTGTATTAAAAGCTGACGGGAAATCCAAGAAACCACAATCTTGCATGTTTTTTAAATCTTTCCAAATGCTCAAACAGTAAGTTGAGAAGTGTTGTTGTAGTGTTCTTAGCCCCCATCTTTGCTTCGTATGGAAATTGGTAAATGTCCGGATAATCTTGGATTTTGTTATGTAGTTGTTAAGTAGTTGTTTCTTAATTAACTTCTAAAAGTATTTCATGATATGAGAAGTTCAGTCCACTAGTCTGAAGTCACTTAATTCTTTGGGGTGTGTAGTTTGTGCTAATGAGGTAACATTTGCCTGTTTCCATAGGCTGAGCACTTGCTATAAATCCAAGAACATCACAGATATAAAGTGGAATACTGGACATAGTTGCTGTGCACAGGAGTGAAGCAAATGCCCACTTACTCTGTCAGGACCCACACTTTTTTCGATTTTAGTTTGTTTAAGGACCTTTCAAAGAAGGGCCGACTGCTGACTCCAATCCTTAGTCTGTTGTTTTGCTGACTTTGGCAATTTCATGCTTCTTTTTTTACCTATAAAAGTAATTGTTCCTCATCTTCTGTCCAAATAAAGTCCAGTGATTTTTCTCCTGTTCTTTTTTAGTATTTTGATTACCGGTAACTTCAGGTTTGCTCCATAAAGAAAGATTGCTCTTGGCTGACAAACCACGCTTGCTCAATTGAAACCTTACAGTGTTGTTGCTGGTTTAGAGTGGATGACAAAACATGTGGATGTGGATGATAAAAATATGGATATACTGATTATTTTTTACCACAGGAATGAATACTTCCAACTTGGCTCTTAAAGGACAATTTCTAATAAAGGAAAAATATGAAATCAGAGTTTGCTTGTCCTAACTGTAAGAAAATGATGGCTGGAGAGAATTAGAAATACTGTATACAAAAAAGACGTAAAAGTATGGAGGCAAATTTTTTAAATAAATGATTTCAAATGTATTAGTTGTATTGTAGACAAAGACTGATAGATTGGCACATTAGAGCTACCATTTTTTTTTACCAATTTCAAATTTAGTTTTATCACTTTTATCACCTCTGCTTTGTTACTTATAATAAAATGAAATCATTTTGTTGCTTTTATCCCAGACTTAAGTGACCCCTAGGACAGTATAATAACATACTGCAACCCAGCTGCATTTATGCATGGAATTGTATTTTATTTTATTTATATAGACATATTAATTACTTAGCTCACACTGATGCACAGACCACATAAAAACTGTATATCAGTAAGCTTGGTTGCAGTTGAAGAGAGTAAAACAAATTCCCTTTTGACAGACATTAACAAGCTGGCAATCCATACCCTCTGAGGGAAGTCTAATAATAAACAGAAAAGACTGTGCAGATGTCTTATGGCTGTAGTGCTGGGGTATAAAACTACTCAGTGTTATCTCATTTTGTGTTCGGAGTAATATAACACTTTCCCAGTATTTTGGATTTCTATGGCCTGTATGAGTCACTTGGCCAATTGAGTGATAGTGTATCAAACTAGCCAAGAAAAATACACTATTAACAAAACTGTTATAAGCAATGATTGTAACATTTTACATATAAAAATTTAGTAGGTGGAAAAAGGGGCTTAACCAGTAATTTGAAATAGAACAGGCTATACTAAAGTAAAGTTCCTTTAAGCTCATTGTAAGTACTGAGTCAGATGAGGCTTTCCTTACATTGGTTGGCACAATATTACAAAGTGTAAGGCCCCTAACTAAAAATTCCACCACCTACGTCTTTTTCCAAGGAGTTATAAACATACAAGTATTAGAGCTATATTTTTGTATACATCCCTTATAAATGCCTTATAAAGAATGTCTCTCTGACATTCTTTGCTCCTGACATGCGCAGTCCTTTGAAGAGGAAGATATATTTGCTTTCTTTTAATTGTGAGAAAGAACTGTCATCTCTGTCTTGTCATGGAGCACAGTTTAAACTTTTCACTAAAGGGTGTTATTTCATGTCTAGAGGGCTCTAATAATGTTAAAAAAACGTACTTAGGAGGTCGTAAACAGGTTTTCTATGCTGTAACTGTGAAAATATTAGATTTATAAATATAGAATCCTACTTCGTGGAAATTCATTTATCTGTCTGGAGCTGATTAACCGCTATAAAAGAGGGTTTACTGTATAACTGTGCGGAGAATATTTATAACCATTGTGGAAGAGTTTCTAAGGGCTTAAAATATATAAAAATAACCATACAAACATATGGTTTCTACTTCGCGGATTTTCACTTGTCGTGGGGGGTTCTGGAACGCAACCCCCGCGATCAAGGAGGGATTAGTGTATTTTATATTCTGGGAAACATATTGCAATATACAAAAATGAGAATAATTTACTTATTTTACAATACTCTTCAGTATACTGCAAAATATAGCAGTATGTTTATTACTGAAATATTTTATAGCTTTTTAAAGTATATTCCTAGTGGTAATGATATATTTTCTAAAAGGATGATTTACTCATGGCTGTTGAGCCACTGAACAAAAAGAAAATAGCTATTATAAAGTGGTTTGACCAGCTCAAGTAAATGAACAACACCAAAAAAATAAACAGTTTCAGAGACGAGTGCCATAGCTTTCTATCGAATTCCTGTAGGAAACAAAACATACAAACAAGCTGCAATCACCATAGAAGAAAAACATGAATATCTATTGCGCTAAAGTTACAACTCACCTTCACATCTCTCACACAAGTAAAGAAAATTATTCACAGGCTATTTCTGATCTCAGGAGAGTTCATCTAATATATTATTGGATCAATGCATTTTGTTATGCAAGTACAAAAACACATTGCCTTAAAATGCAAAATGAAAGTATCAATAAACATCTCATGTGAAACATATTGCAATAATATGCTGCATTGATTTTTTCCCCAAAACATGCCTTGCTCCCACACTGTCCTATTAAGGTCAAGCATCACTTTAAGGTGTCCTAGTTCACAGAAGTCACTCTGCTGTCCTACAGCAGAACACTATTTCAAAATAAAAAGAAGGGTAAAAATCAATAACAAATGCCGGTTTTCAGCTTACATCTGATCAAAAGTGAGTCTGTGAACAAAAGTTTTGATTAATACAAAAACTGAATGTAAAATGGAATGTATAATCAGGCACACACATTTAAAATAAACATAAAGTTAATCAAGAGCACTGCTGATGTTGGGATGCTGGGAATATTTTACTCCTTTCCACTAGTTTTTTCAAAATATTTTTCTTCATATGGGTTTTGTTTTTCCCGTTGTAATCTTCGACACGTCATGTCTGCACAGTTGCTGGGAGCATTGCTGTGAGAAAGCATGATGCGCCAATGTCACTGATGCTGTGTTTTATTACCCAAGGGAGCATTTAATGCACCATCTGCAATTAAGGATTTTTACTCCAAACAGCTTGGTGTGTGTGCTCTTAGCAGTTGACATCCCTTTGTCATCAGCTCTTAGCTGTTCTCTTTCTGACATTGTAAACAATTTAGTGTCAGAGTTTTAGTAATAGAGTGTCTCTTCATCATCCACATCTGGCAATCCCTCTCTCAACATTACTTATGGTTCAATGTTTCAGTTTTGGCAATGGTTTCTCTGATTTCTGGTATTGACCCTAGTTTCTTGAGAATATGCACATCTCCAAGTCCAGATAACTCCGTCCTACCAGTTGGTCACATTCCCTTTTACCAGCAGCCAATTCTGGAGCATCTGCTGGAACTAAAAAAGTAGGCTGGCACTGTCCACACTGCAGTTGAGCAGTTATCCTGGATTAAGTACAATACAATACAATTTATTTTTTGTATAGCCCAAAATCACACAAGAAGTGCTGTAATGGGCTTTAACAAGCCCTTCCTCTTGACAGCCCCTCAGCATTGACTCTCTAAAAAGACAAGAAAAAACTCCCCAAAAAAAACCCTTGCAGGGAAAAAAATGGAAGAAACCTTGGGAAAGGCAGTTCAAAGAGAGACCCCTTTCCAGGTAGGTTGGGCGGGGTCAATACAATACAGTACAATACACAGAACAAAACAAATCCTCAATACAGTATAAAAATAAAAAATTTAGAAGTACAGAGTAGAATTTAACAGTAGATGATATCACATAATATGATTTGAATTTGTTTAAAGTGCTGGAGACCTCATTCATCAAGCTGCCTCCCCCATTTGGCCATTCCACAGCTGAAATAGCACTAATCCAATGAAAGGACCCCTCTTTCCCACAATTTCTGCGATCCTCCATCATGGATGACTTTACCTAAGGCAGGCAACACAACTTGGCAGGTGGGCCGTGGAACCAAGTGCCACATTTGAGTACAGAGAAGAGAAACAGAATAGGTGATGGTTAGTATCAAATTATAACTATCATGTTACTTATGTTTCAGTGCTAATGACTAACAACAGAGATGCAGTCTGTACAGTTAATCAGCAGCTCTAGTCAGGATATGCTAAACTGAAGTAGTGATTAAGTGACTGCAATAGCAGACTTTTAGAATGTATCAATCCCCCCACCCTTAAAGATGTAGGTGAGAAACCTGCATTCTGAAGATGTTTTATTTTTTTCTGATAAAATCTCTTATCCACATTTGATTTTAGTTTACCATAACCCTAACAAGTACAGTGTATTCCTTGGAAGCATGCAATTTCTCTTGTTTTGTGAATAGCGTAAAGTGGTGTCCCCCCTTTCTGGGAACTTCAACCAAGTAGGTAATATGATTGCTTAAATGATTTAATCCCATGGTGTTGTTGCATAAGAGTAAAATCTAAGCACTGTCTAAGCCTGAATCCAAAGCCATGGAAGAATACAAAAAAATTCCTCGAAACGGCATTATTAGACATCCTAGCTGTCCTTTAAGTCAGTGCTCCGCAACCGGTGTGCCACGGCACACTGGTGTGCCTTGAGCTGATACAGACAATTTTCTGACTAAATAATATTCCAACGGTTCTCCTTAGAAACACAATAATGAGAATACGTGCAATTAAATATTCGCGTAAATAGCCTTTTAAAGGTTTCATAATTTTATGTGTCATTTCTCTGAAATAATAAATCCCATCGCCTGTCGCCTACAACATAGGCCCTACGTAGTCGCCAGACAACTGCGTAGTATGCTTTGATAGGCAGAGCGCTCCGTGCCCTCACCTAGATTAAATTCAAGTCGATGTATTAGTCATGCTATGTCGCATTCACTCATCTTGCGACAGTAGTTATCATTCATTACTATTAGTTGTGTTGCTGAATTGTGTATGGTTAGCGTTCTTCGTGTGGATAAATTTTTACGTGTAAAAGATTCGTCTTCACGTACAGATGATGAAGAACCTAGCACAAGTGTTGCAAAAAAAACAAAGAAGATTGTGAAAAGGAAGTACAACGAAGACTACATTCGATATGGATTCTCGTGGTGTGGTGATGAAACGGCTCCAAAGCCACAATGCATCATTTGCGACGATCAGTTACCAAACGAGGCAATAGCACCCAGTAAACTAAATCGCCATCTAAATTCAAACCATCCCAGTTACGCCAAAAAAGACAAACAATATTTTCAGAGGCGCTTAGAACAAAATCAAAAACAGAAGCAATTTATGAAATTGGCCGTTACGGTTTCTGAAAAGGCCTTAGAAGCTAGCTACCATGTTTCAAAATTAATTGCACATCAGAAAGGACCACATACTATTGGCTAAACACTTATTAAACCAGCATGCATGGAAATTGTTCGACTTATGCTTGGGCCCAATGAAGTTAAGGAAGAGAATAAAGTTTTGTTGTCTGCCGATACTGTTATAAGACGTATTCATGACATGTCAAGCGATATTTTAGGAACACTGATTAGAAAACTGATATTGGCTGAAAAATTTGCGCTTCAAATCGACGAATAAACTGATATTAAAAATAAAGCACAACTGATAGCTATTGTACATTTCGTTGACGAGGACTTTATTGTAGAACATTATTTATTTTGTAAGGAGGTTCCAGAGCGAACTACCGGTGAAGAAATTTTCCGAGTAACCGATGATTTCTTCAAAATATATAATACTAGCAGAATACCCGCGCTTCGCAGCGGAGAAGTACTGTGTTAAAGAAGTTATGAAAAAGAAAAGGAAAAATTTAAAAAATAACGTAACTTGATTGTTAATGTAATTGTTTTGTCATTGATATGAGTGTTGTTGTCATATCTATCTATCTATATATATATATATATATATATATATATATATATATATATATATAGCAAAATACCCGCGCTTGGCAGCGGAGAAGTAAAAAGAAAAGGAAACATTTTAATAATAACGTAACATAATTGACAATGTAATTGTTTTGTCATTGTCATGAGCGTTGCTGGCATATATATATATATATATATATACACACAGACAAACACATATATAAACATATATATACACATCATATATATATATATATATACATATACATACATATATACTGTAAATGCTGGCCCGGACACAGACAGACGGACATCGTTGTTCCACCACACACTGTTTATTTACACCTACTATTTACAAGATTTTACGTGCTCACAAACCCCAGTGCCTCCAGCACCGATTCCCCCAATGTCCAGGCCTCACAGTCTCTGTGCCTCTCTCTTGGCCGCCTCCCGTCCTCTCTCCCCAGCTCAGTCTGCTGCCTCCCGACTTCCACCACCTGACTGGAGAGAGGCGGCCCCTTTTATGGGGACCCGGATGAGCTCCAGCTGCTTCCCGGCACTTGATGTTGGCCACACCCCTGTGTGGCGGAAGTGCCGGCTGCGCACCCGGAAGCCGTCCGTGTATCCCCGGTCGTCTTCCCCCCGGCACTTCCTGGTGTGGCGGAAGTGCCGGGCTCCCGGGATAATTAGGCACTGGGGCGCCGCCTGGCGGTGGCCACGGGTCCCTACAGGGCTGGGCTTCCAAGCCCTGTACCCGAGGCCCCCTGCATAACCAGGACGGACGCCCCCACTCGGTCTGGAGGAGGCACAGGCCCTCCTCCGGTCCTCCAAGGCGTCCCGACCGGGCTCCAGCCCCGGCCGAGGACCAGATGGGATAAACCGCCATCGGGGCGCCGCCTGGCGGTGACCACGGGCCCCTACAGGGTAGGGCTTCCATGCCCTCGACCCGTGGTCCCCAACAGAACCAGGACGGACGCCCCCTCGCAGTCTGGAGGAGGCACAAGCCCTCCTCACGTCCTCCTGGGCGTCCCGGCCGGGCTCCAGCCCCGGCCGGGGACCACAATACATATACAAATATAGACATATATATACAATATATACATATATACACATATATATATACACAGTTATATATATATACATATACATACATATAGATATATAGATATATATATATATATACACACATACATATATATATATAGCAAAATACCTGCGCTTCGCAGCGGAGAAGTAGTGTGTTAAAGAAGCAATGAAAAAGAAAAGGAAACATTTTGAAAATAACGTAACATGATTGTCAATGTAATTGTTTTGTCACTGTTATGTGTGATGAGTGTTGCTGTCATATATATATATATACACACATATATATACACACACACACATATATACATACATATATACACATACATCCACATATATATATATATATATATCTACATATACACACATACATATACATACACACACATATATACACACAAATACATATATATACATACACACATATATATAAACATATATATACAAACTGTACATATCTACATATATACATACATACACACACACACACTCACACACACACAACTATCGTATATGTTGAAGTTCTATTTAAATTTTAAATAGAAGGAATTTTTATTTAGTCGACAGAATATTATTCCGGAATAAATCAACTCAAACCTTAAATAACTTATAATATTTTGCTCTCCATAAAAAATATATCCTGTCTAAATTATACAAGTTAGAAATAAAGTAAATGTTAAAAGAACAAACATTCAAATTTCTTTACTCTTATGTAATTTTATATAAAAAATAAACTTAAATTTTAAATATCCCAAAAGATTTTGCTCTCCATAAAAATATATCCTGTCAAAATTATACAAATTCAAATATGAACATGGTGCATAACAAAACCTGGAAACATAAATAAAATGTGTTCTTTTCAGCAATAACAAATCAAATCATTCAGTTTATGAACAAAGTGCGTATTTGGGAACACCGTAGTGACGACTTGGTTCAACATTACTTGGCAACAGGGAAAGTGGGGCAAGTTGCACTGGTGCATTTGTGTCTCCCATAAAAGTAGCTTCACTTGAAATCACTTTGTGATTTTGCACGGGTAAAAACGTCTGCTGAAGTGTCAGATTCTTCTTTAACTCTTCTGCTTTCTGTATCTTGTGCATTTCATTCAGGTCTTTCAGGTTATCTTGATGTTTTGTCTCATAGTGCCGTCTTAGATTAAATTCTGTAATTACACCCACATTTGCTCCAGAAATGAGACACACAGGTTTACCGACAATGTCAGTAAACATATACAAAGCCTCCCATCAGTTTTTAAAGGCTCTATGTTCAGAATCACCTTTCCTCTTCGGCATCGTGTGGGCTAGCTTCACAATAACTTGCAGCATCATAAGCTAGACTTGATTAACGCGGTAAGTGTTCGGCAAGGCAGCTGAAGCGCTGCATTATGGGATCTGTAGTTTATTGTGTTACCAGCGCTTCATATCCCCGGGCCATTAATAACAATAATACAGTATATAAAATGATCTCGCGGGCCGCAAGTTACATTCCGTGTTTGTCAATCGTTGTAAAGATGACAGGTTTCATTCATCGATTCGTTTCTTACTGCATCAATAAACAGCTCGTCTTCTTCTTAATCTGAAACCTGACACACTGCATGCACGGCTTTTTTTTTTTTTACACTGTCTTCCTTTAGCGGGACATTGACTTTTTCCACCGTGTGCTTTGTTTCCGCAGTAGCTGCATTTATGAATATGCTTGTATGTATCAGACGCTTCATATTTTTTTGCTGCCTTTTCAATTGTGTAATTCAGTTTTTGTTCAGC
>JANRMT010062854.1:50575680-50586427 GCA_026402145.1 Polypterus bichir lapradei
TATATATATATATATACTTGTAATAAACTGTGAAAGATTATTATATATTAACTGTAAATTCTATATTTATAGTAAATCAACTTTGCAGATGTTAATCTGTCTCACGTTTGACACCTTCTTTACAATTTTATCATCTACTTCCATATTTTTAGGATATAATTGTTCACTTGACACACTAAAAGAGTTTTATCATCCAGTGTTTTCCATCATTTTAGACATGGGGAAACTGAATCCTTAGATTCATCAAGTTACTCTCTTGTATTATAAAAGTGAAAAAGCAAATTCTTAATTGGGATGAATGCAAAAAAGCCCTGATTGATTTCAGAAGAGTTTCATTGTGGACCATAAACATCTACCTTAATTTAATGTCATGTAGTCAGAATGATTAGCAAATTTAACTACCCTCTGTTTTGATTGTATTTTAATAGAGCAATGTCCTAATTCAGAATTATTATTAATATTAATGAACTATTATTGTTAATAATAATGAGGTTATTATTATTAGTACTGCTACTATTAGTAGCAGTAGTATTAGTGTTGTAAATGATAGGTTAGGGTCTAACTCCTGCATATTTTGAGCAGTTTAGGAACAGAAGAAAATGTACTTGTGGACAGATACATATTATCTTGTATCATAAAGCTCAGTCCTATCTCTGCCTACTTATTTGGGCTGAAGGTTTGAAATATGAAATTCCTTGTAATCATTTTACCTAGTGGACATTGTTCCAAAGAAAACTAAAATGTGTAAAGTCAGACTTAAATCTGAAAATTTCTTTCTTGTCCTTGGGTTACACTAAAATATATTAATTCTGACAGAATGAGTTTATATTCTTTAGAGACTGAATTTCACAGAGAGACGTCTACAGAAGTAATGACACTAATGTAGCTTATTAAAATTAAAGGCTTTTAAAATTATTCTTGCATTTTTCTTCCTCTTACCCTTGATCATGCATACTGGAAAAATAAAAGATGCTAGATGAAGGGCCAATGAGTCAGGATGTGCTTTTCTTGTTATATGTTTGTTTAAGTGAAATGACCAATAATACACGATAATGTAATATAAAAGTACAAAACTGTGTTATGTTGCCTAAAAAAGTACTATATTATCTGGTACTAAAGAGAGATGACTTTAAATTGATTTTAAATTATTGTGTAATACCTTGTAATTTCCATTTCACATCATGAAAACTCTGCAAAGTTCTCTGCTCAGTCACATAAGAACCCAAGTGAATACAGGCCTGAACCAGGCCTTAACATCTTTCCAAATGTTCCCATGTTCTTGATGAAGAATTTTTTTTAAAGTAATATACAGCGATCCCTCCTTTATCACGGGGGTTGCGTTCCAGAACCCCCCAAGAAAGGGGGGTTATTTTTATATATTTTAAGCCCTTATGAACTCTCCCAGACTCTTATAAACATTTCCCGCACAGTTATAGAGCATAAACCCTTTGTATTCTCTTAGATATTAGGTAAGATTCATTGAAATTATGTATGTAAACACACTGTTTATATACAGTAAAACCTAAATATTATTTTATAGATATCGAGCGTCTCCAATATCACATATGTTACAGCTATTACGATAGACAGATCATTTTAGAGACATAACGAAGGGCTTGACTGTGCACAAAGATAAACACAAAAGAGCACAAAAGTTAACTCTTTACACAGTGAAACACATTGATGCTGAATGAGCGAGATGAGACTTCCTGGTTAATGCAGCGCAATCGAATTCGGCGCACCGTCACTGAGCCAGTCAGCACACAGGAACTTAACTGCATGCTTTGATTGGGTAGCTTCTCAGCCATCCGCCAATAGCGTCCCTTGTATGAAATCAACTGGGCAAACTAACTGAGGAAGCATGTACCAGAAGTAAAAGCACCCATTGTTCACAGAAACCTGCGAAGCAGCGAAAAATCCATGTTCTATATTTAGATATGCTTCCATATAAAATCCGCAATAGAGTGAAGCCATGAAATTCGAAGCGCAATATAGCGAGGGATTACTGTAGTAGTAGGGTGATGTACCATGTTAGCCATTATGGATCTAATGAGGAGTCAAGCAAAATGAAACCTTTTGTTGGCTAACTAAAAAGATTACAATATGCAAGCTTTTGAGGCACCTGAAAAGCTTGCATATTGTAATCTTTTTAGTTATCCAATAAAAGGTGTCATTTTGCTTGACTTCTCATTTTAAAGTAATAGTAATCCAACATCCACTGTACTAATTCCCTTTATAATTTCAGTTACGTTACCTTTTAATGTCTGTTTGCTTATACTCATACCTTTCAGCCCTTGAATCAACCTAGTTGTTCTCCTCTAAACTTTTTCTAACACTTCTATGCCTTTTTGTAATGTAGTGAGCAACACTGTGCACAGCACTCCGGGTAAGGTTTCACTAGTGCTTAATGTATTTTAAACATAACCTTCCTTGTGTAGTTTTACAGCAACACAAGATGCTGAAAATGGTATAAGGCCTCTAAAAAGACCCACAAACCAGACCGGGATCTTTATTGGTCTGCTTAGATATGGGCCTCACCTCAGGTAGCTATACCCCAAACTCAAAAGGCAGTCTTTGGACTATACAGGCCCAAAATTGGCTTCAGACTTTTAAAGTTCAAAAATATGCCTAATTTACATGCAATGCATGTTAAGCTTACTGTCCAGTAGTTACCTGGATCACTCTGATCTAGCCTCTTTGTAAATGGGGATATTTGCTAGCTTTCACTCCCTAGGAATTTTCTCTACATTTTTGAAAAATGCACATCAATGGTTTATAAATACGCTCACTAAAAAACTTCTGCTTAAGTTGTACTAGTGTACGTTTGTAAGTTTTTTTTTCTTTTATACTTTAGTGTGCTGGGACAGTAGCATGATTACAACTGAGGTGCCAGAAGTATTAACAAGTTAATCAAGTAGCCAGTCTCTCTTCTTGGCATTATCCTGGAGTTTTTGGATGCCATGTCATAGAGAAGAACATTGACTAATGTCATGAATAACGTCTTTCAAACTCTAGATGACACCTTGGACGACAATTATAAAAACTCCAATTTCTTCTTGTTCTTCTCTTTGCTTTTGGCAATTTGAAATATGTAACAGACATATTTATTTTATTGAAATACTTTAAAAGTTACACTTCAGAGCATTCTAAATAGTTTGTGTGCATATCTGACTACTGCTAATATCTGTAAACTGTTGTTGCACTGCAGGTTCCTCCTAGAATCATTAAGATTTCATTCTGTTTATGACATAAAAGTGTAAATACATGTGACAATTTTGATTTGATCAATGTTATTTTATTCTAGCTTGTAGTGTACTATCTGTTGGATGGTGAGCACATTATTGACAGTCATCAGACTGTGTTACTTTTGTGTTTAGCTCATTTGCACCTTTCATGACTACAAGGTAACTTTATTCATTAGAATAGATTCAATATTTAACTGCAATGCTGAAGCATAGAAATGTTTCATGGCAGTGTCAGAGAGGGGTTTGAGCTCACCCCTTGTCCTTCCTTTCATGTGCTGCTTGTACCTCATCTACCACATCTGGTTATGCTGCTATTAATCATGCAGGGGCTGTATTTATATAATTTCAAAACTTGCATTCAGTAAAGATTTTTTGCATGGTTTTTCTTGCACATGCTTTTTACTGCTTGCCTGGATTTTTTGGCCTTGGTGTTAGATTACAAACTTAACTTAAAAAATAATATATTTTTGTCATTACTTTCTCCCTTAATGCATTTCCCAAATCACCACAGCTGATTTGCCTTGTGTACTTGGCTTGACTAAATAGAGTGCTGTACTTGTCTCTGCCCTTTAAGCTTGGTTTCCTGCCACAATGCATCCTTGAAACTCTTATTTTAGCCACTCCCTTGATGGAAAAATTGGCTTTAAAATACCACATGGAGAAATGTATATGCTACTAACACACACTGTATTTGTATGCTATCTGAGTTTTTTTTAACAGGGATATGTTTCTTGTCTCTAGGCTTTAGATTATCAGAGCAGTTGTACTGAGGGACAGGCAGAAATGCTGTATTATTACTATAGACTATTACAGGTATGATGCTGCATGAAACCCTAAATGATTCACTATATGGTAGTAAAGCTGCAGGTCTTAGAGTTCCATTAGGATCAAAATTCAGAGCTGTAAAGCTCCAGGCCTCTAAAGTGTTTCAGGTTCTGATACTGGGTGGTTAAAGCTCCAGGCCCCTGAAGTGTGCTGGAATGAAATTCTAAAAGCTTCACAAATATTCATCACAAATGTGTCTTTTACAAGGTACAGCATCAAAATAAAGGAATTATTCCTGAAAATATTTAACTCACTACACTCTGTAATTATTATAACCCAGCCACCGGGGTCACACAAGCCAGTGCAGTCTTAGTGTTGGTCCCAAGCTCAGGTAAATTGGAGAGGGTTGCATCAAGAAGGGCATGCAGTATAAAACCTGTGCCAAATCAAACATGTGGATTAGAAACATAATTTCCATACTAGATCGGTTGGGGCCTGAGTTACCAATGATCGCCACCAATGCTGCTGTCCAGTTGCCCAGGGTATCTGCATAAACTATGCTACTACTGGGCAAAGAAGGTAAAGAAAGGATAGGAAAACAAGAGGTGGAAAGTGGGCTCAAAGACAGCGGAAGAGCAGGAAGGGAAAGAGTGTGGAATTCAGAGTTGGATCTTTGAATGGTGGCATTATGACTGGTATAGGGAGAGAGTTTGCTGACATAGTAGAGTAGAGAAAGGTAGATGTACTGTGTGTACAGGAGATCAAGTGGAAAGGGAGTAATGCCAGAGGTGGGTGCAAACTGTTCTATCATGGTGTAGATGGGAAGAGAAATGGGGTAGTGGTAATTGTAAAGGAAGAGTATGTTAGGAGGGTTTTGGAGGTGAAGAAAATGTCTGACAGGGTGATGAGCATAAAGTTGGAAATTGAAGGGGTAGTGTTATATGTCATCAGCACATATGCTCCGCAAGTTAGATGTGAAATGGAGGAGAAAGAAGATTTCTGGAGTGAGTTAGATGAAATGCTGGAGAGTATACCCAATGAAGAAAGAGTGGTGATTAGAGTGGATCTTGGCAAGGGGAACAGTGGTGGTAAGAAGGTGATTGGCAGTTGTGATATTAAGGAAAGAAATGTTAAAGGGCAGGTGGTGGTTGAGTTTGCAAAAAGGATAGTGTCACACATGTGCACATAGGAGGCAGCTAAAGGGCTCGAAGGAAGGTAATTCCACACCACACCAGGGGGAGACGAGGTGCACTGATCCTTTCTCTTTTTCCACTGCAGACCCATTATGGGAAATTCCGCCTGGCCTTAATGACATCTTTTCTGGTCCAGATGATGGCACTTCCGGTCACGACCCCGATGACATCACTTCCAGTTCCAGTCATTATTACCTCACTTCCTCTGCCACACTTTAAAAACCCACCATCTAAACCTCACCAGTTAGTTCTGTTTTGGACTCCAACCTGTACATACTTGTACACAAAATTCCATAATTTTGCAGCCAGGATCGATGATACGGGAAGTTGCCCCAAACATTTTTTGGTCTCTCTCGTCTCATCTTTGACAATAGAAATAGCAGTGGTGAATACATATTTTAAGAATAAGGAGGAACACAGGGTGACGTATTAGAGTGGAAGGAGGAGCACACAGGTGGACAATGTCCTAAGGAGGAGAAGCAATGTGAAAGAGATTAAAGACTGTTAGGTCTAGCTAGACAGCATCGATTGGAGGAATGCAGGATGAATTTTGAGGTGAAAAAGGAAGAGAGTGTGAATGGAATCATGGATCAAATGGTGGAAGCTGAAAGTGGAAGACTTCTTCTTCTTTCAGCTGCTCCCATTAAGGGTTGCCACAGCAGATCATCTTCTTCCATATCTTTCTGTCCTCTACATCTTGTTCTGTTACACCCATCACCTGCATGTCCTCTCTAACCACATCCATAAACATTCTCTTAGGCCTTCCTCTTTTCCTCTTGCCTGGCAGCGCTATCCTTAATATCCTTCTCCCAATATACTCAGCATTTCTCCTCTGCACATGTCCAAACCAACGCAATCTCGCCTCTCTGACTTTGTCCCCCTATCCATCCTTGTCACCCAGTGCAAATCTTAGTATCTTTAATTCTTCTACCTCCAGCTCTGTCTCCTATTTTCTGGTCAGTGCCACCGTCTCCAACCCATATAACATAGCTGGTCTCACTACCATCTTGTAGATGTCCCCTTTCACTCTTGCTGATACCCATCTGTCACTAATTACTCCTGTCACTCTTCTCCATCCATTCCACTCTGCCTGCACTCTCTTTTTCACCTCTCTTCCACAATGCCCATTACTCTGTATTGTTGATCCCAAATATTTAAACTCATCCACCTTCACCAACTCCACTCCTTTCATCCTCACCATTCCACTGACCTCCCTTTCATTTACACACATGTATTCTGTCTTGATCCTACTGACCTTCATTCCTCTCCTCTCCAGAGCATATCTCCACCTCTCCAGGGTCTCCTCAACCTGCTCCCTACTGTCGCTACAGATCACAATGTCATCAGCAAACATCATAGACCACGGGGACTCCTGTCTAATCTCGTCTGTCAACCTGTCCATCACCATTGCAAATAAGAAAGGGCTCAGAGCCGATCCCTGATGTAATCCCACCTCCACCTTCAGTGCATCCGTCACTCATACTGCAGACCTTACCACTGTCACACTTCCCTCATACATATCCTGTTCAACTCCTATGTACTTCTCTGCCACTACCTCATACAATACCACAGCTCCTCTCAAGGCACCCAGTAATATGCTTTCTCCAGGTCCACAAAGACGCAGTGCAACTCCTTCTGGCCTTCTCTATACTCCTCCATATACTTAAGAGGAAGACTATAGTATGAAATTTAGGGAGGAAGTGAAACAGGCGCTGGGTGGTGGTGAAGACATGATAGATGATTGGAACACCACAACTGAAGAGGTAATGGAGAGAGCTAGGAAGGTGCTTAATATGACATCTGGACAGAGAAAGGATGACAAAGAAACTTGTTGGTAGAATGAGGAAGTACAGGAATGCATAAAGTAGAAAACGTTAGCAAAAAATAATTAGGATAACCAGAGAGATGATGAAAGCAGACAGGCGTATGAAAAGAGAGGTAAAGAGAGGGGTGGAGAAGGCTAAGAAAAAGGCATATGCTGAGCTATATGAGAATCTGGAAACAAAGAAAGGAGAAAAACACTTGTATCGATTGGATAGGACATGCTGCAGGTCAGGATGACAAGCCAGGAGAGTGTTTTGAAAAGGTGGAAGGGGTAATTTGAAGGACAAGTAAATACAGAAAATGAGAGAGATTGTAGGTTGGATGAAGTGGAGATAGTAAATCTCATAATACCAGCAAAGGCTGAAGTGAAGGAAGGTATGAAGAGGATGAAAAGTGGAAAAGCGAATGATGTACCAGTGGAGGTATGGAAATGCTTTGGTAAGATGGCAACAGAGTTTCTAACTAGATTGTTTAACAAAATTTTGAAAAGCAAGAAGATATCTGAGCAGTGGAGAAGTATATTAGTACCAACTTTCACGAATAAGGGAGATGTGCAGAGCTTCAGTAAATACAGGGTTATAAAGTTTATCAGCCACACCATGAAGATATGGGAAAGAGTGATGGATGCTAGAGAGGTAGCGATCTCTGAGCAGCAATAGTTTAATGCCAGGAAAGAGTGCTACAGATGTGATGTTTGCTTTAAGAGTGTTGATAGAGAAGTACAGAGAAGGTCAGAAGGAATTGCATCACGTGTTTGTGGACCTAGAGAAAGCTGCAATAGTGAAAGGAAAGGTCTGTAAGACGGTAGTTATATTGTGTGGTTTGGACACAGTGGCACTGATGGAAAAACAGGAGGCAGAGCTAGAAGTGGCAGAGTTGAAAATGGTACAATTTTTGCTTAGAGTAATGAGGGCAGACAGGATTAGAAATTAGTATATTAGAGGGACAGCACAGGTACGACAGTTTGGAGACCAAGTGAGAGAGGCTAGATTGAGATAGTTTTGGCACATACAGGGGAGAGATGAGGGGTGCATTTGTAAAAGAATTGTGAGGATGGAACTGCCAGGTAAGAGACAAAAGAGGAAGGCCAAAGAGGAGGTTTATGGATGTGGCAACATGAAGGCATTCAGTGTGGCAGAAAATTATGTTAAAGATATGAATAGATGCAGATGGATGATCCACTGTGGAGACCCCTAAATAGAAGCTGAATATAATTATTATATCTCAGAGTATGCTTTTTAAAAAAATGACACTCAATGTTTGTCAGCACTATGGTAGGTGTTAAGCAGACATAATTCTGACAGTATCAGCTCTAAAAATCTAATAAGGGCAGTTACCAGCTTGTGCTGTGTATCAAGCAAATGACGTATTAGGTGAAAATGGATTCACACTTTCCAGACACTTTCTTCCAACATGTATTTAATGACTATCCTGACTTTGGGTCATTTATTCAGAATTAAATGTCATTCATGGATTTCACACATTTTGATGCAATTATAGGCTCTAATTTACTGAGATTTTTTCATTGAACTGGTTAAAATGTAGCTGAGCCTCTGAGGACTTTTTTTTTTTTTGTACTTTTAATCAGATGAAAATCAGTGGCTTCAGGCAGTGATCTGTTGAATTCCTGGTAGATTAACTCCCACTGCCAAGAAAAATGCAGAAGTGCAGATATGTAAGTGTGAATGTGTTTTGGAACAAACACTAACAGTGACTTCGTTTTGTCAATAATGTATGTACTTGAGGCTGCCAGGACAGGTCCTGGTTTCCAAACACCTTGTAATAGAACATACAAGTTTCGAAAATAAATTAATATATAATGTTAATAGGATTGTCTTCATCTCCTAGTTGATGGCCCAAACAAGCTAACAGTTAATCCCCTGGGAGCTGTTAATTTGTCATATAGTCAGCTCTGTAGGTATAGCAAAAATAATTGCCTTTGTGAGTCAATTAACTAAAATTAGTGCAACTAATTTACATTAAAGTGAAGCGTGTCTGTCAGAGCCTAAGGTTCATTACAGAGCAAGATAACAGGATAGTAGAAAATACATTTAGAGTTTCCATTTTTCTTAGATGGACTAATTACAAAGTATAAAATTGAAATCATATAAACAAAAAACACAAATGATGATGGCTATATTCACCTTGTCTTTTGATGAAGACAAAGATTCATATAGCATATGTGAGTGAGTTTTATCTGGAAAACCCCTTGTTTCCCTAGCAACTCCTCAAAACTGGTACACGTAGATAGCATTTATTGGGGAAAAGTCCATAAAACCTTCAGATACTGGCCATTCCAAGAAATGTTGACAAATGATAGCCAACAAGTAAAAAACACAGCTGACGAAGTTACATAAGATGAATGTAGAAAAATTACTTTCATCTTTACCTAAAAAACAACACTTATTCTGCACTATTTGTTACACCTACTTAGCCATGCTTGGTGTTAGGAATACCTATTGAGATCCTAAAGTGAAATGCCTATTGCCGGGATCATCAATATGTATAAACTGGGTATAGACTGGGTAATGTGGACACATACAAACACATCAAGGCATGGTGCAGAGTATTTAGTGCTTTTTTCATAAACAGAGTTCAAACAGAGTGTCAAAACCAAAGTGCAGTGCAGTCTTCCAAATATATAAAAACATGTAGTTGGTGGAGGTTAAGAGTCAATCAATAAATAAACTATTAATAGGTTAAAACATAAGTTTCTGCGGTGGGCTGGTGCCCTGCCCATGTTTTGTTTCCTGCCTTGCACCCTGTGTGGCTGGGATTGGCTCCAGCAGACCCCTGTGACCCTGTAGTTAGGATATAGCGGGTCGGATAATGGATGGATGGAAACAGAAGGTTAAGACCACAGTCAGGATCTATCGATGAAATTCTTGGTTCATCTCTCTAAAATCTACATCTGCTTTCAGCAAGAGAAGATGTCCACCAGCAAGGGCAGTCTGGTTCAAGTTCCTGCCACCATCCCTAGTCATTTGGGGGGACTGTATGAGCCCTGCTTCTTTCTCCTGCCACCAACACTTAGCATTCAGAGAGAGTTGCTTGAACCAGTTGGTTGCTCCTGCTGCTTGGATGTTCAGCAAAAGTGACCTTGCCCTATGAGTGCTGTCTGCTCCCTCCATCCAGCGCCACTTCCTGGTTGATTACCTCCTCAACAACAACAACCCACTCTGCCATAATCCTGACTCTTCTTCTCTTTCATTCCTTCTCTTTAAGCTCCAGATTCTTTTTCATTTCTTTCTTGATGTCTCTTTCTCCCTGGATCTCTCAATCTTCCTACTCAGGCTCCTTTATTCTTCATCGGTCATATATATATATGACCGATATATATAATTATATTCCCCAGAATGCTAATGAGGAAACAAGCTGGACTGGCCTCTCTGCATGTGAATGTGGGATCAGCCAATTTCCCCATCATTGCCCCAGGCCCACCTGGCCACACTAGCACATGTATCTACACTCCCATTAACTTGAGCAATACTGTTTCTAATAAAAACAGACACACTGCTACAGGCCTCTATGTTATGTCACCACAGGGAAAAATATAAAGACTTCGTATATACAATGCCTAGCCACAAAATTCAAATCCAGGATGATGGATTCTGGAGTCTCTAGGACTAATTGTGAACTTCCCCTTGTGAATTTCCCCTTGGGATTAATAAAGTATCTATCTATCTATCTATCTATCTATCTATCTATCTATCTATCTAT
>JANRMT010062854.1:50586437-50625335 GCA_026402145.1 Polypterus bichir lapradei
TATCTATCTATCTATCTATCTATCTATCTATCTATCTATCTATCTATCTATCTATCTAATTACTGGCCACCCAGATTTGTGTACACATTGGAAAAATAGAAGATAAACATTTAAATCTATAAATTAAAACTGAAGTCTATTTCACATTCATATGACCTTTGTTGCTTTTCAAACAAAAGGGCCAACCACAGAATAAGGCTGTAAGTGCTGTGGAGATAGTAATTTTGTACAATATCAGAAACCCACTCGTTTTGCACTGAAATCATGAAGAACCAAATGCTTTGGAAATGCAAACAAATACATACAGTTTATAAACATAATTCAATACTTAATCCACATGTGTGCAGAAACATATACAGTACACTGAAACTTTATGTTGACCCTGAAAGGCATACAATGTATTCTAGTACACATACATTCTGTTCTAAAACATACTTCATACTGAAATGCATAAATAATAGACTCAAGCACCTATATCCTAGCACGTTGATGCAGAAGCTGTGCAGTTAAACACACATTCCAGTGTCACATTGTTGGTTTCCTTGACCCAAAATTTAAGAGCAGGAAGAAACACTTCATTCATCTCAGTGTGCCGTTGTGAATGTTGCAAGCCAAGTTTCAAGTCAATACCTTGCGGTGTATTTAAGGAAGTTTTCTTCCAGGTTGTACAAGACTGCACCTTGGTGTACCCATGACCACAAACGAGAATAGCAAACAGGGAAAATGGATGGCTGTTTTATGCTTTTGAATGTTATGATACCACAGATGAATGCATTTTAATAGAAGATACATCTCCCACTTCATTTTCCAGTTCACTTGTTTCATTCAGGGCCATAGGGTGTAATACTACACAGTGTATGGTTTGAAAATCACTTGCTTTAATTGCATGCGTATTTATGAATCCAAGTGCATCTTCATCAAGTGTGGCCTTGCTATGATTTAGTGAAATTAAGTGGATTTAATTAACATGTTCAGTATGGTCATCTGTTTGCTGCAAACCAAAAGGGATCAAATGATAATTAGAGTTGTCTTAGTTGTATATTGTGCTTTCTCTGAGTGGGTTTTCGCCATGGATGCTGCTTTTCTCTAGCCTCCCACATGACAAGGTAAATTAGCTGATATAAATCGATCCAAATTGCCTGCTGCTGTGTACAGTATGTCACTGTACAAAGGGCTGGTGTCCAACTTGTATTTTTTTTATCTGTTATTCCCTAGACTAACATTGTGATTGCTCTTTAGGTGCATTTTCAAGGGGAGAAAAACTTGATACCTTTAATTATTCATCTAGCCATTGAAAAAGCAAACAATACTTTAACATTCTCAAACATATTTAATCCATTTTGGGACACAGGAAATTGGATCGTGGGTTAATAGTATCAGACAGGACACCATCCAATGGCCTAACACACATACACACACAGATCACTGCACTCTCTCACACCTACACTTGCACTAGGGCCAATATAAAGTTGCCATTAAACCAAGCCTGCACATCTGTTAGGATATGGAAGGCAAATAAGGTGCTCAGAGAAGAACACACACAAATGGAAAGAATGTGCAAACCTCAGGCTACTGAATTTGTGATGACGTTGCATTAACCATAATAGCCATATTATGTATTATGCCTAAAAATTTAATCTAACAGTCTTAACCAGGATTTTGCCAAAATTAAGTTTCTTTAAAAAGATAAGACAGGCAACATTAGATAAATTATCCAAATACTCTGTGAGCTCTGCAACAGGTCACAGATGCCCTCAAATAAATTTCCACTTTATGATCAATTAGCTGAAATACCCAGCGTTGCCCAGTAGGAAAATTAAGTGTTTTTTTTTTTAAATTGTTTGAGAAAAATACAATAAAAAAACACAACTTTAAAAATAAAAATAAATTAACAAACAATGAAGACTCACTAATGTGCTTGTCTTGCGGTCTTGTATATATGTTATCATCCCGTTGACACTCAGAACCGGCCAACTCTAATTTCAAAGGCAACAGGGGTGCGGTGCTGCTCGAACATAAAGAATGCTGGCAGTTACCTCCAGTTCGCCCTCTGATGGTCGTTCTGAGTGTCAACTGGACGATAACATGCATACAAGACCGCATACAAGAAGGGGGTGAGTTGGGTTGATTTCACCCCACAGTATTTTTAGTCGACCAATGAGAAACATGTGTACCAAGTTTCGTGAAAATCGCTCTAGCCATTCAGAAGTGATGCTGGAACATACATACATACATACACACATTGACTTTTATATATATATAGACTAGCAAAATACCCGCGCTTCGCAGCAGAGAAGTAGTGTGTTAAAGAAGTTATGAAAAAGAAAAGGAAACATTTTAAAAATAGCGTAACATGATTGTCAATGTAATTGTTTTGTCACTGTTATGAGTGTTGCTGTCATCAAGGATTTGATTATCATTATTTCTTTCAATCAGGTTCGTATTTGGAGGACGTGTTGTGTTCAAGTTACATTCCGTGTTTGTCAACCGTTGTAAAGATAACAGGTTTCATTCATCGAAGTGTTCACTACTCAAATCGATGTTTAACAGGCATTCCCGGTATTAACTTGTGGATTTGCCTGCAAATATTTAGCGGCAGCGTGTCTACTGTATGAACTTGTAGAATTGCCTGCAAGTATTTAGTGACAGCGTCTCTATGAACTTGTGGATTTGCCTGCGAGTATTTATCAACAGCATCTCTATGAACTTGTGGATTTGCCTGCGAGTATTTAGCGGCAGCGTCTCTATTAAGTTGTGGATTTGCCTGCAAGTATTTAGTGACAGCATGTCTATTAACTTGTGGATTTTTCTGTGAGTATTTGGCGGCAGCATCACAAAGTTGTTTCCATCTAGCTGCATCAGAAAATGTACCACGACGCCTGACACGCCTCCTTTTTACTGTTTTCTCACAGCTTGGATTGCTGCTGTCATAATCGGTTTGAGTTTCATGGTTTGTTTCAACTACGTTAGTATTTGCAGGACTTGTGTTGAAGTGACATTCAGCATCTGTCAAGCGTTGTAAGCATACAACCGGCTTCATCGATAACTTCGCATCCAACTTTTGAGAGTTGAAACATTCATAAACATCAAAGTGTCCACTACTCAAATTGTCACCTGTGAATCTAAGATGTTTAAGAGGCATTGGCGGTTCTCCAAAGGTGTAAAATATTTGGCCATTTCGGTACACTTGAAAGCGACAACCGAACAATTCAGTGGCAGCCATCAACTCACATGCAGAAGCATAGGTGAAGGGCTTAAGTGTTTCACTCTTGTAGTGCTCCTGTGTAGTATAATTATCTCCCGTACCGTCATCAGTCCACACCTTGAACCTGTCCCAGTCATTCAATACATAAGACACAATGTTCCTCCGGATATCAAGATTGAGCCTGATATGGCTGTGCAATATGTAACACAGAGAATGTAAAAGGCAGGCGGCATCTCCGGGCATGGAAACCACTCAGTAAGTGACAGTTCTTTGATTGATGGCGATTACCTCGATAGACATGTTAATGGGGGTATGGTTGGAACGGTAAAAGAAATGGGTACCTGAACAATGTAAACTAAGTCTAAAATACCTACACAATAACTATAAGCATAATAAACGAACAATAAAACAGCGGAGAAGCCATGGATTAAATAAAAAAAGGCTGCAGTTATCAGCACAATAAAACAGCGGAGAAGCCGTGGATTAAATAAAAAGGCTGCAGTTATCAGCAAGGACACATGAATACCGTGGCAAAGCAAGGAAGGGAATGAAGAGACTGGAGTGACGGATAGCCTTATATGGGCAGGCAGCCAATTACGTGGGAGGCATGGGGATAGGGGACGCAACTCCGCCTCACACGGCGACCGAGCTGCAGGCTATGGCCGTATATATGTACGTAAGTAGGATTCAGTTATGACCGTTACGTGTAGAATTTCGAAATGAAACCTGATTAACTTTTGTAAGTAACCTGTAAGGAATGAGCCTGCCAAATTTCAGCCTTCTACCTACACAGTAAGTTGGAGAATTAGTGATGAGTGAGTCAGTGAGGGCTTTGCCTTTTATTAGTATAGATGAGGGTTACCAAAACTGCCAATAATGACTCCGATCAAAGAAGTCATTTTTAGGCATTGCATCTGGAACAAAGCAAATTTAACTCTAAGAGTTTCATGCATATCAAGTGTTTAGTCTATACTGCCTTTAAAAATTGTAAGAAATATTTTTATTTGAAAAGCTTCAGATATCTCAGTTCACACTGTTTCACCACACTGTGATCTTCCAAGCATGAAAACAGTGCCTCCATATTTCAAAGCTGCGTGTCATTACCTGATATTGGCATTTATTGAATGTCATTTTGAAAAATTTTGTTCATTTGAAGATTTTATGGAGTTGTCAGTCATAGCTATAATGCCTGTTAAATGTGTCCTAATTAAGCAACATGCATGTTTACTTAAAAAAGGCACACATCTTTCAGCTTTTAGAACGGAGTATTAAACTGTCAAGGTACTTAGAGAAGCTTGCAGGATGACTAAAAGAGTCAAGTTTCATTTCGCATTTATAAAACTCACAAAAGACGGTTACAAAACTCAATAAAAATATATACTTGGGTCAAATGGGAGCAGTGTAGAATTTATGCACTTGTATTGCTTTCAGTTTTGTGTGTGCTTTATTGATTTTAAGCTAATCCTTTTAATTCATTTGAATATTTTTTTCAAAAACATATTTATTTATTTTTCCCATTGTTCTTAGAAAAAAAACTATATTGTGAGAATATTGTATTAAGAAGCCTGCATCACAGTGTGTACTGTACTTTATATGGATCAAGTGTATTGACTCATGCCTAGCGTAACGACATTTCTCCTCCTTTCGAATGCTGGATGTAATTTCCAATGCATTAATTTGTTGCATAGACTTGACACGAGTCTTCTTTTAAAAGTTCAACAACTTTATTCTGAACAACAATAACAAATTACTCTTATAACAGTTTCTAAATATTAAGACACGGTTAAAGCCTACATTGCTCCATTTCCTTCTGCCCACCAAATTCCCCCATCTCATAAATGGAATCACGGAATGCCTGTCTCGCATGCGCACAAAAACTCTCACTGAAACACACATAATTAACGATGGTGCATTTACAAATATTTGAAAGCTACTCTTGTTTAAATTAAAAGGTTCACTTACATTACAGCTCTAACACCTAGTAATCGGTGGCAGTGCAGTTGGTTTGGCAAAAGTGTACTTTACCTCAGGCTGCATTATTTAACACACAAACCCTCACCATTTAGCAAGAGTAACTTGGATTGGTTGGTTGCTTCTGCTCTTTGGGTGCTTAGCAGAAATGACTCTGACCTGTAAACACTGTCTGCTCATTACACCCAAGGTCACTTCCCCAATTGCTTAGCTGCTCACTGTAGCGGCCACTCTGCCACAATTGTGACTCTTCTTCTCTTTCGCTCTTTTCCTTTAACCTTTCTTTTCTTTTCTTTTTCATTTTTCGCTCTCTCGAACTCCCTTTATACTGCATTTTACCAATGGCACCATAATTACGATTACCAGAGCACTAATGTGGAAACCAGCTGAGCTGACCGTTCTGCACATTCTTTCCCTTTGTAAAAGGTGCTATACAGGTGCCTGACCCGACACAGACTCACACCAGAGGCACTTGTAAAAACAAAGAACGTTTATTTTTCTTCACCTGTGGGGCACATCTTCCCCGTGACCCCCACAGACACTACACAGTCCCAAGAAAACACACAAGCACAAAACACTCTTTTTGGCACCACCACTCCTCCTTCAAGCTTCATACTCCTCCTCTCGACTCTGGCCATTAAGTGGTGACTGCTGGCCCCTTTTATAGCCCACCCAGAAGTGCTCCAGGTGGATTACTGCCAAGTTCCGGCTGCACTTCCGGGTGTGGCAAATATACAGCCCATACGGGCTCAGGAATCCCAGCTGCAGCACCCCCTGGCGGCGCCTGCTTGACCCAACAGGGCTGCACCCAACTCCAATTTCTATGGAGCCCTGCGGTAAATCGAGGCATCGCTCCAACTCTGGGGGGGGGGGGCAGCCATCTAGCGTCCAGGGGGAGGTTTTGCATAGTACAGGGCTGCTCCACCTGAATATACAATGAATGGGCGTCCTGGCCGTCCACTACACCTTTCAACACCCTGTAGCCACCCAGCTATGGTGGTGTGCACACCTATGTAGAGCCTGAGTGAACTGTTTTTAATAACAACACAAATGCTGCCATGGAGCTCTATCTCACTTAACCATTGGGAAGAACATGCAGACTTTATGTATACAACGACCAGTCACAAACTTCAAATTGAGGATGCTGGATTCCTAGGACAAACTACTGATCACTGTGCTACCCAGATTTGTCTTCATGCTGTAATAATAGAAGATAATCAACATTTAAGTCTATAAATTCAAGCTGAAGTCTGTCTCACACGGATATGACCTTTGTTGCTCTTCAAGTAAAAGTTGAGGTTCAACTACAAGATAAGACAACATTATATGTCTAGTGACAAATCTTTTTAGGGCTACATTTTAAACAGCATAACACTCAGAGAAAGCAATATAGGCTCTAGGAACTGAGTGCAGTTTCATCCTGAAGGGGAAGTGGACTAAGTGCCACAAATGTTATGGGATTTTACCAGTCTGCTGAAAAACTGTTAAAACCCTAAGGTGACATCGGGTCTGTTTACATAAACTTTGCCAAAATTAGGCAAGGATACTGACTGCTGTTTTTACAGCGTTTATGGCTTTATCGTTAAATCTGTAGAATTTAATATCTAGACGCATATGCCTTCATTTTGATGCTTGCTTATTTTTCTTTGAGTTTTTGAGGCTTCATTTTAGTTTCAGCCGGCGCACATTAATTAAAAAACAGAGGTTGATTATACAGATTTAAATTAAAATGACATTCTGAAAGGAGCAGTTGCCTTTAATTACAAACAAGGACATATTCTGTTGCTTCTGTTATTCTTCAAAACATAAACTTTTTGTCACTTCATAGCTTTTCAAAGCACAGCAAAAGACATAAGAGCAAACAATGAAGCTCATTTAGAAATCATTTTTTTTCTCTTATGAGCTGTGCTGTATCTTTTCAGCACTGAATGGCAGACAGTGCTTTTATTTGAGATCATATTTGCTTGATGAAAGTAAATGTGGCAAATATACATGTATTTTATGTTAAATGAGGCTTCATTGAAATACTTTTATTTTTATATAGACAAATGTTTCTTAAATTATTTTTCAATTTTCCCAAAGAGAACATTTTTCATTTGCTGTCTGTGCTCCTCACATGTATGTTAACTAGTGTTATGAATTCATATTAACACTGAATGTTTAAAATTTAATTGCACACTAAAGTTTTTAAAGATATTCTTCTGTGGATGTTCAAGTATCTTGACTACTGAAGGCTGTGCTGCCTTTATTTTTTTATTTTGTCCTGAATACCAAAACATTCAAAAAGAAAACAATGCTGTTTGTGTATTTGTGTTGAATGACATAGCCAACAACAGGTGATGTAAAAGGAGGCTTTCTTCTTTATTGAATTACTTCACAGTACACACTACTAAAGCTGATGTTACATTATGTGATTTTTAGCTGTGGTGGTATGACAGATTTTCAGATGGCAGTTGCTGATCTTGTCGCCGGTCTTTGTCAATTATGTGACTGAAAATCACCGGGCATGCCACAACTGCTAATCGCATGCTCACCTTCTAGCACAGTCTTGCGCGCCCCTTTTTTTGACAGCCAATACTCTGCTGCCTATTGAAGCTGGTGCTGTACGAAGGGTTAACGGGTGTGGTGGGCACAGCTGCAGTCTCTGCCCTTTTTTTTCTTTATTTTATTCTGTCATGATTCATAAACCACGAGATTTCAGACAGGCAAGCTTCTCTGTTATTTGTGAGGTCCAAAACACCCATGTTCCTTATTACTTGTCACTGAATTATATGTATTATATGCATTGCACTCCGGATGAGTATTCTTTGCTTATCAGCTCTCATGCACACAGGACCCATCCCTACAACTAAAGACAAAATCGGACCTGTTTGATTCTACCAGAGTGAGTCGCTGGGCATGTTACATGACACGATGGGTTTCATGGAAGTGTGCTGCTGAAGGCCCCTCACTCTCTAAAATTATGTCGATGAAGACTACAGATGATAATTGTTGTAAAAGTTGCATGATGTGAAAAGGTTAAAGTTAAATAGCACACACATATATTTCAACAGCTGCCTAATAGAAAGCAGTATGTCATACACAGAGAGAATTTCAAAGTAATAGTTGCCTCACATAATACATTGCATATTTCGCCCTGGAGTTATCAGTTATTTAGCTAGAATGTCTTCAACTTTCCCTTTTATTTTCTATCTTCATCACCTGCCTTTTTCCAGACTTAGCCAGTTGCTCCCCCAAATCAGCATCCTTCTCTCCCTGCATTCCTTGCCGTACTTTGTTGTGAGACCCATTCTTTTCATATTATCTGACACCATATCCAACCATACCTTCTTTATCCTCCCTCTGAGGTAGTTTTCATAAGCTTTTTACAAATCAGAATGGGAAGCTCTCCCAGAATGTCTTCTAATGTTTGTTGTCAGTACTGTGCCCACACCTCAGTCTGCACTCAAAATGTCACCTAAGTAGCAGAACTTTCCTACTTTCTCCTAAACAACTTCATTGCCAATACTTGAAATTGTTCTTACTGCATCAGCTTTCTCCACCCCTCTCATGCAATTTGCACAAGGAAAGATCACACTCACTGTCTGCATACTACATCTGTTATTCTCCCACTTCCATCAACCCACGTATTGGATTCATTTTCTCTCAACATCTCTACTTCACACATTGTGTGGCCATACACGGCTTCCCCCAACCTCCCCTCCTGAACTTTTGTCTCCAACCATCACCTTAGTTTTTAAGGCCTTTCATTTCCAAACTCACTTTCCTTTTCAGTGTCTTCTCCTTAGGGTCCTCTTCATTATTTGCCACAAATAGAACAACATAAGCTTACAAGACCCTCCATGGCAATGCTTCACATTTCTCCGAGCACCACTTCATTCACAAGAAATGAACTCAGAAGAGTACCCTGGTGCAGCCGCACTGCAACCTCAAAACTCCTACTACCACATCTGCTGTCCTGACCACTGTTTGTGTTTCTCTTACATTTTACTTCACTGCAGACACTATTCATCCACACCTAACTTTCTTAATGTCCACCTCACTTCCTCTCACAGCACCCTGCCAAATTCCTTCCCCAGAGCTACAAATACATGATGCACTTTCTTTCCCTTTGTTATATTTCAGCCAGAGTTCCTCCCTGGCTTAGTTTCAAATCCATATTTTATGTTCTTTTTGTCCTTTGTTGAGCCATTTTTATTCTAATGTCACTTTTGTTAATTATCTGCTATATTTTTTTTTGCCTGTGTTATGTTTCATGTGTTTTGTGGGAACTGCCAGTCACTGTCAGGAAATGCTTACCGCCCCATAAAACCAAATGGTCTCCCACAGTTCCTGGTTTTTCATTGTCAATGTGTTCTGGAGTTGGCCTGGAGTTGGTGAGTTCTGGGGTACTTTGCTATTCTTACTGATTTTGTGAACTTTTGTAGTCCTGCTCTTCTTGTTTTCCTTATGGAGACTACTAGGAGGCAGCCCGACTTTCTCACTTGCCCTGTCGGGACAACAAGGAGGTGATGTCCACCAAGAGGTGAGGCCACCTGCCAATCTTCACCAGGAACTGCCCTCTGCCCTATAAAGCTGGAGGGTCTTCCACATTTCCAGGCAGTTCATTGTGAAAGTGCTCTGGTGTTGATGAGTGTCTTTTGCTATACTTCATACTTTTTTACTTTTCTAGATTTTTGACCTTTTCCTTTGTGTTTTAACCATGCTATTGGATTCTGTTTTGGGACTGGGTCTGCTTTGGATTGCCTTACTGTTTAGTCAATTTCTTTTTGCCATGTTGTTCGAAATAGGATCTTTTGTGCAACAGAGCATTTTGAGAAAATAAATCCTTTTATTTTTATAAAGTTTCTGTGCTTGTCGTTATATCTAGCTGGGGTTTAGCAGTAGTGCTTCTAGTGGGCATTTTTGGTACTGTTTAGGACTACATTTTATGGAACTCTTTAGTGTTTTGAATTTTAACTCCCTTCGCTTGGTGCTTTTTCTGTATTTGCATTGACATTGAGGATTGCATCAATTGTTACCTTCCCTGACATAAAACCAAACTGGATTTCAATAACATTCACTTGATGCCTGATTCTCTTGCCCAGCACTCTTTCAACTACCTTCATTACCCACTTGAAAACCTTGATTGTTTAATATAATTCACACACCAATGAACCACCTTTTTCTTTGTATACTGGATTGAGCAAACTCCTTTTAAATCCCTTCAACTGCACAACTTTCTGCTATCTTCAGAATTTCTGACATCACTCTATGTGGGCCTGCAGCTTTCCTTGTCTTCATTGCTTTTTTGTGTATTTGTGACATTATCTCTGAAAGCTTATGTCTTGTTCCTTCTAGTTTCTTATGTTGAACATGATTATCCAATTTTTTTCTCCACTCCAATAAGTAGTCTGTCTTGCTCCTTACACCACAACATTCATATATCACAAGCTCAGTTTACTCCTTCTTAAATATGCTGTTCTACATAACCACTCCAGAACCCTTTCACCTTCAGCATTCTGGTACCAAAGTTAATGCCCCATTTACTTTATTTACTGGAAGTGAATCATTACATGCAGCACTCTATCATAGTATAATCACATCTAAACAAGGTAACAATGCAGATGATAATATAACAAGTTGAATAAATCTGTCATAATTATTATTTTGCCTTATAGAATTTTATTTTTGGTTTTGACATTTTGATTATTAATAATGTGGTTATTTGGTTGATTTACATGCAGTTTGTTTGCATTGTTTGCCAGCAGTTCATGTTGTTTTCAGCAAGGCCTTGATCATAATGTTTATCATCAACAGATCTGTTAATGGTCATGTGACACAGAGGTCACATGTCTTTTTGTGTCTGTGGCCTGCAGAGGGGCACACCAGCTCCCTAACACCCAACACAGACAGAGGCAGACACAAGTTTCAGCACAACACACGCTTTTATTCTGTTGTGGGAAACTCTTTCCAATCGTTTCCCCCTTGCAAGCACACAATACAAAGCACAATATAGCAGACAGCAATGCCCTTCTCTTCTTTGTCGTTCTTTCCATCTGTGTCTCTGTCTCTCCTTCTGCCTCCACTCCTCCTCTAGCCATTGGAGCAGTGGCAGCGGGCTTCTTTTATCCTGTAACTTGGAAGTACTTCTGATGGCCCATTAATGTGGTTTGGAAGCACTTCAGGTGAGGCAGAAGTCTGACAAAGTAAGGCTCCACAGCTTCTGCAGCACTACCTGACGGCACCAACGAGCTGTGTCAAACTCCAACCCCCATAAAGCTCTTTGGGAATCTGAGGCACCACTGCAACCCGAGAGGGGTTGCCATCTAGTGCTCCGGGATAGATAATGCCCCGTGTATGTTGTCTCCCTTTGTCCTTCTATTAGGAAGGCATTCTGGTTAGGCAAGAGTGATTGTTGTCCGCCACAGTCAGCAGCCCCTTCCTTTTTAAGAAGACAACATGTAGAAGTCTGTGTCCAGTTTTTTGGATTAACTAATAATTACTGATCTTATGTGTGATGATTTTGGTTAGGGATTCTCAGAATAGTTTTGTCTTTGAGACTTGCATTTTGGGTACTTTTGATAGGGTTATGTTAGTCATCTGGAAACTATCCACCTGCCTCAAGTCATTTGTTTAGATAGCTTCTGTAATTTGTCTTCCTATTGGTTTCTTTTCAACTTGTTTGTATTTTTTTTCATCCTTTGAACTACACTTTGTCTTCTTTTGGGCATGATATTATCATTCTGGTATTCAAAGGTACGTTTTAGCATTTTTGGCAGTCTCTAGTAGAAAAAGACACATCTGTATCATTATATAAACATCAGTGTTTTTATTAGAGAAGGAATAAGGTGAAACTACTTTTAAAGAGTTAAAATCTTTAAAATCATCAAATTTAAAAAGAACTGAAGCTATTTTCACCTTCACAAACGTAAAGTAAACAGAAGTGCTGCTTTATATTCTTGCTATGACAGTAGCACATCTGCTTTTTGTCTTTCTGTATTTCTTCATTGTTAAGACACTGTGGTTCATAATTTGAATTTCCTGATTTTGAAGCCAACTTTCTTTGATTTTAAAATCTACAGTAGGTATTCCTCTAGCTAATGATTACTTGATTGTGAAAATTCTTACTGATTATGACTTGTTGCTGAAGATTTTGTTGAATATCCCTGCATTCTGCCACTTGAAAATAAAGTGACTGTAGTGACTGATACAACAGGCTTAAGGAAAGAATTTTTGTTTTTCTGTTTTACTTTAATCTTTATTTTGCTTACATTTTGCTGCTTGATAACATCATCAAACACACATTTGATAATTCGTTGGTAATTCATAAATGTCAATAATATGTTTGTAATTTACAGTATTATGCATTGAACAATTGAATATAGTATATTATTCACTTCTATTTTTCTTTTTACCTTAATCTGTAGTCATATTTACTATGTAGAACACTTGTGAAAAAGCACTTCTGCCTGTGTATTCTGAAAAAAGCGCTGTTTAAAAAAAAGATGATTTCTTTTTTGTTGGCTGCACACTGCACACTTTCTGGCAGTGTGTCCTGTCTTTTGGCAATAATTAAACCTGCATGTCACAGCGGTGTGATTGTCATCTCAATGATAACAGATGCCACCTACATTAGCTATAACATTCTTTGGTTGCTTTGCTTCATACTTGTGTGCATGTAAAAATATGGAAAGTCATTTCTATGGCTTTGTGAAGCTGCCATTTCAACTGTGATCTGTTTTTTGTCATCTCAGTGCTCATTGAGATGCTCTGCATGTTGTGCAAGCGCTTCCATATTAAATGTCACCATCTGTATGATAAGTGACAGTTTCAGGTAAAAATGTGTCTTATCTAGTTTTACTAACTTTCCAGATAATTTTCTACTTGGTGGGTATGAGGCAGTCAATTTTTTGTCATAAATTTAGTTTTCTGTAGGACTGCAGTAAAATGCCCCCTTTATTGTATACACTTTTAAAGTCATCAGTAGCAAAAATGTTTTTAATAAAGAGAGTTTTATACTTTTCTTTGTAAACTTTTGACCTTACCTTCTCCCAAGTATGATTTCTAAACCCATCCCTGTCCCCATAATACCGTCTCAAACCCAAATACCAGTCTCAAATCCAGTCCTGTGGCTGCAGGTTTTCATCCCAACAAACTTCTGCATTTAATTGGTCTCCTAACTTGATTAAACAAGTTGTTGTTTCTCAATTTCTGTAACAAATTACAAAATTAGTTTTGCTAAATTTTTGTTGGAATGTAGCAATCATGTATGTATATTACATGAGGTCATTTTTGGTTTTTTAATCTTCAGTGTCATTTGCCTTGATGTCTACTCCACTCATTGTTGATTGTCATTATTAGAATAAAATGAAGTGGAGAAACACCACAGAAAACGGTAAACTAATAGGAAAACAACAAAAGAAAGTTAAAACAAAGATATGGCAAAAATACAAATATTTTAAATTTCACAGCATTTTTCTGAATGTAAGATTAAGAATAAGAAAAAAGATCAACTAATTAAACAATGAGATCAGTTGGAGGTAAAGTGATGTATTGATTGGCTGGAACAAAAGGCACAGTGGACTCCAGGACTGGACTTGTCATTTTTCCTCAAACAGCAATGCCTCTATTGACACAGAACTTTTTCTACAAATATTAAAATTACTTGTCATAAATCTGTTGACATTGTCATATTTCCAAACATACTGTATATAAGGCAGCATATTTTTCTTCATGGTAATTTGGTTCATTAGCCATCATGCTGTGCTTAATGAAAATGCTGATGTCTTTCTCCAAACCTGTCTATGTTAAAAGTGTGAAAAAAAATTCTGTATGGTATGTGATCCTCCTGTTTGACTAAGAAATCAAAAGAAGAAATGATCAGGTCACATTGAACATGATCATTTTAAAATATGCCAATATTGCTTCATCTGTAGGTCTTTGATCAATGTATTGTCAATAAATGAGATAACTTGCTGCCATAGCATTAAAGGGTGTTTTGGGATTTGGGTTTATTAAAAACTAAGATTGCTTAATAGCATATAGTTACAGTTTCCTGAGTTACAAGTTGCACTGGGACAACACAGAATTCTCTGAGGTACTTGTATTTCATAAGTACATTGACAAGTGTTGTCAGATATAGCTGTCTATACTCAATGCTCATAGGAAAAGCAGAAAGAGAATAACTGACCAATTCATATTTAAAGAAATGATCCTCGTAGACCTGGTGTGGATTATATGGGTTTTGAGAACATTATCCTTCAATTTGGAACAAGTAGTGAGGTGGAGGATACCACATTCAGACTTACCTGACAAATGTAAATTTTATTTTTTTTACAGCTTCAGTGTGTGAAGTGTCCTATGCATCATATAAAAACAAAAAAAAAAAACTGCAATGGATTTTCAGTCAGTTGAATTAGCTGCATTAGTGGTGATATTTAGTTGAAACTTTAATAAAAAAAATAACCGGCAGCAATTTGGATATGATTGATACTGACATCAATTATTGTTACTTGTGTTTGTATTTGAGACTATTGTTGACAAGAGAAGTCTCTTTATACCTGTGTATTCTTTGTTGTTATAATGTCTATTGGAACATAAACATAAATCATTTTCCTAAGGACTGTATACTTTTGCTATGCTGCTGTCTTTAATTTATTATACTTGTTACTACGAATATTTCACTCTTGCTTTTTTTTTTTAAATTGTTTCCTAAATCTCTTTCCAGCTACGGTCACATTGAAAGATTCTATATGCTGTAGAATAAAAATGTGATGATTCATTTTTATCTCAGTGTAAATCAAATTTGAGCATAAATGTTCTAATTAGAACTGCAGCTATAAACTAAGATCATAAGAGGCACATCATAAATAATCCACAAAACACTTTGTGGCAGGCTCTAGAATTGCTTGATAATCTGCCACATTGTAGACTTTGATGAGAGAAGTTTTTGGAACGAAGGAAAAAAGAGTAACCAACTATTTTTATTTTGTTTTGATCTAGTTACTCAAAAATGATGAAGCTGTCGCAAAGAAGGATGTTCAAAGGATTCTGGAGCTCAGCCAGAAACAGAGGTGAATATGATGCGATGTGTGGTGGGTACCCATGTAATGCCATGTTGATCAAAAATCCCATGCAAGTCCCTGCCAAAATGTTTTATCTTACTTTTTTTGAAGACTTTTATACAACTTATCCAAACACAGATTGCCTTTGTCAACTTTCATGTCAAACAGAGTACATGGCTACTCTTTTAATTCTTGAGGGTCAAACACGGGTATAGATATTTATTGAATAATTCCATTAATAAGGTGCCACTTCCTTTTTCCAATTGAAATCCTTGTTTAGCTACTTTGTACTTCTGTAAGTTTAGAATTAACCTTGAGTGAGAAACTTAAATGAGGTGCATGATATTGAAGAGCTTGTTCTTCCATTTCAGTAAGGAAGTAACTACTCCTTTTCAGTTAAAAAAGAAAATCATTTATGAACAAATATGTTCATGTTAGTCTGCCAAACATCAAATCCTAAGTAACATATATTGGGAGGAAAAAATAAATAATAAAACAATTACCACCTATAAAACTTACTGCTTGTGAAAAAGTTACAAAATACTGTATACTTAAAAATAAATCAGCCTATGTTACTGAACACTTTCTTGATTTACAGTTGCCAGGTTAAAATTGGTTATTATTTGCTCACTGAGATTTAAGACACTTTCCAGAAGATAAAGTTTACTCTGTCTTATATCATATTTAACATTGCAACTGAACACAAATTATTATTCAGCTCAGTTGATGAGCTATTGTAGGCAATCAGAAGAGAGAATTCAAATGCAAATCAATGGGCAAGTACCGCTCAGCTAAATGATATACAGAAAGGTAAGACGCATATTATAGGGCTATTGGAAACTAAGCCAAAATGTTTTATTTAGTATCACCCCAATCATTTAACATTATTGCAGAACACACTGCAGAGGCACCATAAAATGCTTTGCTGATGTAAATATACTGTAGTTTATTTTCATTTTAACAGAGACAAAATAAATAACAAAAAGAAATGTTCGTCAGGTTGTCAGTATTAAGGTGACAGAATACAGTAATAAAGATTCAGCCTTCTAGTCTCAAAGTGTTCCCAGCATTGTTGTCAAATACAGAAATACTCACTTTTAATCAGCTAAATTGTGTAGACTTTCAAGAATACATTCATTCATTTTTGCACCTCCTGTGTCCTAATTACTTATCAAGCACTCAGTTCTTCATTGCCTGCTTGGGCATCACTTGACCTTAATTATTAAATGAAATTAATAATTAAATTGCTTGCCTTAAATTAAGTGTAATTTTAGGTTCTTGTTCTACTATATGTTTTATTGAATCATATTAAACCATTTTTATTCTGTATCATTTAGTTTATATGTTTTCAAGGGCATGCTTGTTATCCACATAGCAATAAAACAAACAAATTACATTTATTTTACTTGTACAAACTGCATATTTATTTTCGATTGCTGAATGGTGAGATTCACTTTTGTAATGTATTACTGTGGCATTTGTTCTGCTTTCTGGCTACATGTAAATGCTGGCTGTATTAGTGTGATTTGTTAAAAGCTAGGTTTAGAAATTAAAATTAGACTTCCCTTTTGTAGGTTTGAAACCTATATTTACCAGTTAATATGTAGTTTTTTTGTTTCGCTGTAAGTGAAAAAGTATCAAATGATATATTGTATGCAGTCATTTATACAATCAATTCTTGATTGAGGGGGCTGTAGTAGAAGATAGGGGTAATTGGTAATCCAAATGAAAGGTTAACCAAAACTAATCTAACTAGATTTAAACACAGCACCAAATTACAAGTGGTGCATTAAACTTTTCCAGACTCATCTATGATATCCTGTTAACAACTTCTTCTAGCCAGTCACATTTTATTGTCATTGTGGTGATTTGCCCAGGAAACCTTGTGAAATCATCTATTTTATGGTGTTGGCTACTGGAGTTGTATAGTAAGGGCAAAATTTTTATCACTCTAAGCTCACTGTAAAAACTTCTTGGAACTGGAATTAACATCTCTATTTCAGCCACATGCAGATGAGCAAGTCAGACTTTTTAGGGAAGAGCCATCTACTGGATACTTGAATTTTACTTTTTTACCATCATTTACATGCATTAATCAATGTGAAGAATTGAAACTGTGCAAGTGGTCACAAAGTCAGCAGAATTAGAAAGGAAATAAAAGGCTGCTTATTCTTCTTACCATCATGGATCCAATATGATCATTTTGTGTTTAACCCAGTATAATTATGTGTTTAAGTGAATATTTCCAGTGGTGATAATACATCCATTACATAAAAAGTAACTGTGACAAAAAAAAGATTGAAACACACAGTTTAAACTTCCTGGATTGTGCAAACCTGATGCTACACATATTTTTGCACATACAGTAAGTAAATGCAAAGATTAAATATTTGTCCAAAAGTATGAGAGAAAATCACAATCATGCACTATCCTTCCATGTGTCTGATTAAGCAACGTAAATACTTTCAAGGTTTACATTTTTTTTACTTACTCAATTCAAAAATGAATAAAAATATAATCATTATCTCCTTTCTGCTTATCCCAATGAGGGTCAAGGTAACAATGCACTGAGCTGGGACGACTAACCCATCATATCCTCAGCAATTTCTTACATCAACACCTCCCAGGGAATTCCATTATGCTTCCAGGCAGTTGAGAGGTATAATCCTTCTTGCATGTTCTGGATCTGTTCCCAGTGGGCTATGTCATTCACACTCCCTGTGGGAGGATTCTGAATATATGCCAAAACCACCCTAATCAACTCATCTTTGGACAGGGAATGGATCTACACCAATGTGCTGAACTCCTCATCCTATTACAAAGAGAGTTAGTGAAACCCCTTCATTTGTACTTCTAATTTCATTCATTATATCAATACCTGGAGCTTATGACTATAGGTGAGGATTGGAATGTGAAGTGACTATCCCTCCATCAACTCATCTTTCAACCCACTTATCTAAAGCAGGGTTGCTGGGAAGAAGGAATCTCTCCTTGCAAGTGTTGAGCACAAGGCAGGAACAGTCTCTCGACAGGAGTCGAACTCAAGCACATACACACACACACACTCCAGAGTCAATTTAACAGAGCCAATCTACCTAACATGCATGTCTATACACTGTGGGAAGAAACTGAAAAACCCAGATGAAACCCACCCAGACATGGGGAGAACATGCAAACTCCAGTCTCCCTGATGCAAGCAGTGCTACCACTGTCACCATGTTGCACCATGGGCTGACAAGTAAAACTAAACTCAGTTCAAATGGTCAAGTCTGGTATAATGCCCACAAGTGTTCTGCTGCAGGACATTCTCACCATAATTTCTTTTCTCACTTGTGTACAAGATCTCTTTTGCTAGCGTAAAAATTACATCTGCTGCATAGCTGTTGGCTGTACCAGTTTTTCAGAAAGATGAATATGTTGTTTTACATAGGTCTCTCTTGCTTGTGCACCTTCGTGTCCTTAGATTAGGCTTAATTCAAAGCAGCACCTGCATCCAACTCCATTATAGATGGGTTTCCACTCTTATTGTTTGGAGAAAAAGGTTCACTTACCCTTTGTTAATTTAATCACCCTATGCAATAGTGGTGCTGCTATAGAGTATAAGTTGAGGCCAGACAATGAGCCAGCCTAGTGCTTTCAATGGCTATAAAGGAGGATGTGGATATTTTGCCGTTGATTTCATGAGTGCACTTAAATCTGAAACATATGGACTATAATTCTATTGATTATGGTGAGTTATGACTGATCAACTGCAGTAAATGGTGCTTGCTTGAGACATCTCTAAATATCATTTGACCCAGAAACTGCATTTCAAAGAGAATGTACAGTTTAGTTGAACTTTATTGTCAATGAAAGATGAGCTTGTTTGCAGTGTCAAAGCAAATTGGACAACAGTCCACAACCCTGATAGTGTCCAACAGAAGGTCCTGTGGTTGCCATCATGTATGGCACCAACAACCTGGCCACAAATCCTTACAGTGTTCAACATAGTCCATTCTCAGATAGCCTTGGATTTAAAATCACTCTTAATTTCTTAACAGAAATATTTATAGTAATATCAAATGGGATAAAAGTGTCGTACAGTATGAACAATTTTGGTGTAATATACTATTACACACTACTTACACTATGCAATGTTCAATATTATCGCAAATTGGAAAGAAATTAAATTCTCTTTACTATTTGTTTAAAACATTCAGAATTTTAAAAGAACTAAATTATTCTGTATAATTCTTTAGTAAACATGCCAAGCCTGCGCTTAGCTTTTTTATTCTACTTACTGATTGATCACATATAAAAAACTGTTATAGAGGGGGTTCTCAATCTGCATTGCTCTTTATTGTATTTAGTATGATATTTGCATTTGTTTATTTGATGTGTTGTCTTTTATAATGGTTTTGTTTCCAGATCAATTGAATAAAAAATGGTCATTTCAGAATCTGCGTTTCTGCAGGAGAAGCCCTTCCAGAAGTGAGGAATGACAGTGTCACTCCCACTTTACATTGAGGGCCCCTAATCTTGGTGTGGTTACCTTTGATTTAATTGAGTCTATCATTTAAAGAATTGCTGTTTGTCTGGCCACTCCTTAGACTAATTTGCCATGGATAACTTTGCCAAGGTACTTACTTCTAGACAAAGTAGTTCTAAGAGTTATCAAGGTCACAATCCTGAGAGGAGTAAATAATAATTTTCTCAACTTCTGATGAAACAAATCCCCAGGCATCCAGCATAAGAAGATATTTATTGGTAAAAACTTGTAGTAAAATATCTGATATGCGGGTCATATTATTTTTGAAACATCACAATATGTAGTTATCCCTTTAAGAAATAAACATCCACTGGATCAAATGTATTTAAAATGAATAAGTGACTAGTATTTTACAGTGCCAAGTTTCATTTGAACTCTGTGATTAGTTATTGAGTTATTGTGTTCACAGATACACATTCTGACACACATATCCATGGGCACACACACACAAACATAAAAGATAGACAGACACTGAGACATTTTAGGTCCTTTTCAAGGAAGCCTAAAATGTGCAAGTCTGTTAAAAATTCAAAATCCTATTTTATCTGTATATATTTATACATACATACATACTGTGCATATATATTGGGAAAATAAGAGAAGGAAAATGTGAGTAACAACGTTTCCATTTAAAAAATGAAAATTAGCAGAACACTGGCACGAATTGATAGGGTTTCAGACAAGTTTTGAAGGAAACACCAGCTTTCATAGACTGTAAACCATAACAGACTGACAAGTGCACAATTTAGTATTCCTTTAAAGTCTGTTTGAAAATGTTAAAATGCCAAAATACACTATTCCAAGAATAGTTTTAATAACATGTCAAGATCAATTAATACAGTTGCTAGTATATCAAGATTAATACATGTGTCATTCCGAATCATGATATAAAATGTTATATAATCATAGACTTATGAATGAGAGTAGGTAAACTATTGTTAATATTTCAAAAACTGAGCATGTTTAGTAAGAAGTTGGTCATAGTAATGTTTAGGTAAAGCTTAAAATGTGCTTTATTTTCTGTGTATGTGGTGCTGCCACTCACCAGCGGCTCCTGCTGCTCTTAGTATTCACAGCACGAGGGCATATTGCCACCAGCTGGCTGCTAAGTCTTCAGCAGCTGGTGTGTTTGTGGCTGGCAGTCTTAGCTGATTTATTTTAGATCTAATCGTGGCTGATTTGGTGTCTTCTATATTGTTATCATTGCATCAAGCAAAATACAGATTACATTGCACTTGCTGTAAGTGAACAAATGTTGTAACTCCATACGTTGTTCTTTTTAGTGTGCCTTGTAATTGGGTTTGCTGTGAAGGCATTTTGTTTAATTGATTCGGAGATATTGTTGGTATCTTTCATCTGCTTTCCTGGAAAACTCTGTAAAAATGAAAACATTATTCCAATTCCTTTCAACTGATTATTTCAGCTGCCTTTCTTTCAGGAGATTCCAGGAATCACATATATACAGTATTTCATAACTTAATGGTCTTCAAGGAGGCTGTGAATACTAATTTGTTTCAGCCTGTATTGTCATGAAGATAACATCTGGCTGTGTCTCATGATGAATAAGGAAACAAATATATATTTTTTTGCTTATGTCCACTAAAGAGCTGATTATAATTTGCAGAAGCTAAATACCTTAGGACTAAACAAAGCATTAGCCTAAATCAAAGCTTGGTATCGTAGCAAGAAATGTCTCCAAAAATATTTAATGTCCTGAAGAGCAACTACAGCTCTGTGTAAGCAAGCAGAAAATTAGTAGTAATGTAATTTGCCAACAAAAAATCCAAGCCATATATTGAAAGTTCTTCTTTAGTAAGCAGTGTAATTGGGGAGGTTTACAAAAACTGAAAGACATTTGAAGACTTAATAGGTTGATAATTTCAATACAAATTCAAGAGGTTAAAGATGCATCATTTTATGTAATTGAAACTGTAAAAAAAGGCAAAACTACAATTATATTAAACACCATACAAATTCCTAGAAAAAAATCATGCTAAATTTCTTCAATGTGCAACAGAAAAAATAAGCTGTTTTAATAGTAGGCTCCATTACACATTAACGCTGATAAAAATAAAGGTATTTTAATACATTTAATATTTTTTGTACAGATAACAAGCAGGGACAAATGTGATTCGCTAGAATCATTCCAACAATTACTCCCAAATTAAACATAAAAGCCACAACATGAGGCCAGATGCTTTAAATAACATCTGTTACCCACACATAATGAGAATCAGTCTTCATATAAACTTCATTTTTTTTGCTAAGACATTCTCCCATGTCTACATTTAAAACATTAACATTGTTTGAATGGCATTTTTTGTTTTCCTTTCCTACTTTGTCAGCTGGACGTAATTCAATGATTATGTCAATGGACAGATATGGCTAGGATCCATTTATGTTAATCAATTTGACACTGCCTTCTCTTCATTTTTAAACATATAGGTTACAGTTTAGGTTAGGCATCCATTAGAAACCAGCTATTAACACTGTATAATCAATTTATTGACTATGCCATTAACAAAAATATCATTGCAACATTAGAACAAGCAAGACAAGACCAGGCCATTCAGCCCTACAAAAACTTGCCAGTCCTATCCACTTAATTCTTCTAAAATACCATCAAGTCAAGTTTTGAAAGTCCCTAAAGTTTTACTGTCTACCACGTTGCTTGGTAACTTATTTCAAGTATCTATGTTTCTCGTCGTAAAAAAAAAACTTACTAATGTTTGTGCGAAATTTACTCTTAACAAGTTTCCAACTGTGGCCCCGTGTTCTTGCTGAACTCATTTAAAATAACAGTCTCTATCCACTGTACTAATTCCCTTCATAATTTTAAACAATTTAACCATGTCACCTCTTAATCTTCTAATGCTTAAACTGAAAAATTTCAGCTCTTTTACTCCTTCCTCATTGTAGCCCTTGAATGAACCTAGTCACACTTGTCTGGACATTTTCCAGCACTGCTATTTCTGTTTTGTAACCTGCAGACCAAAACTCCAGGTGAGGTCTAACTAGTGCATTTTAAAGCCTGAGCAGAACCTCTTTGTACTTGTACTCTACACGTTGTGCTACATAACCTAACATTCGGTTAGCTTTCGCAATGGTTTCTGTACACCATTTATAACGTAGAGTCCACCATGACTCCTAAATCCTTCTCATAAGTTGTACTCTCAATTTTCAGACTTCCCATTCTGTATTCAAACCTAATATTTTTACTTCCTATGTATAATACTTTACATTTACTTACATTAAAATTCACCTGCGAGAAATCTGCCCAAGCCTGTATGCTGTCCTTCTGTAATGATTTAAAGGATTCCAGATTATCTTGGTATCTTCTAAAAAACTTAACCAGCTTGTTATTTATATTCCTATACAAATCATTTACATATATTAATAATACTACTGTAGGTATTCTTAGTCTTGAAATAATTTGCTCCCATTTTTAATGAAAAGTCACTTTATTGTCAGTCACATCACATAACACAAATGTACAGGTGAGCAAAAAGTTTTTATGTAAGGTACACAGAAATATTTGAGTGCAAATTTACACAACAGAATATACACATAATAAATACATTTACATAAATATCAAGTCCTCAGCCATATACTGTACAAAATAAATTCATAAGTAAACAATTAGGCATACCAACAGTCTGTACACTATACAATGTATACTTATAACCCAAAATAGCTGTGATACAATGAAATGTAGGAATGAAGGAACAGCAACATGAATTTGAGGAGGATGGGGTGTTGATAAGTGTTAGTACCAGTCAATATTGAGAGTTCAGTATATTAATAGCTTGATAGAAGAAGCTGTTTTGGAGCTGTAATACTACAATTATTGTCTGCCTGAATGTAATAATGTCATCAGTTCGTGATTCAGGTGACTGGGGTCATTAATGATTTTCCTGGCTTTCCTTCAACATAGCTGAACATCAATGTCTTGTAGGTTAGGAATGTCACCTTCAATGATTTGTTGGGCAGAACAAACTGACCTCTGCAAGACTTTGCAACTGAGGGCAGTGCAGCACCTGTACCAGGCAGTCATGCAACTATTTAGAATACTTTAAAAAGTGCTTAGGATAAAAAGGCACCATCTTCACCACTTTTTTGGTGTGAACAGTTCATGTAGGGTCTTTGGTAATGTGCAAATAGAGAAACATAAAACTGCTCACCCTATCCACATTAGTCATATTAATGTCGATAGGAAAGTGTAGACCTACTTGTTTCCTGAAGTCCAGTATTATCTCTTTGGTCTTTTTCACATTGAGGGAAAGGCATTTTTTTGGCACCAGTGTGTCAGGGTACTGATTTCCCCTCTGTATTTAGTCTTGTTGCTGTTGGAAATAAGACCCACCATCTTTGTGTCACCAGCAAAATTGAGGTTAGACCTGTTCTTATCCATACAGTCATTGCTGCAGAGGATTAAATATTTATCATATAATAAATACCATATATATTTAAAATACAGTATCATGCTTTAAAGGGGCATAATGTTTTATAACATTAAGGGTGTTAATTAAGCTGCTAATAATGGAGACCTAATTCATTTATTTTATGAAATTATTAACTTATATAGTTGGCAGTTGTGTTTTACCTTGAAACTTTCTACAGTGCTCACTGCAGAGTTCTACACAAAAATACAGCAAAATTGAATTGAATATTTTCTCTAGATAAATTTAGAAATTCATATTATTTATAAAAGATGTTTTAAATAGATGTCTGTCCATTGTAGGTAGTCCCACTTGTCGATGCATTCCACGATGATCAATGTTTTGTATCTAGTCTCTCATTTTAAAAAAGATATGGATAGGTTTGACGTAATAAAATAATGCTTTCTGAGGTAAGCACATTTTTGTCACTGCCATAGCACTATCCTCTCCAGCCCCCAACTCAAATATCCTTACTAGTCATGAGTCAATACACTTAATCCACATACAACACCTATTGCGATTCAGACCCTCTAATACAGTAGTTCCCAAAGTGTGGGTCATGACCCCAATAAAGAGCTGGGGGGGTGGGGGTCACAACTGCATTTAAAACAAAAAACGCCTTATTAAGTTGTTTATTAATGCCTTATTATAAAAGAAGCATTGTGTTTAAATATGAACTGGTGTCCTGTCTATTGATTCAATTCAACAGTCTTAACCAGGTGCAAGCTGAAGGACTGTTTCACTCTAAGAAGTAAATTAAATTACTGTTTTAGATGGAAACAGTTGCACCAAAATTTGAATGTTATGCTGGGATCAATGCTGGACAAGATGGCTAGCAGCATTTGAGTTGTCCACAGGTGGCAAAGGACTGACTTTAACAGATAATGTATTGGAAACAGGAAAACAATGGAGAAGGGCATTACTTTATTGCACTATGTAGGACTGGATGTGTAGAATATATGTTCTACTTTGGAAAATACCGATTTGCCTGTGAATTCCAACAGTGCATTAGCTGCGTTAAACCTTACTTCATGCCCCAGGTGAGCATGGCTATTGCCAAGAAAGGTTTCTACCAGCTGACACAAAAGCAAGGTGCGACTATTCAACAGTTTGTTACCAAACTCAGGAGAGAGGCTAAAGACTGAGTTTTCGAGGGTGATAGAGACTATCAAATCAGAGATGCAGTATTAAGCAAGTGGACTTCAAAATCCGTACAGAGGAAGCTGATATTAGTGATGTTCAATGAACAAGTGAAGTAGTTCTTTTGTACTTGTCTTGGTCTATGAACAAACATACTGGTTCAATGACACTAATCTTTTCACAGGTATGCACAGTGCGTGCAATGTTTTATATTCCGCAACAGTCCGGAGCCATCAACTTAATTTCACTTAAATGGCTGCTGTCTTTGGGAAATAGAATATCAGTAGACTGTTTTAACAAAATGGTCCTGACGACAACTAGCCAGTGACTGACTTAGTAGATTATATGAAGCTCTTCCCTTTGATCAGTACACTCGGACTGAGTGGCTATAACCATACTGATCCTGAGAAATTCATTCATGAACTGCAGACAACAGACTCACAGCACAGTACACTGAACTAGTTCACTGAAAGAATCAGTTCATATACTGAACCGAGGAACAAACCGCTGAACTAGCTCACTGAAAGAATCAGTTCATGTACAGAACTGAGGAACGAACTGCAGACAATGAACTCGCAATGCACTATACTGAACTGCACCAAAAGAATCAGTTTGTGTACTGAACTGCAGACAATTGACTTGCAGTACATTGAATCGCAGTTCAGTTCACTGATGATATATGTATGAGGAGACTGCAACAGAAAGGACAGGATATGAAAAAGGAATTTGAGGTAGCAGCACAGCGTGAGCTCAGAATTTACCATATTAAACATAGCTAAATTTTCCATGAGTTCTTGAATGCACTGGAATGAATCAATTGTCTTTTTGTCAATTGTTATTATTATTATTAATATCTTCTGCCATGTCGCTTACACTTCTTTGAATCGTATTTTTGGAGCGAAGTATTATTTTGAACTTGTCATCTTCTTTTTCACAAACCTTTATTTGCACCATATCAACAGCTGTCAGTAAAATCAGATTTTTGGCAGTTATATGTGGCGTACTGGATTTTGCAATATGAAATGCAACTTGATACTTTCTAGTGATGCTTTTTCATTAGGACTGGTTCTTGAAGTAGAAATGGCATGCTCCTTCTGGTGGCATTTTAGCTTTCTTTCAAAGAATTCCACAGGCTTGTCTTTTTTTTCTGAGTGTTTGCTATTTAAATGTTGAGGTAGCTTAATCCTTTCTTTTGGCAAACTACACACTGAGGTTTATTGGAAATAACAGTAAAATCATATTTGATATATTTATCGCCATACAGTCTATTTTTCTCTTTTTTCTTGTCACTGCCAGATGTAGAATGTTCCCATGATCTTTTTAAAAATGTATCCATCTTTAAAAAATGGGTATAGCTCATACTTATCATTAAATATTCAATACCAGTAACAGTGCACTGCACGATAACGTGCAGTGAATACACTTGACTTGAGAATTCATAATTTTCATACTCTTTCTCTGTACTTTTTGCATTCATTTGCTCAGAGGTTGATGCACTTGCTTCCCCCCTAGCGGCCCGCTTCTTCTCTTTTTTCATCGCCATCTTTTCACGTTAAAACTGATTAAGTCAGTGTTTGTGTTGCAATTCATTTGTACGTGTTCTTTAATTTTTCACTTAAGCTGGCACTTACAGTAAGTCTTCAATCTGCCTCAAGAATGATTTAAGATATGGAGAGGTAGAGGGGAAGGTAGGGGAAATGACGGCGAAGGTGGTAGGGATGAGAACGGCACCCATACGCATACACCGCACAGCTGCCCTGCTGGCCACTGCTGAGAGGTGATTCTACAATAAAATTAAATAAAAATTAAAAGACCTTGGAGGTAAATCATCACCCTGAAAACAGATAGTAGACATCACTTAGTATATGTGTCCCAAATTTCAGGTTAATAATTAAAATAGTTTGCGAGCTACAGGTGATTTAAAATCCTGGATAGACAAATGAACAGCCACTGTAGCGTATTATATATAAAGATTTTACTTGTCACTCAGCAGCACAGCTTTGAAATGATGTCTCATCGCTCTTCAGTGTTTATATACATAAAACCAAATTGAAATTTCCAGAAGACTCCAGTGCCGTTGAGCAATGATGCAGCAATTAAAAGTAATTAGCATGCGCTTTCTCGAACATGGTGGAAAGTCCAAGAAACACTAAGAACAAAACAAAAACAAATAAATTACACTATTGGGTAAAAGATGTTGCTAATGTTTCAACTATTCGATTAATATTTTACCGCCACCCTGCTGCTGTTTGTTTACATGTGGGGTTGAGTATGGTAGTGGAAGATTGCAAACGAAACTCTCAACCAAAAGAGGTTTGTCCATTAAAAAAGTCTAGGAACCACTACCCTAATACAATATTTCCACAATATAGCAATTTTGCAAAATAATAAAATAAAATTAAATAAATAAACAAAATGTTTGGAAAAAAGTGAAAAGGATTATCTTAAAATCAATAAAACACACAAAATTGTTAAAAACATTACATATGTATAAATTCTTACTGCTTCTGCATGACTCCAAATGTATTTTTATTGTGTTTTGTGATTGTGAAATTGAATTTAAAGTGAAATTCATTTTTCTCTCATCCTGCATGCTTCTCTAAATACCTTGGCAATTTCAAACTCTGTCCTGCAAGCTAAAAGATACCTGCCTTTTCTAACTAAAAACAATTGTTGCAACCTTAAGAAACATTTAACAGACATTGTACTTTTGACTGATCTTTAAAAACTACTGAGACTATTAAAGAAATTATGTTTGTGAGAAATAAATCAAACACTTAAATTGTTGATCAGTCTGATGTAAGGGTTTACTGCTAGACACACATAAATGCCCTGTGCTGGATCCTGCTGCAGCTTCTGTGGTGTGTGCACTCGGTGCATCGAGCAAGAGACTTTTATCACTTCACACATATATGTCATTGTGCATCTCTTATCAAGTGCAATTTCTTGGGAGGAAGAAAAAACAATGTTAAAAACAGTGGTAAGGCTAAATTATAATAAACACCAATGTCTAACACCTGTGCTATTCTTTTGTCTTTGACCTTTGAAACAAGCTTTGAGGTAAAGTAAATATGAGCTAAAGCAAATATGAGTTGAGGCTGTTCGCATGGTTAGCAAGACAAGTTAACCCTAAGTACTCAACCTTTAAGATTCTAATATCTCAGAACTCCCCCCAAATTCCACATAACATTCCAGATATTAACCAAATTTTATAAAATGGCAATCAATATTTACACAATGCAATATGTGAAAATCAGGAAAATGAAAGGCAAATAGAAGCTTTCAAAATTCTAATGCACTGTTTGCAGTCCTGAGTTATTTGAAACTTTTAAAATTAAAATATTTTTTAAAAGTTTTAAAGGCAGCATACAACTGGGTGATTTATATGCATGCAATTTCTACAGTTTAGATTCAACTGTCATTTTTTATATTTTTATTATTATTATTTTATGCCTGTATGAAAATACCACCCTCACCAAAAATGACTCTGATTTCTTCTCGTCCAGACAATCTCCATTTGTGGTGGTCCAGGCTTTGTTTTTGCCTTATTTGCACATTTGGTCATCTCTCAATCAGCAGCACTTCGAGGTCTATGTATGTGATTACAAAATAGTAGAAAATATGAAAATAGCACCATTTTTTGACAATTGGCAAAGATGCTTTCTTGGAGACATTACCATTCTGTACACAACTTATTTTTTGTGAACCATAGTCCTCTATTATACAGGTGTCAGGCACAATTTTGAAAATATTAAAATATTAACATACTGGATTGAGAAGAGTGGAATTATATTGCGCATTGATATCTCATACGATAACAAAATGTGAAGATTTAGAATTATTACTTAACTGTTTTTTAGCTTACTTTTTGTTCAATGATACATGATTCTGTTTAGTAGAGTTAAAAGTACACCACAGTGTGTTTTAAGCAATTTAAAAATGTATTTTATAATATTTTTCAGTTCACAGGTATAAGCATATTCCACTTATTCATTTTCTTTTACATTTAAATAACATAGTTTCTTTTTAGGCATTGTTCTTCTTAACTGTTTATAGCATACAAAGTTTCTTTTAAATTTGAAAATTATTAAGGAGCAGAGGGAAGTGTAAATGTATGCTGATGAGTAGTTAATTCAGTTTAATTTACATCTCTGTGTGGTCTTTAGAAATATATCCAGATATTGGTAGTTCTCAAAAGGCAAATTAAGAATTATAAAACCATTCCAATTTTTACAGGAAAATGTTCAAGTTTATTGCCTTAAAAAGTCATAGGTGTGTTTCACTATAAATGAAGAAACCGAGCAATAAAATGTTTAATAAATGTCCAATTTGAAGAATGAATTTGCTTGTAGTTCATAATTTGATTAGAGTAATAACCAGCAGCAAAGTCATCCACTGAAGTAGAGTTTTGCATCTACTGTTCAATAGGAGCAGAATTATTTAGCAATTCAGTATAAAAAGCAGCACACAATGGTTAGTGTTCATGTGTCACAGCTAACAGAGACTGGGTTCAAATACATCCTGCCCATTGTCTCCATGGATCTATCAAGGTATCCACATCTACATAAGTTTTGGACCCTTAGCCAAGGTGTGTAGACTGGCACCCTGGCAATCAGTGCTCCCAGTGCCCCAAAAAATTGGATTAAGTACTTCATTACATGGATGCACAGATAGAATGTGAAAGGTAATCATTTTTTGACTTACCTGATTGTAAGTGCAAAATGCTTTATTTGTTTAAAAAAAATTTTTGCTTCCTCTATCTTTAACATTTTAGAAGTATATATGAGTATGTGATTGCCTTTACATAAAAAAGTAACATAGATCATTGTGTTGTGTCATAAGAAAGAATGTGATGAAAATGCCGAAAGGCCAGACGTCAGTCTAGAGTTTGATTTCAGAAGGCAATGTCACACCGTGTATTGACAATGAAGGCTGACAGCTTCTGTTTTGTTTCTGTCAGGGAAGAGATGAAGTCCCTACAGGAAGCCCTGCAAAAACAGCTTAATGAAGCTGCAGAGAAGGCGGAGAAGCAACAGGCCACTGTGAGTACTACTGTGAAACTGAGTCCAGCATGACAGTACCACAAAATCAGAGGACATATGATTATATTACACTGTGTAAAATTTTCATGCAGGGGAACCTCATTCCAAACTAGGGAATTGAGAAGCATTGAATTCCATCAAACTCCACAGAATGATGTCCCTGTTCTTTATTCTAGATATCCTTTGAATTTGCTTAAAATACTATAGGCTATTCCAGGGCATGAAACACATGTACATGCAGTGTCAATGATACCATGCTAAATGAAACTTTCTCAGGAGTAGATTCCATCATTTCACTTTTATAATTTTCTTAGTCCACTACAGTGTTGCAAATAGCTGGGACATAACCATCATAGAGCGCACTCAAGCACATACCAGCTTCAACATTTGTATTTAGAATGTGGAAGAAAGCACAGTACACTTACAAAACTGAGCATGATGTAAAAGAATGTGAAATAGTATAACATTCAGACTGTCGGGTTTCAAGTCAACAGTGCCTTCCAGTGTGCCACCATGCAGCCTTAAATTAATATATCTACCTTTTATATTTAAAATGTAAGCTTTGTTAGTTTGCTATATTTTGCGACGAGTTAATGTCATCATGTTATTATAACAGCTGAAGGTGAGCATTTTTATATTTGCTGTTTGATTTATACTGCAAGACATTTTTTCTTTTATAAAACAAAATTCTTAGCAGTTCCATCAACATGGGCATGTGGGAAATTAAATCACATGGGAACAGGAAATGTGAAGGTTTACAGATTTTTTTTGTGTTGTGTCGCAATTATTATTTCCCCTGGCTATTTATCTTTTTGAAATAACTTTTAAATAATGCATATATTTTGTGTTGCTACTACTGACCTACAGTATGAGGCCAGAATGCTGAGCCATGGTTGATGATATCTGCACTATGATATATACTGTATAATTATATTTTGTAGTCATCCAAGTAAGTGAAGGTCACAACAAGAGGAGAATTATGGGGTGCCAACACGGCCCCCCCATTTACTTTTAGTCACAAACAAAAACCAAAGCTTGGTGATGTAAAGAATCAACAAAAATTAGTCAGCACTTAAAGAGGGTTGTTGCCTATTTATCCCGATCTGCCGTTGGGTGGAATGTTACAGAGCTACTTCTTTTAGGTTGTCTCCCTATTAAGTCCTTTTGTAGCCCAGAGACTGGAAGGGGCGGAATCAGTTGCTCTCACTGGGCAGTTTCTTGGAAATGTAGAGGAAAAAATATGACAAGACAGACAGCGGCAGTGCCCCCTCTTGGCCCGGGGTGGTATCACATACATGGGAAGAGCTTGGATGGTGATCCTTAGGGGCACATGCATGGCAATATATATAGAAGGAGAAAAAAGGTTTGAGACACATCTCTGACCCTGTATAATGAAAGTAAATCAAAGATAAGGTTGACATGTTTTCAGAGGGGAGTCTGATATTGAACTGACTCAAAGATGGCAGAATTGGAAGTCATATGGGTTCCATGTAGAAAGGTGAAGGTCAAATAGGGCAGATAATTAAAGTGACCTGAGAGGTGGAATGGCCTTCTGCAGACTGAGGAAGATTAAAGGCATTAGCACACCAGTGCCAACCCTTGGTTTGGCTGGTAACTACCATCACCAGAGCACTTACGCTGCCTCTCAAGTGCATGCACATAATAATTTACATATTTTTTATCAAGGTGTCTAACTATGTTGACAATTGAATTGAATTAAAATGATGTATTGTAGAACAATTGTGAATGAGTTCAGCTGGAGTCTGGTTGACAGTAAAATAGCAAATGCTAACATTGTTTTTAAGTTGTATGAAAAATATGAATTTCTGCTTTAACCATTGTAGGTTTTACCTTTTTGTTCAAATGAGAAAAGGCATTGTTAAAGGCATTGTTTTGAATGACATAATAAAAGTTTTTCTTTTTGTCGACTTTGGTCTAAACATTTGGTTTATTCCCTCATACATGTCAGTCAAATTCTAGGCAAAATATACATGCCTTCCACTCCAGTGGCTGTTAGTAATATTACTTGAGGTTCATCAGTCAGGATCCGGTTACACAGGATGGTGTGCTACCTTGAGGGGGATAATGGTGTTGAATGCCCAGCTAAAGACAATAAACACCCATCTCACAAACATGCTTCTTATGTCTTGTTGGGTTAATGCTGCATGGCTGGCTATGAAAACTGTGTCTTCCATTGAGCTGTTTGTGCAAAAAGAACTGAAGTAACCTCGGATTGTCTAGGATATTGGACTTGATATAGGCCATGGCCGACCACTCAGAACATTTCATGATATTGTGAGAAGCCACGGGCCATTAGTCTTTCAGACAACTAGTTCTTGATATCTTGGTTACTGTAACAATGATGGTTGTCTTAAAGCAAGTAGGGAATTTGTATCCTGAACCAACAACATCCTGAACATCTTTCACAAAATGCCCACCAGCAGATTAGCATGTTTGGAGAGCATGAGTGGAGATACCATCTGGACCTTCATTTTTCAGAGTGTCGACTTTTGTCAAGGATCTCCTTACTTCATTAACAGACAGTGTGAGACAGACGCCCTTCTGTAAAATTGGCATTCTGCTGGAAGTCTGTGGGTTGTTTGATTCGGAATGAACATAGAAAGTGTTAAATCATATGACAAGTGTCATGCAGGATCATGCAGATAATATTCTTTCTCATTTATTTATTTAATACTTATTTTACTATTATAATGGTTGCATCATCATTGGCACCATTTTCTAAAATGATTTGTTTTATTTCATTGACATTATCCATTTCGTATACCTAGTTCCTATGGTGCTATATTTTTGCTGCATATGTTATGTTCCACATCATGTCCCATCACATCAACAACATACTATAAAATGATCTTGTGGTAAAATTAGTGTCCAAATTGTGTTGGATAATAATGAAAAGCCTTGTGAGAAAACTGTTTATGAGTACTATATTTTTAATAACTTTGAATTTTCCTATTTAGTGTTATCAACTTTAGCTACATTTTTTGCCCCTGGTTTAATGCCCCTAAGCAAATCTGTTCTGTTTGATAAATAAATCTTGTCCTTTAGGATTTATGTTTAAGATCTTGAACATTACAGATTCAAGGAGGCACTAATGGTTACTACACAGACATTTTGCTGCTCAGGGTCAAACACGTTATGTAATAAATTGAGCATGCCGATTCCAAATGTTAACCCAGGATTTGCCAAGCACATTCAGATCTTAAGTTATATACACATTTATAATATAGTTTGCTGTACATCTTATTGCGTGTCACCACAATTACCACTACTAACACCTGTACACCTGCTAGCCCCTAGCATCAAAATATTCATGGAGCTATGCTGGTGGAAGTGTCTGGACACAATTGCAGAGGCCAGTCAGATGATGTCATCAGTAAATATATAAGACTGAGGACATGCCTAAAGCTTGCTAAGTTTTAGTTGAGTGTTTCTGCTTTAAACTTAAAATCAATAGGTGCAGCTGACATTTGTTGTGAATATACTCTACTTAATCAGCGTAAGAACCTGACAAAGGGAGTGACAATTGTTTACAAGTTCTATTTTGGATGTCAAAATGAGAGATCAAATGAAAGTTGGGCACCTTGTATCTGCTGAAAAGTGTGTAGTTCTGGGTTTATGCAGTGGTTGAATGGTGTGGAGTGAACAAAAAAATTCTCATTTAGCTATTATATCTGTATGACTGAAATTGCTGGACTTTCAAAGAAAATTAAGTCAAAAATTGTTTATTCTGACTGTGAGTCTACACTTAAGCCAGTGCCGCATGATAAAGAGAATCCATGCCAATTCCTCCTAAAATTGCTGCAATTGAAACTGACCGTTCCGACAAAGATCTGGAAGATGATGTTGATTTTGAATAGTTGAACAATCCAGAATTTGAACAGAGCAAGTCACACTTGTTACGCCAACCTGATTTAGATGAATCTGTCACTGTCAAAAAAGAAATATGAATTGTTATCCTGCAGATCATAGGAATGAAATCTGTTACAAAAACGTACCAGACGTTCACACTTTTGTGATTTCCACATACAGTTAACTGGCTACTGCAAACTGGAAAATGCTGGGGGTTGTATACATGTGCTTGATCAATGGAGACTATTTATAAATTCTAGTAAAGCAAGCTTGAAAGGTGTATAATTGGACAGTGGTAACAATGAACCTTCTGTTTCATGTGGTAGGCATGAAAGAGATGTATGAACCAATGGAGCTCATTTTGAAGGTGATAAACTACTCAGCAGATAACTGGGACATTTGTGGTGATCTGAAAGTGATATCATGTCGTCTTAGCTTACGGTTGGGGTACACAAAACATATGTGCTTTTTGTGTTTATGGAACAGCACCCGTTACAAATTTCAAAAGTAGCCTCCGAGAATATAATTATGAATTACAAGTTTATATGTTGTCTGCTTTCTTTCATTATTAAAGTATGTGATTTGCACACGTATACCCTGAGATGAGCAGCTCATCACAACTGAATGAATCTGTTTTTATGAAAGATCTCAGTTACTTCAAGCCAAATATAGTGAAAGGCTGATTGAAATTTGATAAAGGAATTTCTGCACATTCTAATGAGGTCTTGTTGTCTGTGATTGGCTATTCATATCACATGTCGCAGCTGTGCTTAACACTAGAATTACCAGAGCCTACGAAAAAACTCGTAGATCCGTCCCAACTTAAATCACTTCTTAAAACCGTTTTCACCTCTCCGCCAGCGTCTTTTGTTAATCTAAATGTGCTGATAAAAGAAAAGCTGCAAGAAGCTGGCTATTCCAACCCCCACCGACTTAGAAGGTGCACAAACTTCTCCCAGCTCATGCCTTGATTGATTATGTGGGAGTGAAGTGGAGTTTTTGAGTGGAAATAATAGATCATTATTTGGAATACACGCGTTTCACGTGTGTTCCGTTTCTACAGTAATCCGTGTAAACACATTTTTAAAACAGAAACGTTTTTTATATTGTAGTAGTAAATGACAAAATGTAGGCATAAACTATATAATGTATGAAGCCTGAAGTCCAAATATCAACGAAACACTTTCACAAAAGGTACAAATATAACAGAACAAGTATGCTTTTATTCAAAAATATAACTGCAGAAAAAAACCTGCCATAGCATGCCACATTGACACATACTTACCGCAACTGCCCTGGTAGCGTAATGGTATCAGCCGCTGACTAGCAATCAAAAGGTCATGAGTTCAATCCCGCATGACTCAGTTTTGAGAAGTAAACTGCTCTTATTCTTACTATTTTAGAATAAAAACATACATTTGATTTCAGTGTGTAACAGCCAGTGTAATTTATGATACTTGTAAAGGTTAGTTTTTTTTTTTATTCACTTTGCATTCTCTCAGTCGTGTTCAGGATCCTTCCCTACCCCCCCATATGACACTGCTGTTTTCAAATAAAGACGCGCTACAGCTCTGCATTGTACTTTTGACTGCATTCTCATACCAATGCTTGCGAACTGAAGTGCCTGCGTGCACTTTTCATGGCATTACACGTCTATTTTTTGAGCATACCCGTGTCGCTCAAACATAGGAACATATGTTGGTATACAAGTATAACAAAACAAGTGCACTTTTATTCTAGACTATAAGTGAAGAAAAAATAAAGCAAGTTACAGTAGGCGGTTGATACGACAGCTTGCGTGGGGCAATGCTAAGAACTGCTGATTTCCGATCCATGCTATATAAAATCATCACATTCAAATATTAACAATTCCCACACACGCTTACTACATTTACGACATGTGTACTTGTTGCAGTGTACACACCTCTCTGTGCTATGGTTCCTATTACACTGAATGAGCACCTGACACTGTACTTTCTTCCCTATATAAATAACATTCGAGCTATAGAGCATCTCCAAATAAATCACATTTGAGCTATAGCGCGTCATTATGTGAAAACAGCAGTGTCAGATGGGGAGGGGGGGATCGTGAACGCGACTGAGAGAATGGAACTGAATTTAAAAAAAAAAGCTAACCTAACCTTCAATTATCATGCATTTACACTGGCTCTTACAGACTGACTGAAATCAAATGTATGTTTTTATTCTAAAATAGTTCAATACATGCAATATTATTTGAAAACGAACAGCGTCAGATCGGGTTTGAATACACGCTGACGCTGTTACAGAAGGCGTCAGCTTATTCAGTACAGCAGTTTCAACGCACAGTACATGCAATATTATTTGAAAACGAACAGCGTCAGATCATATTCAAACCCGATCTGATGCTGTTCGTTTTCAAATAATATTGCATTAGTGCGATGATATTTTTACATATATTGTCTCTTTCATTCATCTTGCGGTTTGTAGTCAGTGACCGCGTGTTTTTTTCCCCGATCTTGCCAGTTCTCACATGTTGCTGTATGGTGGTGTTTCTTTTGTACTCCAGAACATGCAGAGGACAGAATAGTACAGAGCAGTAAGTTCAGCGCTATATGCAATCAGACAGACAGACAGGCAGAGAAGGCACTAGACATATAAATAAACAGGGAAGGCACTGTATAATAGATATATAAAAAACAGCTAAAGGGATAGATATATAGATAGATAGGAAGGAAAGGCACTATATGATAGGCAGAAAGGGAAGTTCCTATATAATAATAAAATTACTGTTATTACTATATAGATAGACAGGGAGTTCAGGCAGGCAGAACGGCGAAGGTTAAAAATAAATAAATGTTCTCCCCAGCGGGGAATTGAACTCAGATCTTTTGAAGTACACCAATTCTGGGGCGCTCTAAGTGACGAAATCTTACCATTATGCCACAGTAGATGTAAAACTCTTGAACCTTTTATGAAAGTGTTTATTTGATCTTTGGCCTTCAGGCATCACACATTTTATAGTTTATGCCTACATTTTGTAACATTTATTACTAAAATATGAAAAAGTTTCTGTTTTATCATTGTGTTTACACAGATTACTGTAGAAACGGAACACACAAGAAATGCTTGTGTTGCAAATAACAATCTATTATTTCCACTCTAAAACTCCACTTCACTCCCAGATAATCGAGGCATTAGCTGGGAGAAGTTCGTGCACGTTCTAAGTCGGTGGGGGGATGAAATAGCCGGCTGCTTGCAGTTTGTTTTTATCGGCACATTTACAGGAAAAAGGAGGCTGGCGGAGAGGTGAGAACGGTTTTAAGAAGCGATTTAAGGTGGGACGGATCTACGAGTTTTTTCGTAGACTCTGGTAATTCTAGTGTTAAAGACAGGAAATTAATTGTTTCCGTGGCAGCTAATCTTTATGCATTGCTTGATCTGTACTGTAAGCACTGCTTCTAGTAAAACTGAAGCGTTACAGTGTGCAGTTTTACGATTTGACGCTGTCTGATGCACAGACAATGTTTCTTAGCATACCTGTGATTGCTGTTACACTGTACTTATACCTCTTGATGCTTAATGTGAAGTGATGTTAATCTGTCTTTTGAACATGTTCAAGTATTTTGTATTTAGTGTCTGCACAAAAAAAACATCTAATATAGAAAAACACACGATAACGTGCAGAAGTAATTAATTGGAAAAGGAGCAGGTGTCTCAAGGAGACACATTATGAATAATCCATTATAAAGTAAAAGGCATGTATAGTAACAAATATATGCAGCACTAGTTCTCAGTACATACACAATTATTAAATGTGAGAGGATAATAAAAAATTAATCAGAACTAAACTAAATATATTTATTCCACAATTCCAGAACAACAGATAAAAATAAAAACAAAAGGAGAAATACACATAACTGTGGAATGTATTGAGAAAAATGTAATAGAAATAAAAGAAACTCAAAACAAACATAAACAAAGATAGATATTAATATATTCTGTATATTCATGTGACTTATTCCCACGTGGAAGGAGTAACAAAAACATACAGGAAAAAGGTTCAGCCACTTTGGGTCCTTACAGCTTGTGAAAATGGGATTCTTGAACCAGTGTGGTGATTACAAATGGGTTTTGATAAATCATGAAAATTCCCTTTTGAAAACTGATGTCTCATCTATTAATGGTTGTCTCAATGAAATACTGATTGTTAGAATTGCGTTTGGGTTGGGTCTGGGTAATGATATGCTGTGTGTAATTGTTTGTGGTTCTAAAAAGTGAGAAGAGCAGGAGGAAGAAAAAGAGGAGGTTGATTCTTCTCACTGAGATAAGGGAGAAGATAATAAACACAAAGAAGTGAAGGATCTCAGAAATTATATTTTTCCATGGCAAGCCATTTATAAACTTATACAGAATATTTCACCATGCTGTTCATGTTGTTTTAGTATCTTTTTAATTTTTCTTTGAATTTATTTTATTTTGTATTTCTTTCATTAATATGCAGTATATGTGATTTTATGCCTGCTACTATTTTTGTCTTTACTTTTTTTGTTGTTCTGGAATCACTGAATATATTTGGTTGATGTTCTGGTATATTTTATACCAGTGTATATATATATGTATATATATATATATATATATTATATATATATATATATATATATATTGTCACGCATGC
>JANRMT010062854.1:50625435-50653172 GCA_026402145.1 Polypterus bichir lapradei
CGGGGTACTAACCTTTCTGCTCTTTCTTTCAGGAAAAAAGACGCTCCGCCATCGTAACCTGACCGCACTACGTCCACTTCCGCCCTTCCTCCGCCATCTTCCCTGACGTCAGCAGTCCCGTCATCCCTCATGCCTCCTTCCCAGCATTCCTCCACTTCCGGCTCCTCCTGCATAAAATGGCCGCCGGCGCCTGTGAAGGCGTCGCGCATTTTGAATGACTTTGTGTTGTTGTACCTTTGGCTGCATAACGTGCCTTATTTTCTTTACAGTATACGGGGCCAAAACCCCAACCCTTTATGCTGTGTTTGTCTCTTTTTTACAATATATATATATATACAGTAATCCCTCCTCGATCGCGGGGGTTGCGTTCCAGACCCCCCCGTGATAGGTGAAAATCCGCGAAGTAGAAACCATATGTTTGTATGGTTATTTTTATATATTTTAAGCCCTTATAAACTCTCCCGCACTGTTTATAAATATTCCCCGCAGAGTTATACAGCATAATCCCTTTGTATTCTCTTAGATATTAGGTAAGATTCATTGAAATTATGTATATAAACACACTGTTTATATACAGTAAAACCTAAATATTATTTTAAAGATATTGAGTGTCTCCGATATCACATATGTTAAAGCCATTAAGATAGACAGGTCACCAGCAATAAATACGTACAATGCAAGAAAAATAGTATACAGTAAATGTGTGTACAGTGACACTAAGCATACATACATGTACTAAGCACTGTAAGAAGAAAATTAATTATGGTTACTCACCAACAATGACACGATGACTTGTCCGATAACAATGAGTTTAATTTTACTGCACAACAAAGGAGAGCGTTACAGCCCTTGTAAAGGAGCCACTTCAGGCGATTGTGTAGCACTGCTGTTGTTCTTCTTCTGGCAGTCTTCAATCCAAATCCCTAAAGCAGATTCCATCCAGACTACTGCCTTATTACATCCACTTACAACTCGTTTTGCACCCTGGTTAAAAGGACGCTGCAGCCGTAGATCTTATATTCCTTTCCTACTTTTTAAATAAAAAGAATTGTAGCCTTCAACAAATCCAAAACATTTACCTTTTCGGCAATCGTTAACATCTTCTTCTTGCGCTTGGGCACGGCCCCTGAAGCAGTAGCAGATTGTTTTGGAGCCATAATGAAGGGCTTGACTATGCACAAAGATAAACACTAAAGAGCACAACTCTTTACACAGCGAAACACGTTGATGCTGAATGAGTGAGACGAGACTTCCTGGTTAACACTGCATTCAGCACGCAGGAGCTCAACTGCGTGCTCTGATTGGTTAGCTTCTCAGTCAGGAGAACTTAACTGCGTGCTCTGATTGGTTAGCTTCTCAGCCATCCGCCAATAGCGTCTCTTGTATGAAATCAACTGGGCAAACCAACTGAGGAAGCATATACAGGAAGTAAAAAGACACATTGTCCGCAGAACCTGCGAAGCAGCGAAAAATCCGCGTTATATATTTAGTTATGTTTTCATATTAAAATCCGCGATAGAGTGAAGCCGCGAAAGTCGAAGCGCGATATAGCGAGGGATTACTGTATATATATATATATATATATATATATATATATTATAACAAAGACACAAAGTCTCATAAAGGTTTGGGGTTTTTAACAAAAACAAATAATACAGTCAGTGATATGACTTTTTTTCATTACAACAGACATCTTGCATGTGGTGAAGGGACCCTTTATGGGGTGGGACCGGAAACTGGTGAATGGAATGCTGGAAAGGAACCGAAATGCTGTATGGGAGCCATGATGTCATCAAGATGGGACCAGAGTAAGGGATGGAATGCGGAAGTGGTAGCCCGTGGTTTAGGGAGTCCGGGCAAAGTTATGGCGGTGTTGTTTCTGTCTTTCTGTAGGAAAAAAGAAAGAAAGGTTAGTACCCCACCTTTGTCCCCTGGCACGATATGTTATGTTGTTCGTCGGGTCTTTACATAGCTCCCCATGCACGTGTGCATGACATGACCCCCCCCTCAGCCCAGACCCATCGGGTCGGGCGGCCTGAACTAAGAGGTCGTGAACCCGGGACAGAACATCAGTGTTGGCTTGTAGGTGGCCCCAGCGATAATTGACGGCAAACATGTACGGCTGAAGGTCCAAAAACCACCTGGTAACTTGGATGTTCGACTCCTTGTGTACAGCCATCCACTGGAGGGTGGCATGATCCGTCACCAGAGTATACTCCCGACCCAACAGGTAGTATCTCAGGTGTGTTAACGCCCACTTGATGGCCAAGGCTTCCCGCTCTACCGCTGCATACCTTGTTTCCCGATCCAGCAGTTTCCGGCTCAGGTAACTCACGGGGTGTTCGACACCATTGATGCTTTTGCTCAGCATGGCGCCTAGTCCTGTGTCTGAAGCATCGGTCTGGAGGATAAAAGGGAGAGAAAAATCAGCCGTTCTCAGTATTGGTCCCATTGTCAGGGCCGTCTTTAGGTCACTGAATGCTTGTTCCGTTAAATCATCCCTAACTACATATAAAGGGGCCCTTTTCTTTGTCAAATTTGTCAAGGGTGCGGCCCTCTCGGAGAAGTGAGGCACAAACCAGCGGTAGTAACCCACTAACCCCAGGAAAGCTTTCACCTGTTTTTTGGTTATCGGATGGGGCCATTCCAGGATGTCTTTAATCTTTGAACATTGTGGTTTCACCAGTCCTCCCCCGACCAGGTAGCCCAAATACTTGGCCTCGTTAAATCCGAGAAAACACTTACGCGGATTAATGCAGAGGCCCAGCTTCACTAGCATTAAGAGGACGGCGTAAAACGGCAAGATATGTTCCTCCCAGGTGCCAGAAAAGATGACTACATCATCAAGGTAGGCGGCACAATAGGACTGGTGGGCCTTTAGCACTCTGTCTTCCAGACACTGGAATGTCGCAGGCGCCCCGTGCAGCCCAAAAGGGAGGACCTTATATTGCCAATACCCGCTAGGGGTGCTGAAGGCTGTTTTTTCTTTAGCGGATGCCGTTAAGGGAATCTGCCAGTATCCCTTAGTCATGTCAAGAGTAGTCAGGTAACGAGCCATACCCAAGCATTCAATGAGCTCTTCCACCCAGGGCATGGGGTAGGCATCAAATTTGGAGACCTGATTAAGACGCCTAAAATCATTACAGAATCTCCAAGAGCCATCTGGCTTAGAAACAAGAACAATGGGACTGGACCACAGTCTGTGACTCTCTCTACGATGTCCATATCCAGCATTCGTTGGACCTCCAGTTCCATCTCCGCACGTTTTGCCTCCAGGAGGCGATAGGGCTGTTCCCTAACCACCACCCCCGGGTCTGTCACGATGTCGTGCTCAATTAGTGAGGTGCGTCCTGATGTCTCACTGACTACTTACGGGATAGACAGGATCACACGTTCTAGCTCCTGCCTCTGGTGGGACGTCAAATTGGGGCCGAGGTTAAGGACTGATTTTTCTGAGAAAAGGGAGAGGGTGGCCTCCGTGCGAGGACGGTCCTCCCAATCCGTCCCCGGTCCTCGGCCAACGATTTGGTTGCTTCACCAAATAGTCAATGAGCCCTTTCCTCTCTTTTATCTCATATGGGCCCTGCCAATGGGCTAACAATTTGGAATGGGAAGTAGGCACGAGCACCATCATATGGTCCTCAGCTGGAATTCCCGGAGGGAGGTGTTTCGATTATAATTCTGTGCCTGCGTAGCTTGAGCTCTCGACATATGTTCCTTTAGAAGAGGTTGAATCTTTTCTAACCTATCGCACAGTTGCGCGATATATTCCAAAATATTGGTGGAAGGAAGAGCCTCCCCTCCCCTTCCCATCCTTCTTTGAGAACATTCAAAATACCCTGGGGTTGGCGGCCGTATAGGAGCTCAAAAGGGGAAAGGCCCGTGGAGGCTTGTGGCACCTCCCGATAAGCAAAAAGGACAAGAGGTAAAAGTTGGTCCCAGTTCCTACCATCCGTGTTGACTACCTTGCGGAGCATCTGTTTAAGGGTTTGGTTAAAATGTTCCACTAACCCATCCATCAGATGCTTAATACAGAATAACTTGGCAACTTCCCTGAACATATCCGAAGTAAAGGGCGTACCTTGGTCCATGAGGACTTCTTTAGGTATTCCCACTCTGGAGAAAAGGGCTACCAATTCCCATGCGATATTTTTTGTAGTAGCGGAGCGCAACGGAACCAACACTGGGTATCGGGTTGCATAGTCTACCATGACTAATATATATTTATGAGCACGAGTTGAAGGCTCCAGGGGTCCTACATGATTGACTCCAATCCTTCAATAAGGGGAATCAATAAGGGGAATCGGAACGAGAGGCGCACGGTCCCTCCTAGGTATCTGACATAACTGACAGTCCAGACATGACTGACAGAAACAATGGACCTCGTCATTAATTTCAGGCCAATAAAACCGGAATTTTATTCTATCCAGCATTTTCTCGGCCCCTAGATGGGCGCCTAGGAGGTGGGCGTGAGCCAGTTCACAGACCTCACGCTGGTAGGTCTGTGGCACTAACAACAGCTTCCGTACCTCGTCTTTGTGGTCCGCAACTCGATACAACAGATCGTTTTCCAGTACAAAGTAGGGTCCCGGTGCTATGGGAATGTCCGACGTATTGCCATCAATAGAAACAATAGCATTCCGGGAAAAATGTAGGGAATCATCATTCCACTGTTCTCTTTTAAATGACGCCGGAGTGGACTTAAACTGATAATCCATGCCACTCAAGGGATCTGGTGGAGTCGGGGGGTTGTCGTCAGCCTGACCTGGACCCTCACCTGGTTGCACTTCCAGGTCAAGGTCCATCGCCAGAAAGTCTTCCCCCAGACTCCCTACGTCATCACTGGTTGCTGGGTTGCATGGAGTGGGAGCCGCGGGGACGGTGCCTTGTCCATGCATAACTAGACCCAACTCGGCTATAGGAATGGTGCTTTTTCTACCACAATTACTTTTAGACCAGTCTTGTCCCAGAATAACTGGAAAGGGCGGTTCAGGGAACACAGCCACCAACAGCCGTTTCGGTTCACCCTTCCAGGTCATGTAACACATAGTGGACCTATACCACTTGGTCTCTCCATGCACACAGGTTACGTTCACATGCTGGGTAGCCCACTGTTGCAGTAGTACAAAACGGCAAGCAACAATGGTAATGTTACTCCTGGAATCAAACAATGCCACAACCAAATGCCCGTTAACTAAGACCACTCCCATGTTTGGGACTGCCAGGGAATTAGACAGAGCATAGTAACTCCTTGAAACAGTGCGGTGGAGCCGGGGTTGTTTCTCTTGGCTTACCTGGAGCTTCCCAGCGAGCAGACCTCTCCAACCCCCCCGATTCAGTTCACCGCGAGTTGATGCTCTAGTACCTCCAGAAGGCTTTTCATATCCTTAAAGGGATGCTGCCGGACCTACTGGGCAATATACTCTGGCATCTAGTTAGCGAGCCCCTCACAGGCCACTTGTTCCAACACCTGGCGAGCCTGGTTGACGTCTGGCCTCAGCCAACGCCCCATTTTGCCCCAAAACTCAAAGGCCTGGGCCCGGGCAGGACGATCGTGGTCGAATCTCCAGAGCCTCCACTCGCTCACCTGCTGTTCCGATGTGACGCCGTAGTAGCTTAAGATTTTGGCCCTCAGGAAGTCATAGTCAGCGGCTTCCTCGACAGGGAGGTCATGATACGCCCCCTGCACGATACCCTTCAAGTATGGCACCAGTATGGACGCCCACTCTGCACGCGGCCACTGATTCCGAGAAGCTGTCCTCTCGAAGGTCAATAAATATGATTCAATATCATCCACGTCTGAAAGCGGAATGATCAGAGGGGGTGGAGGCCGCACGGGCTCTGGTCTAGCTGCTTCAGCTGCCGCAAGCCATGCCTTGGTCTCCGCCAGCTCCTGCTTCGTGGCGCAATACCTGGATTTGGCCTGCCAGACTTGTCAATACGGTGTTGAGGTCCTGTCCCTTTGACATTTCTCAGACAAAAGTATCCTGCTGGCTACACAAAGTCTCATAAAGGTTTGGGGTTTCCAGCCCCGTATACTGTACAGATTTTCCAACAAAAACAAATAATATGGTTAGTGATATGACTTTCTTTCGTTACAACAGACATCTTGCATGTTGTGAAGGGACCCTTTATAGGGTGGGACCAGAAACTGGTGAATGGAATGCTGAGAAGGAACCGAGGTGCTGTGTGGGAGCCATGACGTCATCAAGATGGGACCAGAGTAAGGGATGGAATGTGGAAGTGGTAGCGCGTGGTTTAGGGAATCCAGGCAAAGTTACAGTGGTGTTGTTTCTGTCTTTCTGTGGGAATAAAAGAAAGAAAGGTTAGTACCCCGCCTTTGTCCCCTAGTGCGATATGTTACGTTGCTCATCGCGTCTTTACGCAGCTCCCCATGCGCGCGTGCATGACAATATATATATATATATATATATATATATATATATATATTTTTGAGATATCAATAATAATAATAATAATGATGCATTTTATTTATGTAACACCCTTCCCATGTCTTTCGGTGGTGACGTGGGAGTACAGACAAGAGAGGGAGTGAGGGAGACTTGCATGTGTTTGAACATAAATATTATATATAAAAGTGTAATACCTCCAAGTTCTGTTTAATAAAGTTAGAACCTGTTAGAGACTTGTATGATAGTTGAATTACAAACCAAACAATATCATGACATAATCTTTAAAAAATCTTTAACTACTTTAAAAGTTTTGCTGGTATATTTTATCTGACAAGGATTTCCCAAAATACTAAATTAAAGAAAAATAAAAATTTCATGTAAATTAATGTTGTAATTCAAGTTGTTTAAAATAAAAGGATTCTCAGCTTTGCACTTATTTCTTTTGTGATTATAACATACAGCAAAGATATAATGCATTTTTTTGCAAAGCAAATTTCATGAACTACATTCTTTTGTTTGTGCAAAGGAGTACGCTCCTACAAGTTATATTGTAAAATTATAAAAACATTACCTTTGGTAATAAACTCCAGAAAGACATTTAATGTGGAGTTAACTAACGTGTTACTTTATACAATATTAAGTGGCTGTCAGTCTGAATTTCTTAAATGGTTTATGACAGCACTGTTCTGTAAATCAAGTTAACCTGCTACTTTTTAATCCTCTCCTTATATGTTTCTTACCTGTGACTGACTATTGCAGATGATGTTTGGCATAGATTTAACAGTAAAGCTATTTATACAAAAACATCTGATGACTCACAGATCAACTGCCATCTGACCATAGTGAAATAACTTTGAAGCTTCAAGAAGAAATATTAGGCAACTGAAAAACAACATGATTGTAAACCTATCGCACATTTTATTTTTTCCCCAAATTTCAATAATTAGTTTCCTTCCATTTTGCCAGAGGTAGTATATAAAGAATGTTAAAGGATATATATAACAACAAAAAATAAAAAAATGCTTCAACAGAAAAGGGTACCTGTTCTTTCAGTGCTTGGCCCCTTAATTGTCAAATCCTAATGGTTCTAGAATATATATTGAAAGATATGGAAAATTATTAATGAAAATTAAATGTAATCCAGTGTGTTAACTACATTGCAGTGGAATACATATGCAAGTGGTGCATCTGATTTTCACACAGTTTCATCATATCATAATTAAAAACATACCAACTAAATGACTGATAGATTTTCACTATGGCATACAATTTCATACCAGTTTAAAAAGGAATAGAAAAGCATATTGCATGTTTATTCATGTCCATAGATCACGAGTCATAACTAAAAGCAAAGCCAACTTGTTGCATTTTCCTTAGCGGCTGCTTGGTGTGTGCTGTATCTCGATTCAAGACCACGCATTAATCGTGACAATATTTAATTAATCAAATGACCAGCCAGTGCCAAAAGGTCAGGCAAGGGGCATGCTTTGCTTTTTGTTATGAAACACAATCTATGGAAATTAATTAAAATGCAACAAAAATTGTGTGCAATAGTGAAAGTCAATCGATCATTTGGTTGATATTTTTTTAATTATGTTTTGAAAAAAGCCTGCCGAAATGAAATTCAACACTTGCATATTATTACATTTCAATGTAGTGATCACTTTGGATTGCATTTTATTTTGACATGAATACACTTCCTTAGAAAAAAAAATGTACAGCTTAACAAATTTTTAAGAGATATTTAAAAGGTGACCTATTCTTTCAGTGAATGCCCCCCAAAACATGTGGTTACTGGTGTGTATGCATGGAAGCTAAATTAACAATATCAAAAAAATAAATAAACCAGATAGATATGAAAGATATTTCATGTAAGAAGTGTGTAATGTTCTCCTGACCTCCGTGAATTCTCAGGACAACCATTACTTAATTGTCAAGGACAATATTTGAATATTTTAATGAACTAGTAAGAAATTTAAGTTCTGAACCACTGGTTCACAGTGCCATTTTTTGATCTTATATTTAATTGTAGTTATGAATTCAATATAAATCAATAAAAACAAAAGTGAAAATAGCCCTTAATTCTTATTGTTCTTCTTCTTTTTCCATATCCACCTATTAGTTTACAGCTGACACCTTGCTACCAAATACATTTTAACATAGAAAAATGCTTTTGATCCAAGGTCTTTCTTTCTTTCTTTCTTTCTTTCTTTGATATCAGCTGTTGAATCACTGATATGTTTTGTGTGAGTCATTTTTATTTTACACTTAGGACATCATCAGAACAATTATAGGTCTTGCTGGCCCTTAATTCTTTTTCTTCTCTTTTGGCTGCTCCCATTAGGGATTGCCATATTGGGTCATCTTTTACCATATCATCCTTAATTAACCCTTAATTGTAATAGTTAATGTTATTTATAGCGTTTAACCAGCTAAAACATTTGAATTAAAAATAAAGTCCTTTTTGAACTCTAATGACACTCTGGGTGTCCTGCTGTGTATGAGCAGTGTTGTATACTTGAGTGAAAGTGCCAAAAACAAAATAGGTATTTCTAAAAAACTAGAGGAAGAAGAACTTTCATTAAGACAGATCTTCTCCCACCTGTCCTGCAATGATAAGTTATCCACAATAGCTAGAAGTCTTATTTGTACTCCTTTCCAAAGAACAATAGATTCAGAATTATTAAAAAGCCATTATTTTAGTAGATATAAACTAAGCATTACTGTGTAACTGTGTTTAATTATGCATTGTTCATGTTAGTTAACTTAGAATGTAACATTTGGGAGCACAGATAATTAAATGCAGGTTCAGTACTGAAATGTCACTACATCTTACCATCTTCCAGCAGACTGTCCCAAGGGCCAAATGTTTTATTCTGCTTTTAACCCACATTACAAATTTTAGTCCAAGTAAGATTTTCTTTTTTTTTTTTAATCTTTTCTCAAGCACATTTGTTCTTGTTTTTATAAAATATAAAAGGGGAATAAAGGCAAAAAAAATGCATTTAAACAGCCTGGAGCGAATTATGCTTGAAATATACTGAGTGCCCAATGGTATTCTGTGTTTTGGGCTTATTTAAGACACCTGCTATCATCACAAAGGGGACCAAGTCAGTAATAAAATGTATTGCAAATTAGCTTGTAGTCTGAAAAATTTTGAATCTTCAGACTACACAATAGAAACAAAAGATAATCCCAAAACATTTCAAAGATTACATTAGTTAAACAAACACTTTCAATAACTGAAATGATTAGGAATAATTAGTGTGGAATTCTTTTCCTGATTCCACGCAGTGAGTTAATTTTTTCTTACAAATGTGCAACAAGAAGGCATATGTTACATATCATACAATGCATCAACATTTTATGACATAGTCTATCATATCAGGTGGAAGCAGTACGTTAAAACATAGAACATTAAAAGTGCAAGCACCATTTAGCACATGCATGTTTGCCCAGTCTACTGTGACAAGTCCAACCAATATGTAGCTGATACAGTTTACTATTCTGATTAGCCTTTTGTATGTGATTGGGACATTTTAGCCAAGGCACAGATGGAAGGCATTACTTGTTCTAGCTTTATTTAAAGAGAGGTTAGCCAGAAAAGCCATTGTTCTGATCTAAGACATTTTCTCATAATAAATTGCACTACTGTTGAATGGCAAGTCTTGTTTTCTGGGCTCTCCCAGGAGTATCTTGATGTTTCAGTCTACAGGAACTACACAAGTATTGAAGTATTGGATTGGATCTACACATTAACTTGTGCGACAGCCAAGATGCTGCATGAATATTTATAATGTGTCTGCAGAGAACACTTTTGACACACGGATGTGGCAGATTTAATGACTGTCAACTAGCATGAAAATTTCGGAGGATGACGTGCCTCGTGCACAGAATTGCTTGTTACTTTAGAGGACACAGAGTGTTATCCTGAAAGCTGTATTTCAGTTAAGCATTGACAGGTCTTCTAGCTACTCAGGTAACTGCAGTGAAACATGTAATTTCAAAAAAAAAAATGAAAGCAAAATTGTAATCTTTACTTTATTTGTATTTGTCAGCCCTTCTGATTGTCCAAAACAATCCAGACAGTTAAAAGTTGACTGAAGTATCCCTGCATCATAATTTGTTTATAGCAGACACTTTATTTGCTGCCAAATACATTTTAACATAGATAAATGATTTTGATGCAAGGTCTTTCTTTCTTTCTTTCTTTCTTTGATATCAGCTCTTGAATCACTGATATGTTTTGTGTGGGTCATTTTTATTTTACACTTAGGACATCATCAGAATAATTACATGTTGTGGTGGCTTCAACCATTAAAAGTGTGAATCAAGAAACTTGCTGAGGCATTGCAATATTTGAGGTGCCAACCTGGCCACAACCCTATTTAATAATGAGGTGGTGAACACAGTAAATCAAAGTTCTGCAGAACCCAAAAAAACAAAAGAAACTTGCGCTTCTCTCATGCTCCTTGAAATTAATATCACCACATTTAGAACTAATGTGAATCTGCTAATACAACTGAAGAGAAGACAATGTAATTGGGGGCCTTAATTCATTCCTACTCTACTTTGAGCAGGTATATTGAAGACAGTACAATCACTTCAGAATGTTGATCTAATAATCAACCCTAACCCCAACCCAATACAAGAACATACATGTATGAACTCACACTTCCCAAACAATGCTTTACAATATAGACAAGACTGAAACTCCCCTGAGGCCCAGACCATTGGAATCAACTGAATATTTTCTTTTAATTCAAACTCTTAAAAGTAATAGTTCTTTAATGGCATTCTGTGGTTCTTGAATGAGTTGCATGGTTCATTGTTGAACACAGTAAATCAAAGTTTCGCAGGACCCAAAAAAATAAAAGAAACTTGCGCTTCTCTCATGCTCCTTGAAATTAATGTCACCAAGAGCCACATCTCAATGTGACAGATAGATAGATAAATAGATAGATAGTCATCCAGGCCAATACCCCCAGGCCACCAGGTGGAGCTCTCCCTGCAGCATGGAGGTGCCCCGAATGCCAGCAGGGAATTCTTAACATTGGAGTTTTTATCCACAGACCTGCTAGATACCACAGGGGCCTATAGAGGACGCTGCAGGGAGGCCCAGAGAGTCGTATGTGCCCTATAACCTAGAAGTACATCGTAGGCAAAGTGACAGGGGAAATGACGTACTTCCGGGATGAAGAAGAGGACTTTTTATCTGACCCAGAAGTGATAGGAAGTCACATGGACTAAAGGATTGGAAACACTTCGGGTCAGGCAATATAAAAGGACTATGGGAAATCCCAGACATGGAGCTGAGCCGGGTGGAAGGGTGGCAACGCGTTTGGGAGTGGTGGAGTGTTTATTGGTTAAGAATTGTATGGTATTTATGAGCATTGTGGAGAGGAGGGTGCTTGGTGCACTGTTTGTTAATAAAAAGTCAGATTATTGGACTTTTACCTGGTGTCTGGCATATTGTCTGAGAGTTCAAGAGGACGATAGCGCCCTCTATCTGTCACAATAGATAGATAGATCTTTATTTGCCCCCAGGGGAAATCCGACTTTTTATAGAAGTTCTTTAATAAATGAATACATTAACAGATAGATAAGTACATAGATAAATAAATATACATACATACTCTGGTCGGAACACACACTGGAATGACTATTTAGCAAGAAAATTCAAAAGAAAGAAAAGTTCTAACTTGGCTGTCACAATCACATTAAGGTATTATGCAGATTTAGTTCTTTTCAAAACACAATCGCCATCTCTGGTCTCTCTATTAATATCGGCCCACTCTCAGAAGGGGCAGAATATCTGACGCCAAGTAGGGAGGGTCAGGGCTAGGCATCATCACTGTGGAGGAAACAAGAGACATGTTTGGTGGCAACACCCCATCCTGCCCAATGGTGGTATTACTCGGAGACCTGAGCCACGTAGGCGTTCTCCAAGCGTGCATTCATGGCAATACAAATCCAAAAATAACTGTAGTTAAACTGTCAGTCTCTCAGAAGAGAATTTTTCTCTCTATTTCTTTGGTGCAACTCTTGTTGAACCTTATTTGTTTATTGTGTCACTTTAATGCTTGATCTGCTCTGAGCAACTCTTTCAACCACTCATGTCAAAAAACTTAAGCTAAACGTAGAATTCTACAAAGGCCACAAGGTTAGTGTGTGGGTAAATTCTCCCCTTGAGCTGATATTTTGTACTTTAGAAGAACATGTTTTCTGTGCTTTTAGAGCTACAGTACTTAAACTGTCACGGGAAACAAGATCCAGGATCTCATTTATAAAATATTCATATGTGCAAAAATTATTTAAAATTTAAAACACTGTTTTATGAACCTTGAAAACATGCTTCCCATACACAAATTTCCAGTCAGGCATATAAACTATTTCGTTTATGCTGTCAAAGGGCATGTTTCAGTCTGCAATAGCATAAAGATAATAGTGGAATTTGTTTTGTTTTTTTTCGTAATTTTTTGGGAAGCATTTTTAATAGATGCCAGGATCATTTTTTAAAAAATGATTAAAATACAGTATTTAAAGCATCACAATCAAACATGTTTAAAACAAGTTTGTTTTGAATTCTTTTACATGAATGTAATTTCATTGTCTAAAATGCTTTTTAGAGTCAGTCACCAGAACAAGAGGCTTTACATAAATTACATAGAACCTGAAATAGTGAAAAAAAAACAACAAAAAAATTATTTTTTGTAAAAACATTGACCATGACTGTGCTTGCTAATTAAAATGGTGCCTTTCAACTACAATTTTATGTTCAGCAGTCACAAAGTCCTTGCACATGATGGCTTTTCAGTTGGGAGAGTTTTCTTTAAACTTATTCTCATAGATTTGGCATTAGTTACTGCAAAAATGAAAACAAAGTGTATTCATGCATTACCTGTACAAAGGGAAATTGTTGACAATGCTATAGGGGCATTCTAGAGAAATGCCCAAGGTTGAAATCTCAAAACAGAACGTCTCAGTATTTCATTCACTTCCCTTACAATATACTGATTTATATTAATCAAGGCCTGCAAAGTAAAAAATATTATATATTTGTAGGCATTATATTGTTATTTCTTGAATGCTGGCAAAAGGATGTGGGTACCATGAGACCCATTTATTTTAAAAAAAATAGAGGAAAAGGGAACCATATTTGAGGTTTTCAGCTTCTTACGTTCTGAGTTATTCCTCTCTGGGAAGTTCTTGGCACCACATTTGCCTACTACAGTAGTTGGTCCAAAATGATGCTGATAGCTTCTTAGGATGCTGATTAAGTAGCGTTGGAGGCAGGAGTTGGTGTGCGAGGTATGTGCAAGCCCATCACTCAATCGCCTGGGTGGAACTTGTAAAATTGTGGTGCCAACTGGAAGGCCTAGCCTGGGCCTTCTGAATATTTTTAAGGTGATCACAACCCCAGTTTTTCAAAACAGTAGCAGAATTGTTCAGAATCCTCCAGGAAGTTAGTCTGACTTCTTGACAGCCATCTTTGGCAAGGTTGGAGATGCTCCTCGGTGGTTTCCAATTAAAATTCCTTTTTGGTGTAAGCCATTTTTCACGCTCTTGTAGTACTGGCAAATACTCCTTAGTCCATTTTTTACAAAACAAATTGGTCATATATTAAACTTGTCATCAGAATCTTCATATGTACTTGTAATTAAAAAAAGTTAAGGAGGAATGCTGGGCTGAGTCCTCAATAAAAATAAGTATTTGAGTATCAGTACTTCCATATCATTTGGATCATCAGATATGTTTGTGCCTGGTCTGTTTTTGATGATAGATTCAACTTCACATATCACTGTTTGTTGACTTTTGTCATCAAGTGTTTGTTAAGTAATAAGTTTAAAACTGTTTCATGCTTCTAATATGTCTTTGCCATATGTTGCTGTGATGAGAAGCTGATGGTGGGTTGAAAATCCATTTGATGTCTTTCTTCTTCAAGGCATTGCTTTTTTCTAAGATTTCTAAGATGTTTAACTGTTTCACATAGCTGTCAACTCCAACAAAGTTTGTCCCATTATCTGAGGTCAGAATTTTAAACTTGTCCGCGAATACAACAGCAAATGGATTTTCTGCAGTAATCAGTGTCTAAACTATGCGCAGCCTTGGTGTGTACAGCTTTTATTGGTAAACAAGTGAAAAGTACTGCATATGTTTTGACTTAACTGTGCCCTCTTTTAGCTTGAAAAGGTCAAAAATAATCAATTCCAACCCTTTGGTCAAGAAATGTTTTGTTGACCTGCTTTTTTTAGCACTGTAATGCACCATTCAGAATCATTCTTCTGATAACTGAGTTAGCTTGAGATACCAACTATTTTTGATTAGCTGTATTAATATTTAATTGCATCCACAACGTCCAATGTCCTTTGGAAGTGCTGCAAAATAAGAGAAACAATATGCAAAGTTTTGTGGGGAACTGCTATATGTTTAGCTTCTTCTGGCATGGCGATTTGTTTAACCTACATTTGAGTCTTCATACAAAACTGGATCCAATTTAAGGATCTGGCTGTTCATTTCACACAAGTGTTTTTCTTTAAAGCCATTTGTTTGGGCATTCTTGTAGCTGACTGAGATGTATAAGTTCTAGATAAGTTTAGTCAGATCGTCTGAAGAAATCTGTACCTTTTCATATGTTTTGTTTTTGTTTGTTTTAGATTGGCCTTTTAACCTGAGAAACCATGCCACAGTGATCTTCAAATATAGCCATCCTGAGTAGTAGACTCTGCTTTTTAGGTTAACTATTCAGCTTTTAATCTCTGCATCATCATCATCATCAATGAGTGAACCCATTTGAGCAGGTGTTTTGGACATTCATGTTCTGGCTATAATAAGAAAATAAGAACCTTTATCCATGTTTTGCTTATGATGAAGCTTTCTATCCTCAGTCCTCTTGATACTTGATTAACTGGATTTAAATCAGAGAAAGCATAACTCCACTGCGAAGGTTGTGAATCATCTCTTACCAGTGAGACTCTGTTGGCTTTGCAAGTCTGGAAAAGAGTGTTTTCATCTGAAGTGTATTTTAGCATTTAGTATTTTAGTCCATCATGTAGATTCTTCAAGAGATATCTGATTTTCACTTTTTAGCATCTTATCTATTTTGACAGCATCACATCAGCAGATGTTAGCTCCATTCTAGGAACTGTGACATGCTTCAATGGTGCCACTCTTGACTTGCCCATTATAATGAGCGTTTTTTGCCTCTTTTTCTTAATCAATAGAAAATATGTTATAGAGCCATAACCATTTTCACTGGTATCAGAAAAGTGGTGCAAACTTTATATGTATCTACTTATATTATGGTTTAAAGACGGCTTCAAGTAGTCTATCCATTTACAATATTTCTATTTCTTGATGTATTTGCCTTCCACTTTTTCATCCCATCCACAATTCTCCTTACAAAACTCTCTTAAAATGAGCTTTGATGGCAGTATAACTGAAGATAAAAATTCAAGGGGGTCATATACTGAGCTGACAACATAGAAAATACCACACCTTGTGGCAGGCCCTTCATGGGAGCAGATTGTGTCTGAAATTTAGGTCCTCTTTCTCAATAGCTCTGTCTTCTTCAGGAACAGATAACTCGCCCATTTGGTCAGATGGAATTCCTTTCTCTAAAATATACACTTTAAAAATTTCAGGCCAGGTTTTTTGTTTGTTCTTCTTTTGCATGGCGACATTAAACAGTCATCCACTTAGAAATTGTGAAAAGAGGGAGAGGTTTTAATTGCTTCAGCTGAAATTGTTCCTCTTGAATCTTCAGTTCTTCTTTGTAAAGTATAAGAAGCACAATTGGGTGAAGATGTAGTACCTTAAAGATGCATTGTTGTTTTAAATTACATCTCTTTGCTCAGACTGCCTTCTGGCCACCACAAAAACAGAAGACCATTGTGTTCAACTGAGACCCTTACCTTATAGAATATGGACTTAATATTTGGCATTAATGATGCTGGCTCTGCTATATATCTCATAAGGAGGCCAAAAAGTGTGTTAGTTAGGTCAGGACCTCTCAGAAATTGCTCTTTAAGAAAAGTTCCTTGGTATGTGGTTGCACAATTAAAAACCACTGTAATTTTTTTTTTTCAGATTATGTACTGGATGACAAAGAATATACCACATCCTGTCATTGCTATTAAGGTTTTCGTTAGTAACCTTGACAGCATAATCCCTTTGTATTCTGTCTCTCATCAAAGCTTTATAGTCTTCATGGAAATCTGGATTTTATTCAGTTTCCTCTTGAGGCTGATAACATGCTGTTTTGCAGTACAGCAATTGTTCTGCATCTTAAGTATCTCATCTTTTAAAGGTAGATTCTATACATTTTTGTCCACCTACCAGCTTTGCAGAGTCTGAGACATGTTGCAACATTTCTTTTTTATCTTCACAGCTTCACTCTGGAAAATATTTATTATAATGTGATGCAACATTTCTTCTATTCATATTTCTGACAAACCATTAATTGTATGTTTTTACAGTTTGAAAATGTTTGCTGCAAGATTCTCTTTTTCCTTCAGCAGTACAGTAACTGTCCACCTAGAACAGTCTTAAGAGCATATGCACACTTCCCTGTATTGTGTAAGACTTGCCAGGGCGTTAGGAATTGTGATACCTATTAATAGACCAACCTCTGCCTCTATGGTAATGGCAGTCATACTCTGCTTCTCCAAGATATAACCACTTTGCAAAGTCCTCCTGCTGTGCAATGTTTTCTTGCTTCACTGGCATAAGGCACTGCTATCAATGTATGTGTTATCATCAAAACTGCAGATCTGCAAATCTGATAAAATAGAATATTTAAATACCATTTTTTGAATCAGCATAACTTTTCCCAGGGTACTGAGTAGGATCTGAATTTGTCTCCTGTGAAGGTTAAACTGCCATTGAATATTTTCTGTACAAAATGTTACCATACAACCAGATTCTATGAAGACATGTACTGTTAATCAAGCCTATTTGTAAATATATAGGACACCTGGGCACTGCAGAGAACATATCTGAGATTTCATTTTCTCTTTAAAATTTTTTACCAAATTGCCGCTCTTTAGGACATTGAAAGCATAAACATTTAGATTTCAAAAGGCCAATTCCACCTCTGTTTGATATTTCTTTGATATTACTGTATTTAGTGATAGCGTGTTTGTCACTGCATAATATACAAGATTTTTTAAATGTACATACAGCTGTCAGAGTCTTTTTGACTGTAATGTCCTGCATCCACTTTTTGATAGTGACAGCTGTTTTAAAATCTTTTTTTAGCAGTCTTCTCATTAATTTCTGTCTATGCGTGGCATCCATGAAAAGGATGTGAGATAATCTAGACAGATAGATAGAAAGATAGATAGATCTTTATTATTATTATTGTCATTGTCTCTTTTACAAAGGAACAACGAAACTGAAAGTGCAGTCAACTCAGTGTGAGGCATAAGAGTTAAAAAGACAAGAAGAGAGAAAATAGTAACAAACTGAAAAGTAATAAGCCTGTTTATTTAAGAAATCAACCAAATCAGCAAATTCTATTTGTCTACCTACATTTAATTCAATATTGTGAGCTATTTTTTTCAACTCTTTCTACTCTACTCATTCTCAGCTTTAAGAATATAGGACTGTTTACATTATCGTCAAAATCATTCCTCTACGTTGTTCATGACAGCAACTAAGTCAACAAGAAAATGTGCATAATCACCCATTTTCTAACTTAATTTGAGGTCATTGCAATGCTGTATGAATATGCTCTGAATCACCATCACAAATCCTATGCATTTTCCCTGCTTATTTACAGTCTTTTCCTAGTTATTTGAATCCACAACACTGAAAAAGTTCTTGTGGCTGCCCTTCTGTATACTACTCAAGAATGTAACGTATCTAGAACCCTTTCACTTTGGGAGTTTCGGACAATTAGTTGCTGCAGGTTTGGCGGTTATCTGTATGCCAAGAGAGGAGGTTCTAGAAATAAATTTTTCAGCATTTCGTCATTGTTTAGCATTGGCTGAAGTTCTTTTATAATTTTTTGAAGTGCTTCAAGATGTGGGTTATAGATAACAACTAAACTAGGGGAATGCGGTTCTTGTTGTCTTTATTTCTGTATTCCAGAAGGTTGTCTCTGGGTATGGCAGTAGCTCTTCTTATTTGAGTGTCTGATGTTTTGGGGGTATAATCTTCTCTGATGAAATCTTGTCTGACCTCCTGCAGCTGTTTATCCCAGTCTGTCGGGTCTGAGCAAAGACGGATGTATTGATTTGCTTGGCTGAAAATAATGGAGCGCCTTATATGTTTGGGGTGGAAGCTACCCCTTCTCAGGTAGGTCCGTCCGTCTGTTGGTTTGTGAAACACAGAAGTTACAGGGTGTTATCTTTCAGTTGAACCATAGTGTTAAGGGGCCTGAGTTGTCTTGATAGCTTGCATATTGTAATCTTTCTAGTTAGCCAATAAAAGGTGTCATTTTGCTTGATGTCTCACTATATTCATAATGGCTAAACACGGTACAACACCCTAGTGCTGCATAAGTTGATTGAAAGTTTATCGCTTTCATAGCATCTTTAAAGTTGTGCAGTTGGTTATACTCTGATTAAGTGCTGCACTCACTCCCTGTTTCCTCATTCTGATTTCCAAGTATCTCCTCCATTATTAACCAGTGCACAAGAAGTAATTTAACATCTCCACACAAGGGCTTCTTAGTAGCAGCTTCTTTACCAGTGCAAAGATTACCCAATAATACCAGTGTGAGTCAAATTTCATTTTTCTTTTAACCAGTGACACAAAGGAGAGTTTGCAATTCCTTTATAAATGTTAGCACAGCTTCTTATATTTCCATGTTAATGTCTTTTACTTTCTGTTCCAATCAGCAAGTCGGCATAATATGCTATCTTATTTAGCACAGCTCTTTCTGTCTGTTTTCTATCTGTTGCAAGCAGATTTCAAATACCAATTTCCTGACTTACAATGTAGCTATGTATTTCAAAGTTCTGCACTTACAGGAAATTTTCAGACATTAGTAAGATGTGTACAGATAAAAAATACACAATTCAGGTATCTTTGTTTGTAAAGTTTTAATAAAATTTAAAGCAAAAACAGTTTACACAAAAAGGAAGACAAATAATGATAATGCACATAAATGTACTTCTTGCTTATAATGTTATGTTTCAAGGTCTGGCTAACATATCTTAATTAGTTCACTTTAAAGATATTGTTTTCATTACTAATTACACTGCTTAAAAAATTAAGGGAGGACTTAAATCACACATTGGATCTTGAACAAAATATTCAAGTGGAAAATCTTAACTTAGTAATAACTGTGCAATTCATTGAGAACAAAATTATGTAACAATGGTAAATGGAAACCAAAATCGTCAATCCATTGAGGGCTGGATTCAACATCACACCGAAAAACAAAGTCAAAAATTTAAATCACAGTCTGATCCAACTTGCATGAATTTCATCACGGCAACTCATAATCTGACTCAGATGGATGTATGGCCCCCATTTGCTTGTATGCACTCCCGACAATGTCTGAGCATGCTCCTGATGAGACGGTAGATGGTATCCTGGGGGATTTCCTCCCAGACCTGGATCAGGACATCTGTAAGCTCCTGGACAGTCTGTGGTGCTACTTGGTGGAATCCGATGCTCCGATACATAACATTCCAAGATTGTGCAGACCAGTCAATGACATCAGTGCCTTCTTCATCCAGGTACTGCCAATGCACTCTGCCCACAGGAGACTGGGCATTGTCCTGCCCCAGGGGGAACCGAGGGCCCACTGCACCAACTTAAGGTCTAACAATGGCTCAAAGGAGATCATCCCAGTACCTAACAGCAGTGAGGGTATTGTTGCTTACCATGTAGAGGTCTGTGCGAGCCTCCAAGGTATGCCTCCCCAGACCATCACTGATCCGCTGCCAAACAGGTCGTACTGGATGATGTTACAAGCTGCATAACGTTCACCACAGCATCCACAGACTCTTTCATGTCTGTCACATGTGCTCAGTGTGAACCTCCTGTCATCTGTGAAGAGAAAAGGGCGCCAATGGTAAAGCTGTCAATTCTGTATTCACTGGCGAAAGCCAATCGAGCTGCACTTTGATGGGCTTTGAGGACAGGTCCCACTTGAGGACACGTTTGGTCAGAAACATGCACACCAATAGCCAGCTGGAGGTCATTTTGTAGGGCTTTGTCAGAGCTCCTCCTGCTCCTCTTCACACAAAGGAGCAGATACCAATCATGCTGCTGAGTTGATGCCCTTTTACAAACATGTTCATCTCTCCCAATGTAATGGCCCATGTCCTGGTATTTCCTCCATGTTTTTTTGAAACTGCTGAGAGACACAGCAAACCTTCTTGCGACGGCATGTATGAATGTGCCATCCTGGAGTAGCTGGACTAACTGCAACCTGAATTGTGTGCAAGTACCGTCTCATGCTACCAGTAGTGACAATGACACTAGCAAAATGCAAAACTAGAGAAGAATCAGCCTGTAAGGATAAGAAGAGAGCAACTGTCTGTGGCCACCATCTGCCAAACAATTCCATTTCTGGGGGGTGTCTTGCTATTGATACTGCAGTGCACCTGTGGTCACTTTCCTTTTCACCAAAGCAGGTGAAATTAATTCACAATCACTTATGCTTCCAACTGGACAGATTGGTATACCTGAAGCTTAATTCACTTGGTGTTAGACTGTGATGATTAAGTGTTCCTTTAAATTATTAAGTAGTATACGTAAATACATAAATGTATACATTAGATTTTTTACATCAGATTTACAGCAGAGAGTCAGATTAACATGTTAGCTTGTTGGGCAAAAAACAAAACCTTCTGTTGTTATTGTAGCTACTGTATGTAAAACTAACTCATAAGCAGCCATACCACATACACTTGAGAACAGGTAATCCACCTGAAGCTAAGCATGTTCAGGTCCAGCAGTACATGGATAGGAGGCCAACCAGGAAAAGCTTGGGTTGCTGCTAGAAGAGATGTTAGTGAGCCCAGCAGGAGACTCTAAGCCTGTGGTCTGAATGTGGATACCAATGACACACTGCAGTTAACAGGAACACTGTGCTGTAAAAACGGTGTTGTCCTTCAGACAAAATGTAAAACTGAGGTCCTGACTTTTTGTGGTTATAAAAGATCCCTGGGATCTTTCATAAAAGTAGGGTGTATCTTGATGTCCAGGCTAAAACTGTCTAGACATTCTGGACTCCTGATTTTATCTAAATCATCCTCTAATTAGGTCTCTCTGTCTCACCACTTCACCATCTAACAGCTAATGCGTGGTGAGCATACTGGCACAGAGTGACTGCCATCACATCAACCAGGTGGATGCTGCACATTAGCGATGGTTGAAGTGGATTCCCACCCACTGTAGCACTTTGAGTAGAGAGAATATTGTTATATAAATTTAATGAATTATTATAATTAACATTTTATTACACTTATGCAAATATTTATGTAAATTTAAAAATAACACTAACTTAAAAGGATTGTTATTACAACTGCCCTTGAGGAATGGTGGGATGTTCTTTACTGAATTTCTGGTATGTTTTTATACTCATTGTTCTGTCTCTTCCTATTCAACAATGGGTCGACAGTGGGTTAATCTGTAACCCTTTCACTTTCACCTATTACCACAAAGTCATAAATGAGTTGAAAAATGTGGCAAGCACACAGAATATTTCTTTAAAAATTCACAGACACATTCCATTGGTTTGTCATTCTTTTTTAAGCATTTCATAATCGTCTGCATAGTTTTTGTCAAGGTCATAGTTGGCCTTCATGTTGGTGTAGTCTAACTTGGGCCACGCATCTAAAAGCAGAGCTCTCAAAGACAAAGAGGAATGCCTCCACATATTGTTTTTTCTGTGCCAGTATCACTTCCATATGACTTGAAAATGTTTTAGCCCTCTGACAAATTTTTGACTCTGTTATTCTGCTGCAGCCTGGAGCTGTACTTACTGCATCTGCTCCTTATATTCTTAAGCTCCTCCAGGATCGTTTGCAGATTTTCCTTTTTGACAAAGTCCTGTTGATTACACCAATATACATATACACCATTAATCCATTCTACAGAAAACCCATATACAGTATGATAATCAATTATCATGAAGGAAAATGTTGGTGCAACTTCTACTTTTTTCACTGTTATATTGAGGCCTGTCAGAATGCTAGACTGCTCACTCAGAAAGTAAGTTCCTAATCTGGCTTTAAAATGCTCCACAAAGATTTATAGTCTGTTAGCTGGAAAAGTTGTTCAACCTTTAGTCTGGATGCATTTGATGCCAGGACAGAATTCTGTGTGGCAACTCTAGGGCAAATTGTTGCAGTTAGAGCAGTAGCCCATGTATTTATGGTGGGAGGCAAGCTTTGAATTTTACAAGAATAGTTTTTCCTATTCAGTTTAGAGAACGGAAAATAAATAGGCTTCTAAGTTCACAACGTCAATATCCAAACATGTAAAGAGTGAAATGAAATTCTCCCTTGCATGTGCTAATGCGCAACATGCCACAACCCTTCAACACCTCCATGACAGTTTAACTACTAAAGCACTGAAAAACACTAATTTGTTTATCTTTCGTCTTTTCTGTTGTATTTCTCTCTAGTTACCATTTACCTTTCCTAATATCCTTTTTAACCATTGCTTTTATGCTATCACAAGCTCTTATTCCTTTGCAGTTCTTTTTTAGGACATTAATTATCCACTGCACTGTTTTTACTGCTTTTAAATGTTGACATGGACTGCACTGTATGTGAACCTGCTGCAATGTTCTTTGACTGAATCCACACTTAAAAGCTTATCTCAGTTTATCTTTTTTTGACCTTCCTCCATTTGCAGTTTGCCATGTGAACACTATTAAACTAAGATTTGCCTGACACAAATAGGTTATTCCTACTTCACCAGTTACTGTATAACAAGCTAATATATTTACTGGCTGTTACTCTATGAGATTACATACGGTGTTAGCAGTGGAACCATAAGTACAATGCAATACAATACAATTTATTTTTTATATAGCCCAAAATCACACAAGAAGTGCCACAATGGGCTTTAACAGGCCCTGCCTTTTTACAGCCCCGCAGCTTTGACTCTCTAAGAAGACAAGAAAAAACTCCCAAAAAAACCCTTGTAGGGAAAAAATGGAAGAAACCTTGAAAGGCAGTTCAAAGAGAGACCCCTTTCCAGGTAGGCTGGGCGTCCAGTGGGTGTCAAAAAGAAGGGGGTCAATACAGTACAGTACAATACACAGAACAGAACAAATCCTCAATACAGTATAAAAATTTAAATTTTAGAAGTACGGAGTAGAATTTAACAGTAGATGATATCACATAATATGATTTGGATTTGTTTAGAGTCCTGGAGACCTCATCCATCAAGCTGCCTCCCCCATTTGGCCATTCTACAGCTAATCCGATGAAAGGACCCCTCTTTCCCACGATTCCTGCGATCCTCCATCAGGGATGACTTTGCCTTAGGCAGACAAAACAACTTAGCAGGTGGGCCATGGCACCAAATGCCACATTTGAGTACCGAGAAGAGAAACGGAATAGGTGAGGGTTAGTATCAAATTATAACTATCATGTTACTTATGTTTTAGTGCTAATGACTAACAACAGAGATGCAGTCTGTACAGTTAATCAGCAGCTCTAGTCAGGATATGCTAATCTGAAGTAGTGAGTCTTCAGCCGGGTTTTAAAAGCTGAGACTGAAGGGGCATCTCTTATATTAACTGGGAGACCATTCCACAGTTTAGGGGCCCTGTAACTAAAAGCTCGACCTCCCACTGTTATTTTATTAATCCTTGGAATCATAAGCAGACCGGCATCTTTAGATCTTAATGTGCGCTCTGGTTTGTAAGTCATGATAAGTTCAGACAAGTAAGCCATTTAATGCTTTATATGTTAAAAGGAGGATTTTGAAATCTGCCCTAAATTTAACTGGGAGCCAGTGTAAGGATTTAAGAACTGGAGTTATGTGTTCGTATTTTCTTGTTCTTGTAAAAATTCTTGCAGCAGCATTTTGGATTAACTGGAGACTGTATAAAGAACAGTTTGAACATCCAGTGAACACCGCATTGCAGTAGTTAATCCTACTAGAAATAAATGCATGAATTAATTTCTCAGAATCGTGTTTATTTGGAAAGCACCTTAATTTCCCAACATTTTTAAGATAGAAGAAACATGATTTGGACAACTTTGTAATATGCACTTTAAATGACATGCTAGAGTCAAAGATAACTCATAGATTGCGGGTTGATTAAGTAAAATTAATAGTGATTCCAACTGAGTTAAATGACAAAATATTGTTGTGATCAGCGTCATTCCTTCCAACAATTAACATCTCTGTTTTATCTGTGTGTAAAGACAAGTAGTTCTCATCCATTCACTCCTTTAATTTACTAATACAACTAATTAAAGACAACACCAGAGAAACTTCATTTGATCTAAATGAAAGGTATAACTGGGTGTCATCTGCATACGAGTGAAAATTAACATTATGTTTTCTAATGATAGATCCCAGTGGAAGCATGTAAATTGAGAATAGTAAAGGTCCCAGTACTGAGCCCTGTGGGACACCATATCTCACTTCTGTATATAATTATGGAGTGCTGTCAGCACATTTCTGTATATATTGGAATCGATTTGATAAATAAGAACTAAACCAAAGCAAGCACGGTGCCTGTAAGCCCAACATCATTTTCTAGCCTGTGCAGTAAAATAGAATGGTCAATGGTGTCAAATGCTGCACTTAAGTCTAACAACATAATTACAGTGGAGTTTCCTTCATCGGAGGATATCAGAATGTCGTTTACAACCCGTGTTAGTGCCATTTCTGTACTATGACCAGTGCGGAAACCAGACTGGAATTTCTCAAATAAATTGTAATGCGTAAGGTGTGACTGAAGCTGATTGGCAAATACTTTTTCTATTATTTTAGAGAGAAAGAGTAAATTTGAAATAGGCCTATAATTATTTAGTATGTGTGGGTCTAGGTCTGACTTTTTAAGTAATGGTTTAATGACTGACACTTTTAGTGCATCAGGTACTGTGCCATGCAATAATGAACTATTGATAATGGTTAGAACAGGCGCTGCAAGAACATCCAATGCACTTTTTTACTACTTTTTTGGCACTGGATCTAGGGAACAAGTAGTGGACTTCATTTTAGAAATTAAAGTTAAGACTTCCTGCTCAGTTACAGGATTAAAATTACTAAAGTGCTGAATTCAATGTGAGGCAGGGTCTGCTAAGCTAGTATTTGGTTTGTACTGTGATGCTGAGATCTGGGATCTTATATTTTTACTTTTCTCATTGAAGAAGTTCATAAAGTCTGTACTGCTAATATCTATTGGTATTTTGCACTGTAGATCTGAATTTCCATTTGTTAATCTAGCCACTGTTTTAAACAGTACCCAAGGATTTTTATTATTGCTATCTATTATTGTAGAATAGTATTCTGAGTGAGCTTTAAAGAGAGCTTTTTTATATTTTTAACACTTTCTGTCCATGCAATTTGAAAAACATGTAGCTTTGTTGTTCTCCATCTGCGCTCCAGTTTTCGACACTCAAATTTAAGAGCTTGAGTGTTTTCATTAAACCAGGGAGAGTTTCTATGTGCTTTGGTCACTTTTGTTTTAAGGGGAGCCACTGTGTCCAGAGCATCTCTCAAGGTCACATTATACAAGGTCACTAAGAAATAGTGATACTTAGACTTTGTCTTGTCAGATTAATTGTTTTGTGCAGTATATATTTTGACCACTGTCACCACTGTTCAGTTCCCCATAATGGTGGCAACCGTCACTCTTATGCAGTTCAGTAGTTCCCTTGCTCTGTTTTTCCTCCCGCATAGCACTGCCAGTTGCATGCTCTTACACTATTAACTGTGAGCTATCTCTCTGTTAAACATTAAACCTATGGCAAAGAAACACAGCTGCCTTTCAGAAACTCCCTCTTAAACAGTATTTCAATGAGAAACAAACACACACTTACCTGTCCCCTTTGCAGAATTAGCTGAAGTCTTTCAGGTTTACCACACAACATTCTTCTCGCACAAGGTTTAGAACATTTAAAAGGCCAAGCCCCAGCCAACCTAATGACTCATTCTCCTGTCTCCTCTCTGTCTGACTGTGTCTGCTCCAGTTGCTGCTTCCGAGCCACTGAACCCACTTGATGAGCAGGACTTTGTGTTCTTTTGACCCGGAAAGGCAAGCTGGACTGCCATGTTTGATAGCTGCAACCTGTGTGGTTTTTTCCTGTTGACAAACCCCTTCTGAATAAAGTCTTGTGTTGCTACCTACCAGTTCAGCAATAAAGATTTTGTACCTTGGAAACCTAATCCCTTTTCCAGTCTCCTGTGCAACTTTGTGACCCAAGCTTGACAATATATATAGTACAAAAAATAACATGAAAGGGTTAAGTACCAATAAGTAACCACATTTAACAGCATTAAAAATAGGCTAGGTTAAAAAAAATGAAGAATATTAAAAGTGTGGGGCCGGCAGTGCTCTTTCTTTTATGTTGGTCTTAAATGATAACTACTTCTTCTCTTGGGGAGTATTTAAGTTTGTGAATCAGAGTAGGTGTGCTTAGAGGTAGTGTCACTGGTGTTTATCTTGCTCTTTGTCTTTGATTTTAGGGCAGAAAGAGGAAAACATTTAGTATACATGGCCATATTAAATCTTTCCCCTGCCCACCCTTCAAATTAGCCTCCTGAACAGTCACACATGGCAGTATGAATATATATATTATGGTATATGGCCGGCCGTTCATCCCGGCCAATACCCCCTGGCCGCCAGATGGAGCCCTCCCTGCAGCATGGAGGTGCCCCGAATTCCAGCAGGGAATCATGGGCAATAGAGTCTTTATTCACAGCCCTGCTGGATACCATGGGGGCCGACAGAGGACGCCGCAGGGAGGCTCAAGGAATATTTTCCCTACAACCTGGAAGTACGTCCCAGTCATGGGGACAGAAGAAATGACATACTTCCGGGTTGAATAAAAAAGGAGTTGTCATCCGACCCGGAAGTGTTGCAAAGTCACATGGACAGAGAGAGAGAGAAACACTTCCGGGTCAAGAACTTTAAAAAGGACTGTGGGAGATCCCAGGGTTGAACCGAGTTGGGAGGAAGGGTGACTGAGCTGGTGGGAGATGTGGAGGATAATTGTTATTGTGAATTGTATTGTGATTATTGGATTATTGATTTATTATTGGATAGTGGAGGTGGAGGTGCTTCGTGCACTTTATTGTAAAAATAAAATAATTTATTGGACTTTTATCTGGTGTCTGGCTTCTGGTCTGAGGGTTCAAGGGGATAACAGCGCCCCCTATCTGTCACAA
>JANRMT010062854.1:50663105-50700014 GCA_026402145.1 Polypterus bichir lapradei
CAAAAGTTTTGAGAATGACACAAATATTGGTTCTCACATAGTTTGATGCTTCAGTGTTTTTAGATCTTTTTGTCAGATCTTTCTATGGTATACTTAAGTATAATTACAAGCATTTCATAAGTTGCAAAGGCTATTATTGATAATTACATTAACTTTGTGCAAAGAGTCAATATTTGCAGTGTTGGCCCATCTATTTCAAGACCTCTGCAGTTCACCCTGGCATGCTTTCAGTCCATTTCTGGGCCAAATCCTGACTGATGGCAGCCCATTCTTGCATAAGCTTGGAGTTTGTCAGAATTTGTGGTTTTTTTGTTTGTCCACCCACCTCTTGAGGATTGACCACAAGTTCTCAGTGGGATTAAGGTCTGGGGAATTTCCTGGTCAAAGTCCCAAAATTTCGATGTTATGTTTAGTTATCATTTTTGCTTTATGGCACGGTGCTCCGTCATGCTAGAAAAGGTATTGTTGGTCACCAAACTGTTCTTGGATGTTTGGGACAAGTTGCTCTCGGAGGATGTGTTGGTAACATTCTTTATTCAGTGCTGTATTCTTAAGCAGAATTGTGAATGATCCCATTCCTTTGGCTAAGAATCAACCTCACACATGAATGGTCTCAAGCAGCTTAACTGTTGGCATAACACAGGACTGATGGTAGCACTCACCTTTTCTTCTCCAGACAATCTTTTTTTCTGGATGGCCCAAACAATCAGAAAAGGGGATTCAACCGAGAAAATTACTTTACCTCAGTCCTCAGCAGTCCAATCACTGTACGTTTTGCAAAATATCAGTCTGTCCCTGATGTTTTTCTTGGAGAGATGTGGCTTCTTTGCTGTCCTTCTTGACACCCCTCCATCCTCCAAAAGGCTTCACCTCACTGTGTGTGCAGATGCACTCATACCTGCCTGCCATTCCTGAGCAAGCTCTACAATGGTAGTTCCCTGATCCCGTAGCTGAATCAACTTTAGGAGATGGTCCTGGTGCTTGCTGGACTTTCTTGGACACCCTGAAAACTTCTTCACAACAATTGAACCCTCTCTATTCTAACTCAATCAGCATGACAGAGTGATCTCCAGCCTTGTCCTCTTCGACACTCTCCCCTGTGTTAACCAAAAGATTTGCTGAAATGATGTCACAAAGTCCTTTTATGGCAGGGCTGAAATGCAGTGAAAATGTTTTTTTGGGGGGAGATTAAGTCCATTTTCATGGCAAAGAGGGACTTTGCAATTAATTGCAATTCATCTGATCACTCTTCATAACATCCTGGAGTATTTGCAAATTTCCATCATGAAAACTGAGGCAGCAATCTTTGTGAAAATTAATATTTGTGTAATTCTCAAAACTTTTGGCCATGACTGGGTTTAATATATACTAAATTCATGACACTTACAGGACTGTTAAAAATGACAAAAATAGACCTGGCAAACAAAGTGACATTGGGCCAGTGCAAGTCCTATGTGGGAAGCCAGTACATGGGGCTACATCAGCCCAAAAGCAAGAGACCTCCAGTTTGGTCATGAACATGGAAAAAAAAATCCATATCTTACTTGTCTATACATCCATTTTCAATATATATTTATCCAGTGTGAGGTTGAGGGATAAGAATCCCTGGACAGGTCACCAGCCCATCATAGGGTAAACACACACACACACACATCAGTGGCTAATTTGGTGTTACCAGTCCACTTAAACTGCATGTGTTTGGACTGTGGAAGGAAACCCACATAAATATGGGGAGAACATGCAAGATAATGTGGCTTTAAACTATTTATTCTTACAAAATGCCTTTCTATTTTTTAATACCAGTCCAACTTTTTTCCTGAACAAGAAAATCATGCCAAGAATATATAAAAATGTGCAATTTTAGCCGTTATAAAAATAATTATATTTATGCTTTTACAATCAAAATCTGAAACCCACCTACAATACTAATCTACAGCATTACTTACTCTGTGACGACATTAAAAAGCTAGGAACTCCAGGGATCCTTATGACATTTGCCTAACGTTACCACATCACCACAGAGCTAAGGAGGAATTTAGTGGACTTGTCCTGCCAGTAATTACCTTAAGGGGAGCTTTGTTAAAGGTCCCATTGTAGTAGCCCTCACTTTGGGCCTGTGGGTTTTTCCAAACCCACACTCCCAACAGTCTGCCCCACATCAGCCACTGCATGTATGTTTCCTGGAATGTGCTATTTTTTTGGAAATATGTTGCATATTACTGTCAGTTTTGGCGTTAAGATTACAAACATTGTTGTCAAATCAGTTTCTAATATCCAACAAATATTCAGGGAGGCATGTAACTGCCATACTTGATTTTAGCATTAAAGGGAAATGTGAATTAATTTATTGATCAAAATCAGTTAGTAAGGATTAGCAACATGTGATGCTGAGAGTAAAGTTATCTGAAAGGCCTCAATATTTCAGAAAAGCTTTATTCCAGTTCGGAACAATTTCAAGTGGTCTACAGATTATTTTCTTTTACTTGACCAATACAAAAGACATATATTTACAACAGTTATTCATTATATCTTAAACAAATGTTTGCAGAAGATGACTGGACTTTTTTCTTATCTTTGTGATTTATTTTTATAGTACTTATATCAGGGTGTTAGTGTTGTAAAATAAGGCTATTCTGGGGCTTTAGCATTTCCAAGATTTGATGCTGTGGACTAGAATGACTACTGTACAGTATACTTAATTAAGATCCTAGCTGCTGCCTGTGTTCATTTTCTGTATTCATCCCATGTCTATGTGGGGTTCCTTCAGGTATTCTGTTTTCACTTCTCCTTTCTTTTATATACATATTAGACTTATTGGTACCAGCAAATGTATGTCTCTGTGTCCTTTAATGGGCTGATATCCTCACTACATATGACCTCTGCCTTGCCTATGATGATGTTGGTATGGCCTTTGATTCCCCATAACCTTGCTGTGGAAAAAGAGTGATTAGAAAAATATTGAATGGAGACCACAATAACAGAAACAAATGTCATTGGTAGATCCTTTACACAGGACACTTTTCCTAAAATACACCATCAAAAGTTGATTCAAAAATCAAATCTGCAAAGAAACACAATAAAGTGAAACATTTATTTCTATTTTCATACAATGATGTAGCTCGAAGTACTTTATAAGATTTTAAGGTAGAAATTACATGCAAAGAAAAACAGATTAAAATTATAATATACAATATGTAGGCCAGGGTTTAGTAAGAATGAAATGACTTACTAAAAGACACAAGCCTAATATAAGAGATTTGCAGAAAATGTCAGCCAGCTCTCGTTCAAGACTGCTAAAATCGGTGTAGCATATGTCCTTTCATAACAAACAGTGACTTCTTTTTTCTGCAAAAAGAGCATCTGAGTCAGGTTGCATTTCTTCATATATTGAGTCTACAAATTAAGAAGTACTGGTAAGACATTTAGGAAATCTTTCAAATTTCAAAATGATAGCAAACTGAGCAGTAGCCTTTTTTAATAAAATTGTATTGATTTCTAGAAGTATGCATTACAATGGAAGACATATAATAATAGTACGATCAAACTCACATTGATATGAGCAAGACATAGAAAAATCAGTCTAATTCAAAGATTTTCAATCTGGAAAAAAGATTTGTTAATCTAAAGCAACACTAAAAACCCAAGTCAGAGACTTAAGTAACAAGACATGGGCAGGACCCCAAAATAATTTTTTCCAGATTCTAAAGAAAATTTCTGCTTTTTATTTCTAATTTTATCTAATAAAACACATCATTCTCTCAATGAGCTATGGAGGGTGCATTAGAATTCCTCCAGTTGAGCACAAATAGTCAATGTATTAACAACGTAGGTGTATGAAATCTCACGGGGTTTATCAGTAGATATTTTAGTTCAGTCTGGTGTTACTCCAGACATTGCTGTCAGAGGAATTTGAATGATTGTAAATATGACATTATCTAAGAAATAATCAATTTATCTTTGTCCAAAAATGTCTAAATTAATGTACAGACCCAAAACATATGGTCTTAGCAAGGGTAGAACAAGATAACATAGTTCACAATTACGGTTCAATTGCTGATATTCACCAGAGGATGTTGGTTTATGCAGATCTCTAAGCTGTTTGGGTAATCATCTTGTGCACACTTTACGGTACCATAAGTTGTCATGCACTGTGGCATGTGCAGTTCCATAGCTGATATCCAAATGTGCTGAAACAGTGGACAACATAATCCATTCGTGTTGTTTGAAGACATTTGCTATATCAATGTGGACTTGTGTGTGCGACTTTGATGGCCATGCAGATCGAGCTTTGTTGGTCTACCCATTTATAAAATGCTTTTGAGTCATGGTGCTTTCATTTCCATATTGAGCCAACATCCACATGTGAATTTCAGCAGGTTTCACTACCTCTGCCCATCCTAAACCTCACTACTATGGCATGTTGTTCAACAATGGTGCAATCCTGCAGCATAGCATCCATGTTCATTTGTTCTTGATTTCAACTAGACTAATGGCAGAGAGCTGCACTGTGCATGTTCAAAAAATGAAATAAACATTTTGTTGAATGAGTGTGTTTTGCACAAATCTATATGGATTCAGTGTTGTGAATGATCAAATTCCAGTCCTTGTCTAAGATATTAGTTGAAAGATCTGTTTCTCTGCATTGTGTAAGATTGTCTAATGATGTTCATCATGACAATAGTTGATAAAGTCTACAAACACTGCTAATGTCCTCATCCTCCATCCATCCATCCATTATCCAACCTGCTATATCCTAACTACAGGGTCACGGGGGTCCGCTGGAGCCAATTCCAGCCAACACAGGGTGCAAAGCAGGAAACAAACCCCGGGCAGGGGGCCAGCCCACCGCAGGTCCTCATCCTTACCAGCTAAAATATTTTCAAGTGTAGTCATCATTGGAGGGTTCTGGAAGTTAAGCAGATTCTTTTAAAAAAAGTTTCTGACTTGTAATTAAAATTAATTAAGTTTATTAAGTGAAGGTCATATTTACAACAGAGTTGATCAAATGATGCAAACACATTGCCCTATAATGATCTCTGAAAGTCCACATAATTATGAATTAAACAGTTTATAGCTGAGTGAGGGCTTGAGTACAGCTTGATTCTGTAATGGACCTGCAGAAAACAGCAACTCTGATTTAAAATGTTTCCTACACTGGTTCAAACTTTGGATTAAGTGAAGCAGAATTGGAGTATTAAATATTGACAATAAAAGTTATACTGCAGCACAGATCAACACATAAATAATAAATAGCAAAAAACATGACTTAGCAAGAACATTAATGTTAAAAAAAAGGAAATTTAACAAATAAAAGACAAGGGATGGAGCACTGAGTAAACCATTCATTCAGCATGAAAAATATTATTTTAAAAGAGTAATTTTGCACAAATGAAAACTTTCTTATTGTTTAACCATAATTTTCAAACATGTAATAATCACCCTAATACAAGGATGAACAACTAATCATTTAGATTAAGATAAAGATATAGATAAATATAGGATTCATAAAAATTAAATGCAGCTTCTCTCTGAAAGTTTCTTTAATCAAAATATTAATATATTCATTTTAATTAAAATAATCAGGCACTTTGGATGAATGTACAGTATGTGCACCATATACAGTGGCAGCAATACCTCATTAAATGTCCTTAAAATTAAATTATAAATATCAATGCAGCAGCTTTCCATCTACTATTTATCTGTAATCAGCTAATGCCAGGAGAGATCACTGTGTAAAAATCAGTTTAAGGGCAGGGCGACTGAAACCTCTAATTTACTTCTATTCCTTGTCTGTTACTAGTATAGTCAATATGTTTTTTTTTCATTTATAGACATCTATCTATCTATCTATCTATCTATCTATCTATCTATCTATCTATCAGTGTTAGTACACTGCTTAGCACTATAGCTTCATATCTCCTCGAGGCCAGGTTCCACTTCTGTGTGAAGTCTGCAGGTAATCCTCATTCTGTGTGGGGTATTCTCTAACTGCTTTGATTTTCCTTACTAATAGAATATAAAAAATCTGACAAATGAGAGGAGACCATTCCATCATGCTCAGTTGTTTAGCTAATAACTAAGCTGTTCCCAATTATGTGCCTGTTCTTTTAATTGCTAACTCAGCAGATGGATGCCCCATCCAAGGTTGTTTGAGCCTTCAAAAAAAATCTCAAATAAATTATGTTTTCAGAATATTATGTTTTGTTACATATGTAGATAGTAGAAACTTAAACACTCTGAAGAAATCTGTCATATACTGCACAGCAACAGTGCTGAAACCTGTCACTGTAACTCACAGTTCTAAAATAAAAAATAAAGGCAGAAAAGTGACTGATTCACCATCTTAGCTATAAAAAAGTTATATCAATTCCATAGCAACCATTTGTCGTACAAAATCAGATAATGCATTTAATGGACTCCACCTGCATACAGTTAAGATGTTTCCAATGAGTTCAATTTAAATTCATCTGTTTCTGGGAAATATCACAGTTAGTCATTGCAACTAAAGCTACATTATAAACACAAAAAATGTTGATAGAAAATCCAACATACAGCTATTGAAAAGCAAAAATTCAAGAAAGTGTTTAAGAAGATGTCCAATTCATTGTTGTGCAGTGAATAAAAGCAAAGCTGTTTTGCCTTGCTGCTTCACATGCAGTTTGAGCTGGCATAAAGAGACACAGGAGGCAAAAGCACTTTAAAAAGACTGCAGGCTCCAAGAGGCAACTTGAAGACATACTTGTTCACATGATGAACATAACAAAGAGGGAGTCAAGTACCCCCATCCCTGGTATATGGACAGATAACAGCTTCAAGCTACATTGTCATTGGTATATGAATGGGAACCAAGTTATTGCAGTTATTGCACTGATAAAAATAAATGAAGGACTCTTGTCATCAGTGCACTAATGCAAACAAGATTCAAACCAATTATAATTAAGAGGTGCAGAGCCTTCGTAATCCGGGTAAGGTCAGGCGTCCTTTGTGGAGACACTAACTGCAACAGAGAGATTCACATGACAGCTTGCCTGCAGCCAAGGGGGAATCTGACTTTTGTGGTGGCTGCTCCTTTTCTTTGGAATGGCTTGCCATTTTATATTAGGTCTGCTCCAACATTTCCCATTTTTAAGTCATCATTAAAGTCTGATCTCTTCTCACTGGTTTTTGACCCTGTAAGAGGTTGACATTCTGTCTGTCTGTTGTATGTTGGCTCATGTACATTCATGATTATAAATATGTATGCATGGGTATGAGTATTTTATCTGTTATGTATTGGCTGGTTATGTTTGCAGTCCTGTGATATGTATAATACCCCCAGGCTGCCAGATGGAGCCCTCCCAGCAGTATGGAGGTGCCCCGAAGACCATCAGGGAGTCATGGACTTTATAGTTTTTATCCTCAGCCCTGCTGGGTACTACAGGGGGCGCAAGAGGGAGCTGCAGGGAGGACCGAAGACTTCTTTATGCCCTATAACCCGGAAGTGCATCAAAGGAAGAGCGACGTGCTTCCGGGGTGAAGAAGAAGGACTTGTACCTGACCCGGAAGTAATATTGAATCACATGGACTGGGGATTGGGAACACTTCGGCGTCAGGGAGAATAAAAGGACTATGGGAGCTCCCAGACGGCGAGCTGAGCTGGGTGATAGGGTGGCAACGTGTCTGGGAGTTGGAGGATTGTATTATTGTTATTGGTTATTGTGATTTATTTATGAATATAGTGGAGGACAGGGTGCTTTGTGCACTGTGGCAATTTAATAAAGTCGATTATTGGACTTTTACCTGGTGTCTGGAGTCTTGGACAGGGGTTCAGGGGAGCGATACAGTCCTAAACTGTCACAATATATATATATATGCCTATTTTACCCTTTCTTCTACAGCACTTTGGTTTAGTTTGAGCTGTTGTAAATGTTCTTTATAAATAAAGTTTGACTTGACTAGAATTGACTTGTTCCAAGACTATGAGACACCCAACCAAAATCCAACAAAGAGAGAGAGATATTTTAAAGGCTATGCCACTGAGGCATATGGGGTGCCTGTGTCTTTCTTGGTTGTTGTATAGTCTTTTGTGGAGTATCCTCAGATTTTTAAGTGATTTGCAAAATATGCTGATGATTGATAAACAATCTGTATTGGTAATGTTTTCTAGTGTTTCAGTAGAGCTAGCCAATCTGTAGTAAGGATAAAGTGATTCTGAAATAAAGTGCTGTGCAGAAATCAAATTAAAAACTACAGGCAGGAGACTCATAACCAGAAAACAAGAAAGTGATCATCAAAACCATACTCACGGCATAAATTTCAAAGTCAAAAATCCTTATCACCATTCTATTGTCCTTTACCTGACTCACTACAAAAAAAAATCATAAATTTGTCTGAAAAAGTATCTTTAGTCTAAGGCACACCACCATTTGTATAAGTGGGACATAAGAACACAATGTCTCATGTAACTGTCAAAGCCAACAGTATGATTGGTGCTATTCAGAAATGGTCAAAAAATTTGTTACCAGAATAATGCCAGAAAAATAAATTACTAGAAAACAAATGTGAAACAAGTATTAAAAGTAAGAAAATACACATATAATGTAATATTCATGTGTAATTGTAGACTTTAGTTACAGTAGCTGGTGTGAAAGCTATCACAATTTTATTTATTACATGTTTTTGTAATAGTGAGTCTTTTTCAAAAATGACAGCGATGACAGAATGTAATTATATGTAATAGTAACGTGCAAAAAAAAGTTTTTAATATCATTTTACAGCATCAAGAGGCTGAAATTGCTTTCATAGACACTAGATTACAACTGAATTGTTAGTAGCTGGATGTGGCAGGTATGTGCCTAAGTGCTGTTCACATTTCTTACACATAAAAGTTTTAAAAGTAATACCAGCTACAGGTTTAAAATCTGTGCCGAATTCTAAAGCTATAATAGCTGGCTGCATCTGAACATGATAGATAGAGGATTATTGTGGCACTTTGCTGATTAATTATAGTGTCAGATTAGTACTGAATCATAATTATTTTTAGAAATGCAGCTGAGAAGTTGTTTTTAGTGAAACAAAAATTATGAGTCTATGTTCAACCATCATTCATACATTTCTATATAAGTAAATTTGCTTTCATTTTTTACATTTTTATGGACATAAACATCATGTCACTTACCTGCTCTGATTTCAAGGAGTAGAAGTGAGCTGCTGTGACTGTGGTTTGTGCCTGATGCCGCACAGCCGCAGAGATGAGCACTAGGTGGAGCGAAAGCAGAAGTTGTTAGCTTATAATGAGAGCTGCTGCTGCATTCTGGTACGGTAAGGGACAGTACTTACTTACCTTGTACAGTGATGAATAAATGAGCAATAATATTACTACTGTATAAAATAATTAAAGAATATTATTATTAATGGTTGAATAAATAAATATATACAGTATCAAACAGCATACTAGGGTTGCAACTAATGATTATTTTGGTAGTCGACTAATCATTTAATTTTCTTCCCGATTAGTTGATTAGTCACGATTATTTCATCCCTGACTATTTTGATGCCTGTGACCTGTGGTTGCACATCCTGTTCTAGGCTCCAATGCATGTCTTACCTCATCTGCTTACGTCTGTCCACCTGTGAATGTCACCCTGATGTCTCTGCATTAACACAATTAAAATTCATAATAATCACATTAAAATAACAACCAGTGAAACATATTAATTTGAAAATAATCAATGTTTTATATTAGTGTGACCATCACAATAAAAAAGAAATACATTCAACAATACAAACTAAAGTGCACATAGTCTTTAAACAAAAAAAGTGCATTTAACTTAACTAAAAATGGCCACTGGTGTGTCTTAAAGTCCAAAAGTTTAAATAAAGCTTCAATACAAATAAAATAAAACAGTAATGTACGGTTTATAAAAGATTCAGTTCATATATTCCTGATTGCAGTGCAGGAACGTGAGCATTTCAACATGCTCTGGTGTGAGGCTGGCTCTCTTCTTTCAGACAATGTTCCCAGCTGCTGAGAAGAGATGCACAGAGGGAGTAGAGGTAGCAGGAATACACAAGAATGATTTTGCAGACAGAGAAAGGTGCTTTAATCATCACACTATGAAGGAAAAGTGTTGTTGTTTATCACATCATGTACTATATTAAGCCAAAATAAAAAAAATAACGGACTAAAATATGTAACAAGCTAATTACTGATATTCTCCAAAACGCAAGTTACGTAATGTTAGTTAGAGATGGTTTACTATTCACATGAACTCAAATATTATACGAAAAAAGAAGAAAAAAAAACTAGGATGGCTCAGCTACTCCTGTTCACTCATTTACCATAGCTCCAAACACGTTAGCAAACATAACTGAAATTATATTCACTTAACCCTTTAAACGCCACAACTGGCTAGAGTCTGGTCCAGTGCAATTTGGAAGCACGCCAAGGCCGAGTATATGCGGCAACATACATTCGGCAACATACATTCATTGAACTCCGCAACCTGCTAAAATTGTTTCTCAGTGCAATTTACCAGCACGCCAGAGCCAAGTATATTGGGCGATGTATATTCATTGAATGCTGCAACCGGCTGTAATCGTGTCTCAGTGCAATTTGCCAGCACACGGGGGGCCAGTACATTCATTCATTTGGTTGCACACCAGAGCTGATCAGTCAGTGCCGTACATTCGTTGAGCATCCAGCTCATGAGCACTGCCAGCCCCGGCAGAAATGCAGCACCACTGTCTGTGGAATTCAGCTGCTGCACTAGACGAGCCTGCAATCATCAGCGTTTACCTCTGTGTGTTTGTGTGCAGCCAGTTCAAGTGCAGTTGGCTCGGTGATTTACTGAATTTCAGCTTCAGTTGCACCTTGAACATATAACAATAGATTGTTGCAGTAGTTTTATTTTTATAGTTTACTTGATGTTTACTTAAAAAGTGCAGCTAAAAAGTATTTGGCATCCAGGGGTGCATTAACCCCTAAGTATGTGTTATTTTAAGGGTTAACTATCATTGTCGAAACCTTGATATACACATTATAGTACAAATATCAACGTTAACACGTGACGCTAACTTTACTCGCTAAAACTTACCTTTCAAGAGACAGCGGCATCACAGCTCCAGGATGCTTACATTTCAGATGCTCATGCATCGCGGTGGTGCGGCCGTGAAAAGAAAGCTCCGCTTTGCATAATCTGTATTCAACTTTTTTTCTTTTTCAGTGAAGTGCTCCCACACTTTAGAAAGTTTCTGTCTCAATTTTTTTCCATCTCCACTATCCGACTCGCCATTGCAACCACGTTTATTTTCCTCTACATTCTTCTTCTCCTCAGATGTTCTTCTTCGTTGGTAGGACTGTGTGCAGTTTTGACAAACAATAACAAATGATAATGCTCCCAGACGTTCATGTAGTGCATTGCAGTTACAAAAACCAATGTGCTTCTTTGTGACTGGAGCCTCTATTGAAGGTTCTGTTTATGATGTGTCAACAATAAAAAATCTGCAATGACGATTTTTTGTAGTCAACGTCGTCGATTACGTCGACTAATCATTGCAGCCCTACAGCATACCTTCCTTATATAGTAATATTTGGTCATCCAGTCCTGCCTACATCTGACTTCACCCAAAACTCCATCTCCTGCAGAGAGGAGTACTTGCATAGTGAGCAGAACTTCAGGTATTTCACTTTTTCGCTGCCAAAAATACAAAATGATGTGCAAGTTAATGTAACTGCTCTCAAGGTAAAGCTGAAATACTAAACTAAATCACAGTTTAATTTGTACAGAAGGTTTCTCTGTTTTAATATAGATGAGTCTGAAAATTCATCAATGCTTCTCAGTGAAAGATTTTGAAATTTCGAAGTATAGTGTGCTGTATTCAAAAAATCTTAATGAAAATTGAACTTACCTGACAAATTTTCTTGAAGGAGAAATGTATTCAATTTTAACAAAGTCAGCCCACTGGGAGCTAGGTTGTTTCATGCATACAGGCAGACATGGTTTTCCAAGCAAATACTATATGTGAATTATCTTAAAATGAAGCAGACTACTTGATAACACACCAAAGTGCAGTACCATAACAGTATGGAGAAATTCTAGAGGAATGTTTGTTCTAAAAGATTCCTGGGGAATGACAGCAGATGAATCTTCCTGAGGAAAATTTCATCAAACATATAGCCAAAGCATTACAGAATAGGATTAAAACCAAAAAGTTAAAAACACCTCAGTGCAATTGAGAATATGCAGGAGTTAAAAGTTAATCTTCACCAGTTTTTCCTATCAATTATGAGAAAACTTTAACGATTTTGGAAAAAAGAATGGCCAATAGTTGTAGTGATCAAATGTGTAAATTTGATTCTAGATATTTCATGGTCTGCAATTTTTATCTAAAGTCTCTTTGTAAGTTAAGCTATAGCAATGGGGATGTATGTAACTTTTTTTTTTATTAGCCTTTTTGTTTAGTTTATAGTGTGAGACTTGCCCGGACACCACCAGTTGGAAACTACATCTTTATAAAAGCACACGTTTATTAAACCACAAAATAAAGTCCCGTACACAACACACAGTGCTCCCAGCACCAAATCACCCCTATTGCGGGCTTCTTTCAATGTCCATGGCAGCCTTTTCTCTCCTCACGGGAGCTTCGTTCTGCTCCCACTCCCGACTCTAGCTCCCAGATTGTAGTGAGGCAGCCCCTTTTACTGTATTTCTACCCGGATGTGCTCCAGGTGCCTGGTGACGTGTGGCGGAAGTGCTGCCCTTTGCACCAGAAGCACTGTGGGCGTCCCTGGAAGGCTCTTCCTCCATTTTCCCGGGTGTGCCGGAAGTAAATGTTTCTCGGGTTCCATGAAGCTTGAAGCGCCCCCTGGTGGTGGCCACGGGTCCCAACGGGTTGGAACCTCCTTGCTCCTCTCCCTTGGTCCTCTCCTAACCCAGGGTGGTTGCCCCCTCATGACCCGGAAGATATAAATGCCACCTTCCGGTCCTTCCAGGCGTCCCAGCTGTGTAAGAACCCATCTGTGACAATAGTTATATGGGTGCTTACCTTGAGTATTGAAAGGTGGTGTCATTAAGAGGACTTTGGTAGAGATGACCAGCAGGGCAGCTGCACAGGTGTGCACATCTGTAGCAGTGAGCGAGGGAGAGTGGTGGAGTGCTACACCACTTGACCCAGTCGTATGAGAAAAAGGCCCTAGAGAGAGATACAAAGATTGATAAACTACCAGAGATGATGATGATAATAATAATAATAATAATAATAATAATAATAATAATAATAATACATTTTGTTTATATAGTGGATTTCCCATGAGTAGTCAAAGTTGGAGCATTTGAGGTTGTGCATGCACGTGAGAGTGGTTCACAGATTTATGTTTTTATTTCTGGGTTATGCGTGCTGGTAATTGGAGGGGACTGGGTAACGTATTTTTCACGATTGACGGAAGGGATTCCTAGAGTGTATAATAATAGGAAGAGAGAACATACTCTATTGTCTCCTAGAGCACAGAAAAATGGGGATAATGTGGTGAGCTGGGACATTGGTTTAATTTGATTTAGTTTTCTTCTTCCATTGAGTAACCTGGGAAAAGGCAAAGGACTGGGATTTTTGTGGTGTTTTTGACTCTGCAGGTCTTGGTGTCCCCTCGAGCAGCCTGGACTGTCACTGATTTCTTGTCCCATTTTTGCAATGTTTTTCTTCTTATTTCATCATCCATCCATCCATCCATTATCCAACCCACTATATACTAACTACAGGGTCACAGGGGTCTGCTGGAGTCAATCCCAGCCAACACAGGGTGCTAGGCAGGAAACAAACCCTGGCAGGGCACCAGCCCACCACAGCTTATTTCATCATATTTATTCTTATATACATTGTGGATGCTAGAGGCGCTGTTGCCCCGTTAAACCCACAAGACAGACGTCCAGGACACACGTTTAAAAGCACCAAGAATAATTTCTTTAAAATTCTTAAATAAAGTGCACAAAGCACCGCACAGTCCACAATTCTCCAATCAATAATACTAATAATCAATAACAATAATCCAATTCTCCACTCCCAGCAGCTTCGTCACCTAACCTCCCAACTCCAGCTCTCTCTGCTGGGTCTTGACCAGTCCTTTAAACAGTCCATGACCCGGAAGTACTCCATCTCTTCTTCCGGGTCAATGCCACATCATCCTTTCTTATGTAGCCCGGAGTTACTGCAGACTTCCGTTCTCATGACTCCAAAGTACTTCCGGGTTGTCTAATAGTAGGAGTCCCCGGGTTCTTTGTGAGCTCCCACTGGCGGCACCCACAGCACCCAACAGGGCTGAGGAAATGGACTCCACGTCCCAGGATGCTTTGAGGGAATCCAGGGAACCATTGCCGTCCAGGGGAGCTGCCACCTAGCGTCCCGGGGGATGCAGTGCCCTGAAAAACCTGCTCTTCCTCCCAGCCAGACTGAAATGTCGGCCGTCCATCACAACATGAACTGTGAATAAATTGACATATTTTTTCATTTTTTTGATTGATTCACTTAACTTCAAATTTTGACATTTGGATATTTTCATGACACCCTGTTTTCAATAAAGAACTGTCTCTTTTTGTAGCATCTTGTCTGTGTTTTTCTAAGTCACCCTGGTTAACTCTCAGCATGAATACTCGGTACCCCATGGTCGGACTGTTGCAAGATACTGTATGTAGTGGGTATGGTGCTTCATAGTGCAGTTACCAGTTATTGATTCAAAGAGCTTAATTTCTTACAGAATTATTTATTTTCCTAATTTTTTGATTCAATAAATGCTTATAGTTTTCTTTCAAAATTTTCAATGGCAAAACATTTAAAACCTCTATATTGTAACACAGTAAAATAAAAAAAAAAACATTTAAAAGTTGTAAACAATGCCTATGGGCACTTTAGATAAAATCATGTATTCTTTACAGGAACTGCAGGTCACATCTTTCAAAGTGTGCCATATCACTTTTGACGTTCTTGTAATATTAAACTAGTGTTGTGTAGTGATTCTTTTGCAGTGTCTTATTTTCATTGCATTTAATTGTGTAGCATTATTATTGATACCATCACTTCATTCAAATACAGCTTTAGATTCCCATATACAGTTTTCCAAGTTGCATTTCTTTCACTTCTCTAGTTTTCCACCCTTCTAGAAGAAAATATATTTTGTACTGCAATAATTCGAATATATTGCTTTACAAATTTTTGATACTCTTGTATTAGAGTAGAGAGTGATTAATACATCAATAAAGTATTACAGAAATTAATAAATCAATTAACTAATCAAGAAGTTGTTATAGTACCACAAATACATTATAAATTACATGCATTTGCACTAATCACATAAAAAGTGTTCAGTGGTCTGTTTCCTTGCTAAAATTACAATATTGTGAAATGTATGTTGAAAACTTTTTATTTCTGCAGTTATTCATGGAGGCAATACTAAAAAGAACTAGAAAACAACATCAGCAGAAAACTTTGGGTGCTATAAATTATTATGACTTTACGTTACTCAAATTGAAAAAGTGAACACATTGTGTGCCATTTTAATGGGCGCCCTTGACATGATGCTGCTTAATGTTTATCAAAGTTTTTTTATTGTATAGTCAGAACTCTACACAATTTAAGAGTTTGAAGTTGAACTAGACCAGGGGTGCCCAATGCGTTGATCGTGATCGACCGTTAGATCGCAAAGGTAGTGCAGGTAGATTGCTCTGCATTCAAATAGAATTTTTTTTAAATGTTAGTCTATCATATATCCTTCCTATGGCATTTGCCACTTGATTGACATACAGCGCGGCCAGTCTGAGATCTCTTTTCTTCTAACACACTGCTCATCCCGCACGCATGATCGAATGCGCAAGCTACTACAAAACTCCAGCTGCAATCTAGTTAGCCTTCCAATTTATATCGACTAAAGAAGGGATTTGAAAAAAAAATTTGTTTGGGGAGGGTATGGGCTGGATGTGGAATTGGAAGAAGATTTTTTTTCTCACAATGTCACAATCAAAGTGCGTTTATCTGATCTGTCAATCTATCATTGCTATTGCAAAGAAGGAAAATGTGGAAAGGCACTTTCGAACTGTTCATAAAAACTACGAAATTGACTTTCTTCCAAAAAGCGATCTGAGAAAGAGAAAGGAGAGGGAACTAAAATCACAGTTAATCGGACAGCCGTCATTTTTCACTCGGCGGAATTCAAAAGCAAAGGCAGACCCACCGAAGCATCGTTCCGGGTGAGTCACTTGATCATTAAGCATAAGAAGTCCTTCCAAGATGGAGAGATGATAAAAAGAGGCCTTCATTGAGACAGATGGCTAGGGAGAAATTCCTGCTGAGATTTCAAGACCTCTGGCCGGAGAAAAAGGAGTTTCTCCTTGTCATTAAACATGCAGTATACAAGCAACTTAATAACGATCAATGGCCGCTAGACTTGGCATTTTTTTTCTGATCTGACCAACATGTTGAATGAGCTTAATTTACAGCTGCAAGGAAAAGAGAACTCCATGGTCAATATGAGTAGCTCAGTTAATGCTTTCAAACGAAAAATGCAACATCTGTCCTCAGAGCTGCAGCGCCTTGATTTGGGGAAAATCCAAAACCTCGCGTCAGAGCTGGAGAAGCAATGGAAGGCGTGTGAGCAACTTGACAGTGTACGCTACACAGAGCAGATTGAAAATTGCCTGTCAGACTTTGACAGACGGTTTCAAGACTCAGCTTTACTTGAGCCAATCGCTACATTTAAGGGCTATCCATTTAGGGAAAATGTTGAGGGTGATTCACTCGCATCAGAAATTGCAACACTGTTTCACCTAAAACTCCTCTACAGTGGAGGATGAGATTTTGACACTACAGGATGACATTCAGCTGAAGTCTGGGGCTCTTGGACAGTTTTGGAATTCACATAGGAAAAGTACCCAAACATGAGGAAATGTGCTACCTCCTTGACTGCATTATTCGGCTGTACTTAATTATGCGAGTTAGCCTTTTCCCACATGAATATTATTAAATCCAAATACTGTAGTGACCATAAATGTATTGAATTGTTATTGTACCATAAAGGTTATTCAGTTATGCAAGGTACGACAACATATATTTTATGTATAAAGTATACTCAGTATATATATATATAGCATTTTTAATGTAGGTAGATCATTTTGACCTGGTCATTTTAAAAGTAGCAAGCCGAAAAAGTGTGGGCACCCCTGAACTAGACCATAATGATTAGTCAGGAGACATCTGCCAGCTAATATATTTAACTGGAAGTAGAGAGTAATAAAGCAGAAGTTCTGTTTATTTGGGCAAGTTCAGCCATTTGGTCAAGAATAATAATAATAGTAATAATATTAATAAAATGGAAATCACAATGTTAAAATGATTTACTTGTACTGGCTGCTCGCCAAAGACAGTAATTAAAATTATGTATGTACCTTCAGTAGACTTTCTGGCAGTGAGTGCAGAATGTGAAACGTCTCTCCCAGATCTGGGAGAATAGCAGAAGCACAAAACATCTTGGAGGCATTTTCAAATAAAAAAGTGCAACATGAACACAAGAGCCATCTCCCTAGAGGAGTCATTTACACCGTGTAAATCACAAGAAGCAATAACCTTTGCATTATACAAGAATTAGAAAAGTGCCGGATTCTGATGAAAGGTGGGGTAGAGACTGGAAATCTGAATGCAATGTAATTTAATCCTAACCTTTTATGATGTTACTTTGGCTGAACAGTTGAATGTTTCAACGGATAGAAGATATCTCAATTTTTACTCAAATCTAACAAAATTATGTATTTGTCCCATATTCAGGCATTTAGTGAAGAGAGTATGAGGAGGTATACAAAACCAAATGTTATCTGTCTCACAACAAATAATATCAATTTGTATTATTTTAAAAAATGTATTAATAGGTTTATGTGGTGTGACATTTATACAGTACCACCAACTTTATGAAACAAAGATTAGGTCGACAGAAACAGCAAAAACAGAATGTATTATGTATTATAATGTGGAACTGGAATCAAAAATTCACTCTTGAAGCTACCCTACATAAGAAATCTTTAGTGAACTAGGAAGATTTGAGAATGACTTGTGTGATCCGAATCTTGACCTAGGTTTTAAAGATTTCTTATTACTATGGTGTTAGCCATTATGAATGTAGTGAGATGTCAAGCAAAATGTCACCCTTTATTGGCTAACTAAAAAGATTAAAAAATGCAAGCTTTGGAGGCAACTCAGGCCCCTTCTTCAGGCATGATGTAAATTATTACAATTGATTACATCTTGCCTGAAGAAGGGGCCTGAGTTGCCTCCAAAGCTTACATATTGTAATCTTTAAAACCTAGGTCAAGATTCGGGTCACACAAGTCATTTTCAAATCTTCCTAGTTCTATTTAGGGTTGCCGGGGGTTAGAGCTTTGGCTAACAGCACTCAGCACAAGGCAGGAAGCAGGCCTGTGCACGGCACCAGTCTAACACAGGGCACTCACAAATAATAATGAAGACCTTTTTTCCCCTTATCTGGGCCAAGTCCTGTTTATATCCTAACTTGACTTGAAATCACTGATGCCTGTAATTGTTTTACACTTGTAAAAAAACTCTTATTTATAAGGTGGAGAAAAGGAATGCAGTGGATGGAAACAAAAGTAAAACAGGGAAAAATTGTCTGTAAGTGAACACACTGATAGTGGGACACATGCTGCACAAGGTAACATGATAAGAAATAGGTTTCATTTAGATATCTGTGACAAACCTGCAATGTAAATCATTGTGCACTGCGGTACCTGATTCTTATTCGGTATATGCAGTTGCAGCAGCTTCTGTCTGTTGAGTCACTCCAAGTACTGAAGGAATAAGTCTGGTTGGCAGCATACACTGTTAAAGGAAGTCATAATTGCTGCTTGCTTCAATATAAAACATACAGACAATGAAATATATTGGCAAGACTTTCAAATCTATGAAACTCTAAATTCAGATGATTGCTTAATAGCAAACTACAGATTTACAGTACAGGCCAAAAGTTTGGACACACCTCCTCATTCAATGTGTTTTCTTTATTTTCATGACTGAAGGCATCAAAACTATGAATGAACACATGTGGAGTTATGTACTTAACAAAAAAAGCTGAAATAACTGAAAACATGTTTTATATTCTAGTTTCTTCAAAATAGCCACCCTTTGCTCTGATTACTGCTTTGCACACTCTTGGCATTCTCTCGATGAGCTTCAACAGGTAGTCACCTGAAATGGTTTTCACTTCACAGGTGTGCCTTATCAGGGTTATTTAGTGGAATTTCTTGCTTTATCAATGGGGTTGGGACCAGCAGTTGTGTTGTGCAGAAGTCAGGTTAGTTGGACGATCATTTATTTTTCAACAGGACAATGACCCCAAACACACCTCCAGGCTGTGTAAGGGCTATTTGACCAAGAAGGAGAGTGATGGAGTGCTGTAAATGGTCATGAAAATAAAGAAAACACATTGAATGAGGAGGTGTGTCCAAACGTTTGGCCTGTACTGTATATGCACCACCATTGCTATGCTTATTTGACTAGTCCTCAACAATCTTATCGTTGGCTTGCTTTACTGTACTGACCACACTTCAGTGTTGGGATGGAGTCCATTAACTTACAAGTCCAAACCTCACCAAATACTCTTGAGGATGATCTTAGACAAGATAATCAAGCTGCTTGAATAAACATTCTATAAATAAGAATTCTGCTCAACAATTACATTTTACTGTAAACCTGTTTTGATGGTGTTCATCAAATGCAACATTTAAAACAACACCTTGATTTTTTTTTTAATTTTAATAATTGTGATGTCAATGTAATGTACATCTTCAATCTATTTCATTTGTAATTTATTACAATAGGCTATGTGCTATCATAGTCACTATATAAAATAAACAGCATTTCTCCTTCGATAATATCATAAAAACAGAATAGTATTCTGATCCTTAGTATGTGAATAATGAGTTTCTGTTACCTGTGGAAAATCTTGTAAAAGGAATATTCAAGCACCATTAGAATTCTTTAAAAACCTTAGTCACCATGGAAACCATCAAATGTCTGCCTAAGCAGTTTCTTCAATTGAAATGTTCCTTTTTCCATTTTTAACATAAAATTCTAAATCTTGTACAACCTCTAGCCCAGAGTGGTGGACATTTGGATAAAGACCTGCTTTTGTCCACATTATTTAAGTGCCATCCTTCTCACTTAACACCTTCTACAAAATAGCAGAGGTGTTGTTTGGCAGCCATTGGGTGTTTACCTATTCTGTGCTTCCAAATAATATGTAAGCATGCAAGCACAAGTCTATTAAAGAAAGAGAAGAAAAAAAGAAAAGACAATGCACCTTCTGGCTGTAAAAAGTTGTGAATATTGCTTGCCGTTGCATTGATGCAGGCTACTTTTGTAAGAGCTATAGTATCAAGAACCAACTAACACTAAACCAATCACAGACAGTGACAAAAGTATCTTTCCAATATTTGCTGATTAGATGAAAAAAATACTTTAATACTAAAACAGCTGTTACTTTGATCAGGATAGTTATTTTATGAGTTTCCAAACGCGTCATGCTCCCTGTATATTCTCACTGCTCTGGAATTCATTTAAGCACTTGATGTTCTGTATGAATTTATTAACTGACTCAAGTCAATTGTTTCCACGGGCCTCATGCATAACGTCGTGCGTAGAATTCGCACTATAACATGACGTAAGCACAAAAGCTGAAATGTGCTTACGCAGAGAAAAATCCAAATGCAGAAATCTGTGCGTTCGCCAGCTTCCACGTTCTTCCGCTTCCACGTTCTTCCGCTACATAAATCCCGGTCAGCGTGAAAAGTAATGCTTGTGCACGTGCGTGATATCCCGCCCCAACTCCTCCCAGAATTATGCCTCATTGAATATGAAAATCAATATAAATAGCCCTTAAGCTCAGCATTCTGTAAAAAGATAATGGAAAAAACACGAGGGAAAATATAAGAAATTCAGCGAATACCAAGTGGAGGCAAAGGAAAAACATACTATTTGTTGATTTAAACAGTGGTATAATCAACAAAAGGAAGTTGATCGAGTGACATAGCGTGTCGGAGAAATTCGAAAGCTCAAGTTCACAAAGTCGGACAGTGCCAAAATAAAAAAGAAGTCACATATCAAAGTCGCCGTGAAAAGGCCAGTCATAGCCCACTGTCTGAGTGTCATATAAAAGCTTATTAGGGTACAGACAAAAAAAATAGACACACAGTGGGAAAAAAGCACAAAATGTCAACTTTAATCTTGAAATTTCCACTTTAATCATGTAGTTTATTTTGTCATTAAAGTAGAACATCATAAAATTCATCTTAAAATCATTTAATTTACTAGTTTCTCAAATCCCAGCATAACTAAAGTAGCATGTTAAATTCTTTGTTTTGTATTTGATCTTCTATGTGCTCTATGTTTGCTTCCTTTCTTTCTCTTTCTCCGACAGGACACAGAATCCATTACATTCGTGATATTACAGGTCTCTGAATAATTAAAATACTGAGATGTATATTTTCATGATGATTGGAATGAAAGCATGTTATTAAACATGGGAACACGATGGCGCAGTGACTGTTCATGTCACACACAAGATGCTGCTGCGCCATGTGCGACCTTCGATGAAATAATTTATTGTAGCAGTACTGTCTCTTTCAAACGTACTAACCTCCAATTCCTGTCGTTACTTTTCTTTCCCCAAATACCCAATCGCCACACAATCATCTCTGTAATAGACGTTAAGCCATCTGTAAGCTTACAACGATGATTCTTCAAAACTTTTAAGGAACATTGAAATATCTTCATAGTATGTGTTCAATTATTCTATCCTTCTATCCTTCCAGTGTCGCGCCAGCCTCAGTAAATATACAGCGTGAAGCAGGAACAATACGTGAACTTGCTAGCGCTGCGGCACCGTGTCCTCAAATGTTTAATTATTAACAATGCAGATTTTTTTAAGTTAAAGTTTTATCTGTATAATATAATCAACATATTTTGCTGCATTTCATCTTAAAAATGATATCGTCATCATATGTAAATACGCGCTTTATAAAGTGGCGCAGGTTGTGCAATATTATAACTGTGCAAGTTTACAGTAAGGTAATTGTACTTATAAGTACAAACAGTTCTACAATTGATTGTGTGTGTTTATAGTTCTTCGGATGAAACTGTTTCTGAACTGCGAGGTCAGTACAGCAAAGGCTTTGAAACGTTTTGCTGTGGCTGAGGCAGCATGTGCTTGATGCTGTATACTGATAATTCTCTTTCCGATCAGCTGCTGCTGTAATTCCCCACTCAGATACAGTGATAAAAATACTCCAAGTGGTGCAGTGAGAGTAATATGGAAAAAGATGATCCGCTGTGGCAATCCCTAACGGGAGCAGCTGAAAGAAAAAGAAGAAGAAGAAGGTGCAGTGAGAGTAACAACGCTAAAGCAGTTATGGTATTTGGAATACTATGGCTATTCCCTGGACCATTATATTTTTACAGGTTAATTACAATCAGATGCATTACACTAATAAACAATATGTGGTTAATTTCAGTGTATTTATAAAGCCACATCAGGAAAAGAAAGAATAACCACACAGGAACAGTAGCACTGCTTTGACGCTGGGTGCCGCCAGTCTGCAAAACTGAGCGGAGAACTTGCGTACAACAGGGTATGAGGTACCGTGGAAATGTGCGTGGCTTTACACCAAGTGTAGGTTTTATACATCGCAATTTAAACTTGGAAATGTTCTTACGCAACATTTCTATACGTACGCACCATTTATACATGAGGCCCCAGGATTGGTCCTGACTGTCTAGTAAGTTTGTGTTTAGACAATAAATAAAACTTAGGTCCATGTTTAGACAATATTTATTCCATGCTAAACTATGAAAAATCTGCCTGTGACATTATGATCAATTCTATCCATGCACAGAGGTTCATCTGAGAGCATCATTAGCATTGTTGGGTCTTGTAAGAATAGACACCTTGGTAAGTGACTACAACAATATCAAGAACCCACCAATAAGGATGACCAGACTTCACCTCACTCCTTTTGATATAATTTAACTGGATCATCTCTGCTCAGAAAAGAGGATTTAAAAAAGAATGAAAGAATATATGAAGAAATTAAATTTGATTATGTGCTTGAGATTTATTCATTTGTAGTTACTAAACCCAAGTCACTTCATATCACCTTAGATCAACAGTTCCTGCTGAAGGTCTTGGTGGCAAAAACATGTTGAGCTGGAAACCCAGATGATATCCAGACACTTCCAGGCTAACTGAGAGATATAATCCTTTTAGTGTGGGTCGTGTCTGGTATACCCCCCATCCGTGTGAGGTGCCTGGTATAATCCTGACCACATACAAAAACATCTCAACTGGCTTGTCTCAACCTACGAAAGCATCTGTTCTACTCGGAGGTCTTCTCAAATTGCACAGCTGCTCAACCTATCACAGAGAATAAACCCTGCAACCCATCTCTGCATAAGACATTATTTCAACTCATGACCACATTCTTTTAGTTATTCCACAAAGCTCATTACCCATAGTCAAAGAGACAAGGATGGGGATGTAAACTGAAGAGTAGCTTAGAAAAGTTTTTCAGATTTGATTCTTGTTCAACCACCATGTTCTGGCACGGCACAAAGACTGTTGCTGATATACTAATTGGTCAAACATGCAAGAAAGGGTACTGTACTCTGAACATTTGACAATGATCATGAACTTGAAATTCTTCAGTCAATCTGATGGTCACCTTTATTCTCATTCATTAACTAGGCTCTGAAGTACTTGAACTTCTCACTTGGGGCAGCTGCTCACACCAATCCTCAGGGAGCATTTTCTTTCTAGAAAAGATCCTTGACTTTAGTACTGAAGTTAGCCATTTTCATTCTATTTGTATCACACTAAGCTGTTAACCGCTGCAATGCATCCCACAGATCACAGTCTCATGAGGTCAAGAGGACAACAGTTTCTGTAAACACCAAATATAGAATCCTTAAATTCCCAGAAAGAACAGTCAGGGCTTAATATTATTTTGTTGAAAATCATGAACAAGCTGTTATGCTGTATAAGACACACCTTCAGCAAAGTCCCGCAACAAGGCTGACTAGACACAACTTAACATCAATTATGTATATAAAGCTCTCAAAATCCCTGGAGCCTAACTCTTCTAGCGTCTTCCACAAGATAACATAATTGTAAGCTTTAACAAATTATGTAAAGCATATATATACAGTATATACATATCATACTGTTCAGTTAGTGCTAACATAAATGTTACATTACAGCACATAATTACTTCTGAAACATGCTGGCAGACAGAACTCCTGAGTGAAAGACATTAGCAGTCATGTTAAAAAGAATGCAGATGGTAAGACTTGAATCATAGTTTTCATAAAGATGAAAAACTTACATTAAGGTTTCCCACATGCGGAGTCACTATTGTTTGTCTTTCAAATGGTAACCACTGTCTTTCTTAGACGCAAATTGTTTCTAATTTCTCATTTTCTGCATAAGTGCATATATGAAAATGCATAATCTCTAGTCTGATAAACATTATAATGGTCCTTTGTGCAATTAACAGGAAACCATTATTTCAACAACTCAATAAGTCTCTTAATGTATCAAAAGTTCGAAAAGAAAATTAACCATCTGCCCATTTTCCTAACTTCTCTTTTAGTTCATTGTCTTGACCCATCCTGGCTGCACTAGGCAAATACGGAGTAGTCGAATAATTTAGCCTACGTATCTTTGCAATATGAGAGGAAAGTCAGAATACGAGAAGTTGGTGGGATTCAAACCCAGCTGCTCTGCTACCCATAGAAAAACATTTAACGGAAATTGGTTATAAGTACGGGAGCATAGTAAAGTGAATAGAAGTGTTGTTTACTGAAACATATGACAAAAGTAAGATTGTAGTCTTTTTTAGTGAGAACTGCCGTCTCTAAATTGTCCTGCTGTTCAAAGATGTTAATGTTCTGAATGTGCCTTCCCACAGACGAACATGATAAAACTCCTAGGATGAACTTTTTTGTATTATCTATTCACTTGAGAGCTGGATAAAGCAGTTATGTGCAGATCATAATTCACAGATGTGAGGTATTTAACTCCAGCTATTTATTGCAATTTGGGAAGTGCTCTTGTACCTTTGAAGCTAAATTAAGTGCAGCTGTAGGTATATCAGTGTAAGTGTTTAATAGCAATGTGGAACGGTTCTTTTTCTTCCAGTTTGATATAAACTTAACATTCTAAGCCTTCTTAATCCAAGTCCAGAGCCTTTCCCTGCAGCAAAATGGGAATAAACTTTGGAAACACAAAGTGGCAGGGACCCAGTCATGCACACAACCATTTGGGAAAAGTTTCGAATTACCAATTAACCTAGGGCACATATTAAATATACAGTAAGTGACATGGAAGGAAAATCAGAGGACCAGCAGTAAAATGCCTGTAGATGCACAGAGGATGTAGAAACACTTTACATGCATCTTTGGTGCAACATTCAAACTTAGGATACTGGATCTGTGTGGCAGAAGCACTAGTGGTGTATACATAATTACAGTTAATAAAATGTGAAAAGTACAGTAATATTTTATGAGCATAATTTTTTCTGTTTTAAGAGATAAAGACTAAGTAAGAAACTGTAAGAAAAAACTTTTTCAAAAACTCTACATCACTAATTGTTCTGAAGCTATCTGAGAATTTTGACATTTTTTTATATATATGTTAACGAGGTAAGCAGAAAAGCAGCATGTATTGGCAGTGTTACATTTTATCTCTATATACCCTTATCAAAACATGTTTTATATTACAGTTACTACCTCAAATGGTAGCTTACATGTATAGAATATGTTAATGTGCTTCTAACCATCTTATACCCATTTTGCATACCTGATTTTTCACAGAAATGGACATTAGGAGCTAGAGGCTATTTTAAACTGTAATAGGGAAAAAACGTAAGCTCACACTTACGCTTACAGCAGGATTTCACATTAGGAGCCAGCTTATAGCCATCAGTCAAATAAACTAAAAAGTCTCTCAAGGAAACCATACAAGGGTAAAAAAGCAAAAAAATGGCCCTGCAGCTAAGAAAAGTACTAGGGTTCAAGAGCTGGAAGATGGCAGCAGGACCCGAGTGTCATTGGGATACACTTGCCAGTAACATGTCACAACCAAATAATCTTAAAGTATTAAAAACTCTTGAAGCTGACATATATTATTGTAAAACGCAGCACCATTCTTGCATTATTTTTTAACTCTTAGTTATACTTATTCAAGTTTTTTTTACATATCTTGAGATCAAATATCTATATTGTAGGTGATGAAGCTTCAGATGTGATTCAGCTGATTTCTGAATTTAAAAGATTAAACAATTATAAAAGTGTACATATAAACTTCATTTTTGAAAACTGATGTGGAGATATCTGTCATAATTTAGTTTTTTTTTTGTTTGTTTTTTTAACCAGTTGCAAAATGCAGTTCTTTATATTTCTGTTAGTTTGGTCTCTGTTTTTTTTTTTTTTTTAGCATTTTGACTTCTTTATTTTGACCATGACTTTTATAATGTCTCCTGATTCTTCTTTATTCTCCTTTTCCTATGCCAAATCCATTCTGCCCAAATAGTATATTGCTAGTTTTAAAAGAAAATTTACAAAAACTGATGTGTCCAGTTGCTTCTTTTAAAAACCTTGCTTCAAAATTAGGCTTGAAATGTGCAAATATTGCAATTTAAAAAAGAAAACTTGAAGCAAAAACTTGGGTATATATACGGCAACTCTGACCCATGCATAAGCAATATTTCTGAGAAACTGGGAAATCACGACAACCTTAATGAAATGGTTAAATGCAGCCTGACCAGTTAGATGATGACTCATGTATATACAGTACAATAATAATTCATATCACGGATCCATTATTATGCCTTAATGTGACAAACATATTTAACCTCAAAAGTTTTAAATATGATGTAGAGCCACTATTTTAGTTCCCTTTTAAGTGGGTAAATGATGTGTATTTCACTGAGCAGCTTTTTTTAGTTTTTGTCAGTTATGTAGCCTATCTGTTGTCACTTCTCAGAGAACTAGCCAACAGGTCAGGAATATCTTAGCCAAGCTTTACTCTATCATTCCTGCTGTGTTGAAAGCCATTAGCTGAATAAGGAGGTACTACATCCAGTTTTGGTATAGTGTGGGTGTACATATATAAAACATAACATATTTTTGCTAACATAAACAGGCAACTTGCCAGAAGTGTCCAGTTCACCTAATGTAATCGGAACACTTTACTGCACACATATTGCAATAGGAGTATGTAATAAGAATGAAGCTGCTTTTGTTAACTGTAAGCTGTTACATTCCGTTAACGCACAAGTGATATGTAATGCCAATATAAGACTGACAAACATCAAGTCTTCATGGCCTGGGTCAACTCTGGACTCATTTACAGTATATTAAGGCCAATTAGCTTTGGCAGATGTGATGATACTGTACGTGGTGGCTGGCTTGTTAGTAAGGTAAGTGGCTAAACTTTTAGTTTTTTTATTTGCTTCACAATATTCATTGTAGTTTTTCATGTGCTTCACAATATTCATTGTATCAACCATGTCATTACATTACGCATTTCCCAGACCCCCAGAATGCAGAGGAGAGACTCTGTAATGCAGAACACAGTCAGTTGCAGAACACAGTCAGATGCTCTTGAATGGTGGTCGTGAGGTCTTGACTCGTCAGAAGGGAGGCTGCTCTACCGGCCAATGAACATTTGCAGCATCGTGATTTCCATATGTATGAGGTTGATTAGCTTCAGTATTAGCATGTGGGTACACATTTACAAAATGATTGCGATTTATATAGGTAAATTGCATAGAAATGTGCATACCGCAGGTTTTATAAATTAGATTTTTTTTAGCATATGCATTTTTCTGTTTTTCTTTTTTCATGTGTATATATTCAGAATCAAATCTGCAAAGTTTTATAAAAAAAATGGCCCCAGGACATGACTTTTCCCTAACATTAAGTAGCGATTTTAGAAGTAATGTATTACATGCCAAAATTTTACTGCATAAAATAAAATGGAAAAAAAATCACAATTACAGTTCAGCTTAGAGAAAAAATAAAAATATTTAAGAAATTTGCTTTATTTTCTACCTTGCAGAATAAAATCAAACTTGTTTATGCTTTACTTAAGTGGGACAATGGAATTTTCCACGTTATAATCTGTTGAACATTATGCATAATTTGAGTGCACACTTATAAAATTATAGTTTTGAAATAGTATGATTACATACAAAACATTTTTACGTTCTCTGTAACCATAGTGAGAAAGTACTCTCCATTTGCATCTTTAGATTCACATTTGCTAAAAACATTAGTACATAATGCACAATCTTAAAGTGACTTTCCTGAGGCAAATAACAGAGTAACAGTATAACAGATCAGTTCATCACAGGTCACATTCACACACAGTAGGCCAGTTTAGAAGTACCAGTTAACCTAACTATATCTTTAGACGTAAGAGTAAAACTGGAGCAATCAGAGAAGACCCATACAGATAACAGGAAAATGTCCTTTGGTTAGATTGTGATGCTATAAGTCAACAGCAGTGCTTCTTATTTAAGCAGGAGGCAGCAAATGGCAGACAGATTTGAAAAACAATAATCACTGCCTTTGTATGAAGTAGACCCCATTCCCCAAGTCACTTGTGCATTTACTTTTAATAAAACATTATAAACTTGATATCTGACAACTTTTAAGGCAGTTAACAGTTTCAAGTAGGACTTCTGCTGAAGCAGGCTATTACCCAAATATCACACACTGCATCTGACAAAAGATGTAAAGAATAAATGAGACGGTCCAAATGTGGACACCGGTCTTTCACTTGTATAAATTCAGTAGAGTGTGAAATAATACAGTACCATGTATAAGGGTACAGTGAAAGTGTACACTGCCTGTGGTCATATAACATGAAGTCTCCATGACTCAAACAAAAGTGAATGATACTAGTGCCAGTGGATGTGTAAAGCCTGCCAATGGTCTGAATTAGTTGTCATGTCTGAAGATGAATACTTTGGCAGCTCTGACTGAATATTGATATAAGATAATCGAGGTGTTGCACATTCCTACAACAAATAAAGGTGCAGCAAAAACAATATTAAAAGTTGCACAAAAATGATCCTGCAAAACAAAAATAGTGACTTCTTATAGCCTAGCCTTAATTACTCACATATCCCCCACATTTACCGTAACTTTCAATATCATCTTTCTAATAGTATATAAAGAATGACAGCAGTAGTCATTACTTACATTTTAAATTCTAACCTGACAGCACAATTTCTTATTGTAGAAAACACTGACCCATGAGACTTTAGTGCAGTAGAAAATGTGTAGTTCTTCACGGCATGTAGAAAAGGTCCAGCAGAGAAAAAAAAAAAAAAAGCTAAACTATAGAATAGATGGTGCCAAATTAGAGGAACTGCATAGTTATTTCTTTTTGGTATTTAATCACGATAAAACTTGATATGGTAAAGCTGGTTTTAAACATTGTTATGACTCAGTATTTGATGGCAGAGGAAAAATAAATAGAAGTCTCAAAAAACTGGTGCATGCAACAAAAAAATAATATAACACTAACAAATGCCTTAAATCAGTGTGTGTTCAGACGAAAGTATGTGTGTATATTTATTTATTTATTTATTTATTTATTTAATTATGCATGTACTTATTTATTTATGTATTTATTTACATAGCTCTGTAAAACCGAGGGATAAATAAAGTTTTATCTGCCTGTCTATGAGGGGGAGTCAAGCTAACGTTAGAAAATGGGATTTATTAGAAAATGGAACTAACCTTGATAATACTGATAATGTCATTTCTCAATGTAGTCTTCACCCTTCTCAATGCACTTGCACCACATGCCTGGAAGTGCCTGGATTCCAGCAGAATAAAAGGTTTTGTCTTGTCCTCGCAACCACTGATTTTCTAATTTTAGCTTGACTCCCCAACATAATTGAGGATTGTAGAAGCAAACAACAAGGTTTAATTTAATTAAGGGAACTTATTAAGGAATAAAAGTTGACTGACGGACTCAGCGATGCAGAAAGCAGGAGGATGAGTTTTATTATTCAATTAAAAACAATTTAATTTATTTTTTCCACAGTTCAAAGAAAATGATGTGCAAAATGGACATGCACATATGGAAATGTGCTTCTAAATATTCAATATGTTATTACTTAATAAAGTGTAATGATCTGTTTAACTGATTTCTGAACTATTTAGAGTTGTTTTTTCTGATTGTTTTAAATTTTTATTGTCATTCTGGCAGCACAATTTTGTTTTTGACTTTAGTATGGACACTGCCATTTTGTGCCTTCCCTTCTATGGCTGTGGGGCATGTAGCACTCATGACACATTATGTCAACATGCCCTGCATACTTAAGATAGTTGTGTACAGTTTCAGACATCCAGACTTTGAATTCACTACTGAATAACAACTACATCAAGAGAGAGGGCTAAGGATTCTAAGAGTAAGTGTGTTTGTTTTGGTATGGTGACCTCAGCCTGTTTAACACTAGAATTACTAAAGCCTACGAATGTAGAGAAAAGCCAAGCAAAATGACACCTTTTATTGGCTAACTAAAAAGATTACAATATGCAAGCTTTTGAGGCAACTCAGGCCCCTTCTTCAGGCAAGATTCTCTGCATTCATAATGGCTAACACAGTACAACACCCTTGTACAACAAAGCCTACGAAAAAACTCGTAAATCCGTCCCACCTTAAATCGCTTCGCACCTCTCCATCAGTGTCTTTTGTCTTGTAAATGTGTCAATAAGCAGCAAACAGCCTGCTATCACATCCCCCCACCGCCGCACAAAGTTTTCTCAGCTCAAATCTGTTTACCTGTGTGTTAGATGCTTAGAGTTTTATAGAGTAAATACTATATCGTTATTTGGAACACATGTATTTCATGTGTGTTCCGTGTCTACAACAATCTATGTAAACACATCATTAAAACAGAAACTTTTTCATGTTTTAGTAATAATTGACAAAATGTAGACATGAAGCGTGTAATGTGTGAAGCCTAAAGTCAAAATATCAAATAAACACTTTCACAAAAGGTACAATTATAACAAAACAAGTGCACTTTTATTCAAGAATATAACTGCAGAAAAAGAACCCGTGTTAGGGTGCGACATTGACACATCTTTAATCTGACTGCTTTGGTGGAGTAATGGTAAGAACTGCTCACTGGTAATCAAAGGGTCACAAGTTAGACCCCGGAGGACTCCGTTTTGAGAAGTGAGCTGCTCTTATTCTTACTATTTTAGAATAAAAACATACATTTGATTTGAGTCTGTAACAGCCGGTGTAAATTTATGTTACTTGTAAAAGTTAGCTTTGTTTTTTTTTTGCATTCAGTTTTATTCGCCCAGTCACATTCACGCTCCTCCCGATCTGACACTGCTGTTTTCACATAAAGACGTGCTATAGCAGAGGTGAACTCAGATGATGATGAGGGTTCTACATCGGAGAAAGAATGCACATTGCACTTTTGCCGTCGCTATTCTTTGTATATGTACACGGGAAGCTCTGCAGTCTACTTGTGAATTTACGCTGTAGGAAGATAAGTAAATAAATCAAGGTAAATAGGTAAATAACATTTGATCTGGCTTTTATATACAACGTACAGTATAGTTTATAAATATGTTTAGTCATTCAAGTGTAAGTAACACTCACCGCCTTATTACACCCTCGACCTAAGCCACTAATGATTCTTTCTATGAACACTGGCCATTTTGACACCTAATCACACTGATTCAACTTATCTATAGCAGATAGCTTAATGAAAACTAATCTGACACTTTATTCATATCTTTCTGTTAACAGATTGCATGCAGCACCCTCTTGTTCTTGGCTGTGTACCTGCGTCCTGCAAAGGACTTATGCACCGGTATATGTGTTTCTTAAAGAAGTATTGCATTAGGTTTCTTAAAAAGTAATCTGACTACTTAAATCATGTTACTTTTAAGACTACCATACTCCTCCTAAAATTGTGCTTCCCATCTTAGCACTGCGTGTTTGGCTTAAATTAGCATTATCTAAAATACTGAGACAGATTACTTCAGGCATGAGGAGGAATAACACATATTTGCCTCAGGAAATGTATCTTGTGGATACTTCTACCTGTGGCTGCTGAAGCTTGTGCCAAGCTAAACAGGTAAACAGAGTTCATCAGATATGCAGAGCCTACAACATCCTTAAGTGTAACTTGGTTAAGAGTTTACATGGCCAGATAACTGGGTTACTCACAGAGAAATCTAAATCCGAAATCTCAGAGACCATTACCCCGGCTTCTCTAAAAGGAATAAGGGTTTACATGTCATTTTGGAAACCAGGTTTTTGTGAGTAACCATATTATTGAAGCAATTGTGAATGCACTCATTGTGTTTATTTAATTCTCATTAATTATTAGCTTTATTGTTTAGCCTCTAAAACAGCAATGCTGGTTTCTCCTTTCAGTGACCGTGTACAGGATGTTGTTTTACTGCCACTGATTAAGATCTGAGAAATACATGTCTACATTTTTAAACTAAATAACAATGCTGCTAATATGGGAGAAACAAGGGAGATTGAGAAAATAATGTAATTAAGATGATTTCATAGATGGATTTTTTGGCAAAATAATCAAATAAGGCAAGAAAATGAGAGCTGTTATTCAGAAGTAAAATAACAGTATATTGGGAATCAATATGAGAGGCACAAACTAGAATAAATTGATACATGAATATAAAGTATATGAATTAGATGATCAAGATACAGACAGTCACGCTACAAGATTTGGATGAGATGTATTTGCATTTGTTGTGTATAATACTTTGTTTTTATATTTTTTATATAAGTTGAACCACATCCTGTATACCGCATTACCAATGAAAGATATTCCCAAAAAAGTACATAAATTATTTATTGATTACATTACATCAATCCCATGCAAACACCCAGATTATCAGACTGTAAGTGCATAGGTGGAGCTATTTTTGACACAAATCAAAACAATTTCCAAATAACTGACTCTAACTAGTGCCCTAACACTTTTTATCAATATGTGAAATGGAACATTGCATTTCACAAAATTTTGGGTCAAATCGATTACAAACATATTGATGCTTATGCCAAAGAGCACTGGTATATTTTGATGGAAATATTATGGAGATTTTTGCTATGAGTACTACACATGATTGTTACAGTGCATCCAGAAAGTATTCACAGCGCATCACTTTTTCCACATTTTGTTATGTTATAGCCTTATTCCAAAATGTATTAAATTTATTTTTTTCCTCAGAATTCTACACACAACACCCCATAATGACAACGTGAAAAAAGTTTACTTGAAGTTTTTGCAAATTTATTAAAAATAAAAAAAACTGAGAAATCACATGTACATAAGTATTCACAGCCTTTGCTCAATACTTTGTCGATGCACCTTTGGCAGCAATTACAGCCTCAAGTCTTTTTGAATATGATGCCACAAGCTTGGCACACCTATCCTTGGCCAGTTTCGACCATTCCTCTTTGCAGCACCTCTCAAGCTCCATCAGGTTGGATGGGAAGCGTCGGTGCACAGCTATTTTAAGATCTCTCCAGAGATGTTCAATCGGATTCAAGTCTGAGCTCTGGCTGGGCCACTCAAGGACATTCACAGAGTTGTCCTGAAGCCACTCCTTTGATATCTTGGCTGTGTGCTTAGGGTCGTTGTACTGCTGAAAGATGAACCGTCGCAGCAGTCTGAGGTCAAGAGCGCTCTGGAGCAGTTTTTCATCCAGGATGTCTCTGTACATTGCTGCAGTCATCTTTCCCTTTATCCTCACTAGTCTCCCAGTTCCTGCCGCTGAAAAACATCCCCACAGCATGATGCTGCCTCCACCATGCTTCACTGTAGGGATGGTATTGGCCTGGTGATGAGCGGTGCCTGGTTTCCTCCAAATGTGACTCCTGGCATTGACACCAAAGAGTTCAATCTTTGTCTCATCAGACCAGAGATGGTCTGAGAGTCCTTCAGGTGCCTTTTGGCAAATTCCAGGCGGGCTGCCATGTGCCCTTTACTAAGGAGTGGCTTCCGTCTGGCCACTCTACAATACAGGCCTGATTGGTGGATTTCTGCAGAGATGGTTGTCCTTCTGGAAGGTTCTCCTCTCTCCACAGAGGACCTCTGGAGCTCTGACAGAGTGACCATCGGGTTCTTGGTCACCTCCCTGACTAAGGCCCTTCTCCCCCAATCGCTCAGTTTAGATGGCCGGCTAGCTCTAGGAAGAGTCCTGGTGGTTTCAAACTTCTTCCACTTGCGGATGATGGAGGCCACTGTGCTCATCGGGACCTTCAAAGCAGCACAAATTTTTCTGTAATCTTCCCCAGATTTCTGCTCTGACATGAACTGTCAACTGTGGGATCTTATATAGACAGGTGTGTGCCTTTCCAAATTATGTCCTATCAACTGAATTTACCACAGTTGGACTCTAATTAAGCTGCAGAAACATCTCAAGGATAAACAGGGGAAACAGGATGCATCTGAGCTCAATTTTGAGCTTCATGGAAAAGGCTGTGAATACTTATGTACATATGCTTTCTCAATTTTTTTATTTTTAATAAATTTGCAAAAACCTAAAGTAAACTTTTTTCACGTTGTCGTTATGGGGTGTTGTGTGTAGAATTCACAGGAAAAAATGAATTTAATTCATTTCGGAATAAGGCTGTAACATAACAAAATGTGGAAAAAGTGATGCGCTGTGAATACTTTCCGGATGCACTGTATATTGTCTACACAAATGCATATTAGTAGTGCAATCATTAAAAAAATGATGTCCATAAAGAATGATTTTTAATATTCTGTCCACTTACAGTATTTAAAAAAGCACTGAATATTTAATCTGTTTTAATACTGTACGTTTATACATAGTTTACAGAAAGCTATCTGATTTTTTCAGGCTATACAACCCATTGAAAAGATTGTCTTGTTGTTTTTGTGCCTTTTTATAATTGATCTTTATAATTAATTTCCTACTAGCTGGCTATCTTATGCTGTCTAGCAGGTTGTAATTGGGTATGTTATGCAATGAGATGGGTGCCAGTTACATACAAATATGTGACATCACAGTGACCATTTTCTCTATAAAAGGAGGCCTGAAGACAATGATCAATTGTCAGCTCTTCTGATCTCCTTTAAATTCTGCTAGTGACATTAAAATAGAACGTCATAAACTTCATCTTAAAATCTTTTGATTTACTAGTTTCTCAAATCCCATTGTAACTAAAGTGGCATGTTAAATGCTTCGTATTCTGTGTGTTCTTCTATGTGTGTGAATCACTACTTCCTTCTTAAACAGGCTTTCTCTTATGCCGACAGGACACAGAATACATTACATTCATGATATTACAGCTCTCTGAACAATTTAAATACTAAGGTGTATGCTTGATATCATTTTCATGATGAAATTAATTAAATCATGTATTAAACATTTGGCCACAGTGGCGCAGTATTAGCGATGAGCTGGCGCCCTGTCCAGAGATTGTTTGTCCCTCCCGCAAGATGCTTGTTACGCCGACCCTCGATGTCTCTTTCAAACATACTAACCCCAAATTCCTTCCTTTTCTTTCTCCAAATAACCAATCGCCACACAATCAGCTCTTTAATAAAAGTCAAGTCATCTGTAAGCTTAGAATTCCAATTCTTCAAAACTTTTAAGGAACATTGAAATATCTTCGTAGTACATGTGTAATTATTCCATCCATCTGTCTATTCAGGGTCGTGCCAGTCCCAGCAAGCATACAGCGCAAGGCAGGAACAATCCCTGAACAGGGCACCAGTTAATCGCTAGCGCTGTCCACTGTGTCCAGACATTTAATTAATAGCAGTATACATTATTTAAATTAAGTTAAAATGTATCTGTATAATCTATATTAATAAAAGGCAAAGCCCTCACTGACTCACTCACTCACTCACTCACTCACTCACTCACTCATCACTAATTCTCCAACTTCCCGTGTAGGTAGAAGGCTGAAATTTGGCAGGCTCATTCCTTACAGCTTACTTACAAAAGTTTGGCAGGTTTCATTTCGAAATTCTACGCATAATGGTCATAACTGGAAACTATTTTTTCGTCCATATACTATAATAGACGTCTGCTCGAAACACTGCCGCTAAATATTCACGGGTGAAGGACTGTGCTTATGCAGACGAAGATGAGATGGTCAGGGTGGTGTTTGGCACAAACTCAGCGAAACTGCGAGAGAAACTTTTAAGTGCCGGGTCTTAGCTAACATTAAATATAGCCGTGGACATCGCACAAGATGGCACCAGCACAGCTGGGAACCTTCAATGCATGTACACCGAGCGGCTCACGTGAACTGACGCAGTGCACAGACAAAAAGCAACAGTTCCAAAGAGTGCTGAACAAAAACTGAATTACACAATTGAGAAGGCAGCAAAAAAATATGAAGCGTCTGACACATACAAGCATATTCATAAGTGCAACTACTGCGGAAACAAAGCACACGGTGGAAAAAGTCAATGTCCCGCTAAAGGAAGACAGTTTAAAAAAAAAAAACCCGTGCATGCAGTGTGTGACGTCTCAGATAAAGAGGAAGACGAGCTGTTTATTGATGCAGTAAGAAAGGAATTGATGAATTAAACCTGTTATCTTTACAACGATTGACAAACACGGAATGTAACTTGAACACAACACATCCTACAAATACGAACCTGATTGAAAGAAATAATGATAATCAAATCCTTGATGACAGCAACACTCATAACACTCACAAAACAATTACTGTATATTGACAATCATGTTACGTTATTTTTAAAATGTTCCCTTTTCTTTTTCATAACTTCTTTAACACACTATTTCTCCGCTGCGAAGCGCGAGTAT
>JANRMT010062854.1:50715014-50726655 GCA_026402145.1 Polypterus bichir lapradei
GAGTGAGTGAGTGAGTGAGGGCTTTGCCGTTTATTAGTATAGATATATATATATATATATAAATATATATATATATATATACACACATACATATATACATATATATATATACACATACATATCTTCATATCTATATACATATATACATATCTATATACATATCTACATATACACATATATATATATACATACCTATCTACATCATATATACACACATATACATACATACACACACACAAATTATATATATGTGTGTGTATGTATGTATGTTTGTGTATGTGTGTGTATATACATATATATATAATGTAGATAGGTGTGTGTGTGTGTGTATATATATATATACACATACATACAAACATACACACAGGTATATATATGTGTATATATATATGTATGTCTATATGTGTGTGTATAGCTTTGGTCACTGAGTGCCAGGGAAAAATAATAAAATATAGTCTATAAGTTATTAAACAGTAAAACATTAACGTTTTAAGAAGTACAGGTACATTGAGCACTACTGGAGTGGTTGCGGGTGAACTACATTTCAAAGACTGTGTAACACAACAGGTAAGTAGTACTAACAGCAGCTAAAATGTAAATGGATCATTTCTCGGTAGTAGATCCCTTTTGAAAGGCGCTACACGACGGCTGTGGTATAGAAATTACATTTTCTATGTGAACGTTCAAATTTCTGCCTCTGGTAATGTGCCTTACCGGCATTACCAGCAATTAAAGAAAATTAGTTTTGTGTCCTCTGCAGTGTTAAGAGAGAAAGGCTTTGGTTTGGGATAAAAGGAAAAAAGTTGTAAAGAAAGGAAAGCTGCCTTTTTCTTTTATATAGTATAGAGAGATGTGTTCGCTGACGATATGATCGGGGACAGTCGCGGTGGGTCTTGTGTAGACTGGTGAGACGTCCCTGCCATTAATCGACTGTGATGGCACTGTCAGTCCTTCACTCCTGTGCGTGTCTTCATAATCCGAGCTGACGACCTCATAATCGTATACGTGCAAAAGAAAGTGCGAATCGCCTTAATATTAGTTTGCCGCGGTGTAGAAATGGGGTCCCGTGTTTGCACTTGTCTGGGCTATAGCTCAGGGGGAGGATGAAAAAAATTAAAAGTGCTCACTTTGACTTAAGGCAGAAGCGCAGTCAGCGTCTCAAAGGCCGGCACAGCTAGGCGTGCACGCCGGCTGCTCGACTTTTGCTGGGCAGGAGACCCCAGTTTTTGTAGACACGTTCACGATATCAAAAGTCTCAGCGCTCTTTGGAGGTCATTCATATTTATATATATAGCAAAATACCCGCGCCTCGCAGCGGAGAAGTAGTGTGTTAAAGAAGTAATGAAAAAGAAAAGGAAAAATTTTAATAATAATGTAACATGATTGACATTGTCATGAGTGTTGCTGTCATATATATGCCTGCCTAAATAAGTCACCCTCGCTTCGCTCTTACTTTTTTACCGTTCATTTAATCATGGCTAGTGGCAGAAAAATTATAAAATGGAAGGAGGATTACACTGAGTATGGCTTTACCAAAACAATTATTGATGGCGAATCGATTATTCATAAAGCTTGAATTGGTGATCTGTTTTTCTGTATTAACCTCATTTTTTTTCATACTTCTTCTCAAACCAAGGTGGTGCGAGGGTAAAATGAATCGGGATGCGCTGATCAATGTAATCGGTGTACCAGGAAATCATGCATTGACAAAAGTTCCCCTTTGCTTGTAATGCAAAGTGTGATTAAATGCATTATTTTTTAATGCATTATGGAGCACATGCATCGAAGCTTCTCAGCTGTGCTTGTGCTAAGAAAAGGAAAGATTTTAAAAATAACGTAACACGATTGTCAATGTAACCTTTTGTAAGTAGTGCCTGGAGGATTCAGTGTGGAGAAACTCTAGAGACAGCGTGTGTATTAACTTGTGGATTTTTCTGTGAGTATTTGGTGGTAGTGTGACGAAGTTGCTTCGGAAGACGGCGTTAGCCGCGGAGCTCAGCTCAAAGCGAAATGAGGTAAATGGGAGGGGAGATGATGACGTGACTCCCCCACCCATCTTAACTGTCAATCCCCCAGAAACACAGTCTCTCGGAATTTGCACAAGCACACCCCTTCACCTGCAATTTTAACTTAGTTACAAAGTGATTAAAACTCTCGTTTATATCCTGCGTCCTCTCATTAAACTTGTATCCCGCATTACCCGTGAGCATGAGAAACGCCAGCGGCAGCCTGTCTATGAACTTAATTTAAAGTTTAGGTTTACACCTTGCTTTCTTTCCGAAGTAGCAGCACTCATGAATATGGTAGTATATGTCACTTGCTCGCTTCTTATTGTTTCGCTGCCTTCTCAATTATATAATGCATATTTTCTTCAGCGCTTTTTGGAGGTCTTCCTGGTTTTCTACACACTATGTTGACAGTCAGTTCACGTGATTACGTGGGAGGCGTGATGATGTCACACGAAACTCCGCCTCCCACGGCTTTCGAGCTCAACTCCATTACAGTATATGCAGAAAAATAGCTTCCAGTTATGACCATTACGCGTCGAATTTCGAAATGAAACCTGCCCAACTTTTGTAAGTAAGCTGTAAGGAATGAGCCTGCCAAATTTCAGCTTTCTACCTACACGGGAACTTGGAGAATTAGTGATGAGTGAGTGAGTGAGTCAGTCAGTTAGTCAGTCAGTCAGTCAGTCAGTCAGTGAGGGCTTTGCCTTTTATTAGTATATATATATATATATATACCCCGATCTACATACTCTCAAATAGACAAACCACATGCCGTGGCGCAATGGAAGAGGCTTCGCCTCTAGTGCTGACATCCTAGGTTCGATTCCTGAGAGGGGGTGCACTGAGCATGTATGCCTGCTGACCCCAAAATTAGGGCAAAACACGTGTGGCATACTCTTTGCATTATTTCACAGTAAAACTATTTCAATATATATATATACATACATATATATACACACACATACATATATATCAGCGCTTCCCGATTCATTTTACCCTCGCATCCACTTGGTTTGAGACGTATGAAAAAATATGCGGTTAACGCAGAAAGACAGATCACCAATTGAAGCTTTATGATTAATGGATACTTTATTCGCCATCAATGATTGTTTTGGTAAAGCTATACTTAGTGTAATCATTAGATGAACGGTAAAAAAGTAAGAACGAGGGGACTTATTGAGGCACGCAGGCGAAACCACAATAGCACGCGAGCTCGATGTAGTGCGCGTCAACTTGATCTGAATTGCGCGATCACATTCAAAAAAATATATCTTTTCAAGTTCTATTTAGTTGACCCAAATATCTTTGGTTGGAATGTAAGGCGAATTTACTCTTTACATTTCTATGGTGAAGAAAAATTTATGCAATGATGCCTACATTTAACTTCCATTCCTACCAAAGATATTTCTGTCGACTAAATAAAAATTCCTTCTATTTAAAATTTAAATAGAACTTGAACAGATACGATAGTTCATAATATCCACGCAGACTTGCCATCAATGATTGTTTTGGTAAAGCCATACTCAGTGTAATCATTAGATGAACAGTAAAAAAGTAAGAGCGAGGGGAGGGTGACTTATTGAGGCACGCAGGCGAAACCACAATAGCACGCGGGCTCGATGTAGTGCGCGTCAACTCGATCTGAATTGCGCGAACATATTCGAAAAAATATATCTTTTCAAGTTCTATTTAGTCGACACAAATCGTTCTTCGCTGTGGTGTGTTTATTCCTATCCTTTCTTCGCCAAGGAAGCAGCCTTTTCATAGGTTCTCCACTGTTTTAGCATATTCATAAGTGCGGCAGCTGTGGAAATCAGCACGCCTCCCACGTAATTGACTGCCTGCCCATATAAGGCCATTCTTCCCTGCGGTGTCTTCATTCGTTTCCTTGCTTCGCCAAGGAAGCAGCTTTCTCACAGCTTCTGCACTGTTTTATAAACGAACGGCATATAAGAAAGTCCTTTTTCCTTGCTTCGCCAACGAAGCAGCCTTTTTATTTAATCCACGGGTTCTCTGCTGTTTCATTGTTCATTTATTACAATTGTTATAGTTATTGTGTGGGTTTTATTTAATCCACGGGTTCTCTTCTGTGTTGGCTGCGGTGTCTTCATTCGTTTCCTTGCTTCGCCAAGGAAGCAGCTTTCCGAAATCTACACCAAAATGACGTCTCATGGTTAAGAGAGAGAGCTATCCTGACACCAAAAAATAAATAAACCACATTTTACTTCAAGAACTACCTTCACAAACAAAAACATATCAATCTGTTGATTCAGTTGTAGAAGTAGAAGACGCGGTTCATTATCCAGTAGAGTTTCTGAACACTCTAAATCCTCCAGGCACTCCTGAGCATAATCTCATCTTGAAGGTTGGGGCACCAATAATGTTACTCAGAAACTTACAGCCACCGAAACTTTGTAACGGCACAAGACTTCAGGTCACATCTCTACAAAACAACCTAATTAAAGTAACTATTTTTACTGGCAGTGCCTCAGGTGACACAGTTTTTATTCCTCGCATCCCCGTTATACCATCTAATCTCCCATTTCAATTCAAACGCGTTCAATTTCCAGTAAGGCTCTGGTTCGCAATGACAATTAATAAGTCTCAGGGACAAACACTACAAAAGGTTGGCATTGATTTGAGGCATGATTGCTTTTCACATGGCCAACTGTATGTTGCATGCTCAAGAGTGAGCTCAGCACACAACTTAGTCATATTACAACCAGAGGGCCGAACTGACAACGTGGTATACAGAGAGACCCTTAACAATTAATTTTTTACATATTTTCCCTCAGTCTAAAAATGTTTACTTTTTTCTTAATAAAAATATTCAGGCAGTATTTCACCGCTGTGAAGCGCGGGTATTTTGCTAGTGTAATATATATATACTTTAATGCATTTCATCTTAAAAATGATATCAAGAGCTCCAAGTAGACAGCACCTGGAAATCTAAATCTTAAATTGAATTGAATTCCTTTATTGTTATTTTATGGTACAATGAGATTTAATATGTAAATACTCCATAAACATATTTTCCTATAAAATGGTATAACAACAACAACAACAATAATAATAATAATAATAATAATAATAATAATAATAATTAATAATAATACAATAAAAGAGCAATGAAAAATATACAATATGAAAGCATAAGTGGCTCAGGTTGTGTAATATTACAACTGTAATGCAGGTTTACAATGAGGTAGATATACTTATAAGTACAAAAAGTTGTATCAGGAATACTTGATGGACTGCTTGAGTGCGTTCAGGATGAAACTGTTTCTGAACTACGAGGTTAATGCAGGAAAGGCTCTGAAGCATTCGCCAAATGGGAGAAGTTCAAATAAACTGTGCGCATGGTTGAGGCAGCGTGTGCTAGAAGCTGTACCCAAGAATTCTCTCAGCTCTCGACACAATCTGCAGTAGAGCTTTCTGATCAGCTGCTGTATAGCTGTGATTCCACACTCAGAGACAATGGGTTAAAATACTCCGAGTGGTGCACTGATAGTAACAAAGCTAAAGCAGCTATAGTATTTGGAATAGTTTGGCCATTCCATGCACCATTATATGGTTACAGGTTGATTACAATCAGATGCCTTAAACTAAAAAACAATGTGCGGTTAATTTCAGTGTATTTGATAAAACCGCATCAGGGATGTGAATCAAATAAATAAAGGGAAACCACACAGGAACAGCAGCAATGCTTTGACACTGGGTGCCGCCAGTTTGCAAAACTGAGGCAAAAACGTGCTTACACAATTGTTTGACCTGTCATGAGAATGTGCGTGGCTTTACGGCAAGTTTAGTTTTTATACATTACGATGTGAGCGTGGAAATTGGTGTACTCAACATTTTTGTGCGTACACACCATTTATACATGAGGCCCCTGGCCCACTGAGATCAGAGGAAAGTTTGTGCTTAAACCAAGAAGTTCCTACTAAGGAATAAACTAAAACTTTTCAAAAGTTTTCGAACAGTCCAGTGTTTCTAGTTTTTGCTAAAATTTATGGAGTTTAATGTCTCAGTGTGCTCTGGAAATAAATCATAGAAAAGTAGACTTGGTTAATTCAAGCACAGCTTAACAGTAGTTGAAGCTGTTTTCCTGTGAGTTGCTTATCACCCAAGCTGCTCACACTCAAATTCTGTTGAGGCTTTGGGTCTGCCAGACCTGTTCCTGTCAGAGTTTCCTCGAGTTTCTAAGTTCTTTTTGATAGTGTGGGAAATTATACTCACTGACACCTTGGCTTTCTTTGCAATTTCTCTATAAGAAAGGCCTACAGTTTTAAGTGTTCCAATGGTCTGTCTATTTTCCTTTATTAATTACCTTTTTCTTTCCATTAGCATAGCAATAAAAATTACAAGATTGCAATATTGTACAAAAATGCTCGAGGATGTAACAACACAATTTGTTGTTTTTTGTCAGTTTTTCATAACCTATATTTTTTTTAACTTCTGGCAGTTTACTACAAATCTTTTTGCCATTTCAGGTTACTCACTGGACTTGACTGCTTAAATTGCAATACAAACTGTAAAAATTGGGGTGTATATCGTTAGAGACTGTTTGGAATGTGAAAAAAATTCTGACGCACAGGAGAGATATTTAAAATAAAGGTGTTTGACACAGGCAAGGACTGCAATAGAAGTAAAATCCTGCAGTACTTCTTTGTATTCCTTACTCTGTGCTCCAATAAATACACGTTATCGGCAATATACAAATAACCCAATTGTGCTCCACTCACTTAGAATCCTGAACCAATGTAGAAAGCATTTTAAGACGGAGAAGCTTCTATCTGTGGCACCTCTGCAAGAGAACCACCTCTTTCAACCTTCACAAACATATGCAGTTTTTAATATCTGGAAAAAATTTGGAATTAACTTGCTTAGAGATATTTATATAGACGTCTTTGCATCCTATGAACAATTACATTCCAAATTTAACATTCCAGCTACACATTTCTTTCACTATCTTCAAATCAGGAACTTTGTTAAACAGAACCTTTCAGTTTACCCCCAAAAAGGGTGGGTACTCCAAACTGCTGATCGGTGCACACGTACAAACAACAGTTAGGACCTGTCCCCCTACCCGAAGGCGAAGGGAGGTTACCCTCTTGTCCAACGGGGTAAACCCCAATGAACATGCTCCAAGTCGGGGGGCAATAAGAATGCCCACACCCGCTCAGCGCCCCTCACGGGGGCAACTCCAGAGTGGTAGAGAGTCCAGCCCCTCTCAAGGAGATTGGTTCCAGAGTCCAAGCTGTGCATCAAGGTGAGCCCGACAATATCTAGCCGGAACCTCTTGACCTTGCGCACTAGCTCAGGCTCCTTCCTCTTCAGAGAGGTGACATTCCACATCCCAAGAGCCATCTTCTGTAGCCTAGGATCGGACCGCCAAGGTCCCCGCCTTCGGACACCACCCAACTCACACTGCACCCGACCCATGGGAAGGGGGACCCACGTTGCCTCTTTGGGCTGTGCCCAGCCGAGACCCATGGGTGCAGGCCCGACCACCAGGCGCTCTCCATCGAGCCCCACCTCCAGGCCTGCCTCCAGAGGGGGGCCCCAGTGACCCACATCCGGGTGGGGGAAAACGCCATCCAAATTTTTTGTTCTTCATAGGAGGTTATGTTGAACCGCTCTTTGTCTCATCCCTCACCTACGACCAGTTTGCTTTGGGTGGCCCTACCAGGGGCATAAAGCCCCGGACAACAGAGCTCCTAAGATCATTGGGACACGCAAACCCCTCCACCACGATAAGCTGGCGGTTCGAGGAGGGAACAGTCCAACAGGTCATATTTGTACATACTGTATATCCAGAGCTCTAACACTCTGTGCTGACTGTTTTTTTTACTATTGTATATGCACACATCAGCATGCTCTCAAAATCTCAAGGACCCACTGCCCTGTTTATGTCACCCTTTAGTCAATTGTAAACCTAGACAAAATACATTGGCCTTCTGCTAGCTTCTAATGCTTTCACACTACTACCTTTAGAAAATGTAAAGATCACCACCTTCCCAGGGGAATGCCACTCTGGCTACATACTTGGGTTCAAGCATCTCAGGTGCTATGTTTGTACACTGCTGTTTCAGTAGTGCATTAGAAGTATTAAATATAGACAGTCATTCTTGACATTTTGTGTAAAAATCGCATAATTTATTTTATAATCATAAAAATGCACATTCAATCAGATTGAAATAACATATTATAATTTAGTAATTTGATTATTTTTAAAGAAGATGTTCATACAGCAAAATAATAAACCCAGTGTAAAGATACTGTGCTGATATACAAGTAAGTGAACACTTCATTAGTTCATTAAATGTACCATTAGGCAAATGGCATGCTAGTGGAATGCATTTAAAAATTGTTAACCCCGATAAACAGTGGCACAAGAGCAATAATAAAAGAGGTACAAGTTAATCCTTTAATAACATTCAATGATCTACAGGCTTCCCTAGTTTCTTCTGGCTTAGTGGATTACAGATCCACAATAAAAAGAACCTTGAAAAGAAATGCCATGTATAAAAGAATCATTAGGAAGAATCAACTCCTGTCAAAAAAGAGCAAAGCTGCCCATTTGAAATTTGCCAAATACCACCTGGACAACCCTGAAGAGTTATATAAATCTGTTTTCTGTACAGATAAGTCCAAAATGTAACTATTTTAACACACCAAGAGGACCAATACTTGGCAAAGAGCCAACACAGCCTAGCAGCAACAAAGCCTTATTCCTACAGTCCAGAAGGGTAATGAGAATGTCCTTGTATTGAGCAGTTTTTTAAGCCTTTCGAATTCCACTGCTTTCATAATCTCTAACCTGCTCTGCATGTGTTAACGCCAACATTTGTGAATGTGTTTATGAAGTTCTATTTTGTCTTTTACTCTGTCTTTTAATTCTAACCTGGATTGGATGTGCTTTTTTTTCAATTCCACTTGTTCCGGGCTGATAATTACTTTGCTTATTTTCTGAATTTGCACCTAGATTATTCTTTTTCTTTTTTGCTCTTTTTTCTCTCCAACGCTTTTGAGTCTCTTTTCTCCGTGCTGCTTTCTTCTTCGCTTAGTCGTCGATGTTTCATTTATAAAGTACTGTCCTTATACGCTTTATATGCGCTGAGAGCCCTTGATCTGTGTGTGCTCAAATCCGACTGAATGTTTTGCTGCCTCTTGGCTTATTTGATATTGATTGTAAGTAGGGCATGTCTTGCAAGAATCTCATGTTCCACGTCATCGCAAGACGGTCCTGGGTCAATCTCTTGGCACAAAGTCTCATGCGAGGTCCCTGCGAGATGTTCTATGGCCAATCTCTTTCATCTCGCGGTTTCTTTTAAATGTCTTCCGTGATCTTAACGTGAAGATCACGTCTCGACGCCCTTGTGTTTTTCTCCAGGATTTTTTTTTTATAATAGAGAGATAACTTCTCCCTACCTTCCCTTCTACATCTATAACCTCAGGCAATTAGGTGTAGTAAAAGACAAGCAGGAGTTAAGTTACAATTTAAACAATATATTATTGGTAGTATTCATAAATAATAGCAATATGTAAAGTACATTTGAATATTGGCAACCACACAACCAGATAAATGGTGTTGTGTAGTTTCAGGTGGCACACAGACTTGTTAGTTACTTAAAATGTCTGTAGTTAAGGCATCATTTGTTGGTCAGCTTTCTTCAGAACAGGCCGCATGCCTGTCTCAATAGGGCTGCCGAGCTGTGCTCTTCATTGTGTTGTCATTTTCAGTTCATGGTGTGATGGTCTTTCAGTTTGGTAAGAGAGAGAGAGAAAGTGAGGAAGTGAGCAAATTTATAGGTTTTCTGTCCAACCCCTAGGGCCAATAGGATGTCATGGTACTTAAAGGCTTCTGATAAAAGCCAGTTCCAAACAGCCATCCTTCAGACCAATGGGGGGATAGAACATCTTCCTACCTGCCCCCCAAACCATATGTTAAGGTAAAGCTTGGCAGCCTGGCTTTGTGTGGGGGTTGACAGAGAGACTTTAGCAGAGAAACATTTACCAAACTTGTTTGAGGCATTTCCCCCCAACACTATCGTAAAATTCAAAGAGACCCATTCCTAAAAGGCGGGTATAAACATAAATACTTCTCACTAATGTAACACCAATATTACATTGCTTTGCCTAAGTTACAAATAAAGACATACGCAATATTTATCAATATTGTATGCAGAATGTCACATTACAACAGTTTGTGTGAACAGTACAGTCCAGTCAGGAGGTATCCAAAACCAAAGGTATCCCATCCACAGTTGGTTCCTGCCTTGAACCCATGATGTCACTGCAGCCCTGAATGGGAGTAAGCCAGTTACACAATGGATTGAATTTTGAAGCAAATAAAAAGTAAATCAAACTACTCTCTAACATAATTTATTTTGAAATTTAAGCAGAGCCTAACACAGACAGAATTTCTATTAATAATTCACTATAGTGATATACTGTACAAATTATAGAACTATCATCAAATAGCTTTTAGCCTAGAAAATATTGTTTTCATATCAAACGTATGTGTAGCTCAGCAATCCACCAAAAAGTATCTTAGCTCTTATCTAAAATCAAACATTATCTGTGCTTTAGGTTACTGTACTTCATGAAATTAGCTCACGGCTTCTCTGGGAATCCCCCAAAAGCTTGGTGAGTTTAGAAGATTATTTTTTCTATTTACAACTTACCAGTTAATCTTGTTCTTTTTCCCTTAGATCAATTTCTTGAAGACTGAAATGGAAAGAAAAACCAAAATAATCAAAGATTTGCAGCAGGAGGTAAGGGCTTCATTGTCTATTACATGTACTGTAGGTCTATTCTCATAATCTGTTCTGCTTTGTTAACACTGCTGTCTGGAAAAAAAAGACTGTGTTATAAAATCATGGCCTAAGAAGTTGCAATTGATAGTTGAATTTATACTCACACATATTATATAAATTTATATTTTACAATCTAAACCTGAAAGAGAGAATCTATATGCTGATTTTGTATTTGCCCAAAGATTACTTTACATATATTAAATTATGTGAATTTTACATCTCTGTAATTTGTGGTTTATTGCAAATGTTTCATGTTTGAAAGCAATATCGAAATAGGTACCAAAATATAAAATATTATACTTTCACTGAATTTCTAATGCTAAAGAACAATATACCTTTAAAAATGTATTCTTGCTTAGTCAATGTATTTATGGAGCAGTCCCCTTCATATGCCACACTCAAGAGATGGATAAGGAGTGAATCATATTGTAGTATCAAAGAATCTGTTTTCATGCACAATTAACAAGAGCAAAATCAGTGCAGTTTACGCCCAGAATGTTAACACCTGTAATAATGCATCACTCACCCCTCAATGATTCCTAGTGTCCATATACAATAAGGTTGCTTAAGTGAGATGATAACAAATTACATTTTATTTAAACCTGTTTGTTTGCAGAAAAAAACAGACATATCACATGCTAGAAATTAAAATGGATGAAAATATAAAACCAGGAAATTGAAAGTTGTGGATAATTGGGGTGTGTATTTGCCAGTATGCACAGGTGCCTTTTCTCTGTACCACATGTTTCCAAAGCGTTTGTCAAAAGATAGATAGATAGATAGATAGATAGATAGATAGATAGATAGATAGAT
>JANRMT010062854.1:50726665-50742316 GCA_026402145.1 Polypterus bichir lapradei
GATAGATAGATAGATAGATAGATAGATAGATAGATAGATAGATAGATGTCAGAAGTCCCTAAATTAGGGTGCAGGCCTGGGTGCTGAAATATTGTATTCAATAACACAGGGTGAGGGAATACCCCTGATCAACCAGAGCATAAGGGCCCGATTGTAAAACCCTAGTTCAGGCAAACAGATTGCACCCTCCAACATATTTCTAATCAGAGTATGTTTATTAGTCGGTGATGTTTAATTCCATAAAGATTTGGATATTAGAGATCTAACATTTGGTCTAAGTTTTTATGAGTGAAAGAGGCAGCAAAGTTAAACCACTGTAAAATATTAATTTTAATAACTGCCGGGCAAGATTTGAAAGACAAAGGAACAAATGACTAGGATACAAGAGAGCCCTTAACTCTTTTATAAATATGTTTGTAGTTAGAGAGATACGGAAGAAAAAACGTCAAATTTCAAATATTTAATTGAATTAACCAACAACAACAGCATTTATTTATATAGCACATTTTCATACAAATAATGTAGCTCAAAGATCTTTACAAGATGAAGAAAGATAAAAGAAAAATATACAAATAACATTAGGCAGTACTAAGTAACAAAGAATAAAGTAAATTAATAATGGCCAGGAGGACAGAAAAAAAAAAACTCAAGAGTGCTTGAGACAAAAAATCTAAATCTGCAGGGGTTCTGAGGCCAGAAGATATCCAGCCCCCACTAGGCATTCTACCTTACATAAATGATCTCAATCAGTCCTCATGGTTTTCAGGCTTCACGTGGAAGAACTTGATGATGATGGTCATGTGGACCTCTGGCCTTCAATCCATCAATGTAGGGACTGCACGGTGCTTTGATCAGGTGGTGGTGGCACAGATCGCCAACTAAAGAAAAGAACAGCAAAGGAAGTAGGAGTTAGTATGGTGTGACAGATTAGGGTTTGCTCGCACCCTTGTACCCTCAGACCACATGTCAGACACCAGGTAAAAGTCCAAATAATTATTATTTATTATAATAATAAGTGCACAAAGCACACTCCTCTCCACAATTCCCAATAATAATAAACAATCACAAATAACAATCCTCCTCTCCCAGACGCTTAGCCACCCTGCCTCCCAACTCAGCTCGCCGTCTGGGAGCTCCCACAGTCTTTTTATATCTCCTGAACCGGAAGTGTTCCTACTCCCCAGTCCATTTGACCTCTCAATCACTTCCGGGTCAGGTACAAGTTCTTTTCCTCACCCCGGAAATACGCCATTCCTCTTGTCCACGTGTGCTCCCGGGGCATAGGGAAAACATCCATTGCTCCTCCCTGCAGCGTCCCCTAGTGGCCCCCATGGCATCCAGCAGGGCTGTGCATACAAACTCCATTGTCCATGATGCCCTGCTGGTCTTCTGGGGACCTCCATGCTGCAAGGAGGGCTCCACCTGGCGGCTTGGGGGTATTGGCCGGGATAAACGGCTGGCCATTCTCCACATATGGATTGCGGAGCCATGATAAAAACAATAATTAAATGCATATACAAAATATCAGGGTTACACTAAAATGAAGCTATAAGAAAGCCATGTTAAAATAATGTGTTTTTAGCAGTTTTTTAAAGTGCTCCACTGTATTAGCCTGGCGAATTTCTATCGGTAAGCTATTCCAGATTTTAGGTGCATTATGATTTAAAGTGTAAGGTGAAAGACATTCTGAACTATAGGATGGAGCAAGATTATTTAAGGCTTTGTAAACCATAAGCAGTATTTTAAAGTCAGTTCTAAAGTAGTAGTGTAGTAATGTAGTGACATCAAAACTGGAGAAATGTGCTCGGATCTTCTTTACCTAGATAACATTCTGGCAGCTTCATTCTGCACTAGTTGCAATCGATTGATGTTTTTTTGGGTAGTCCTGAGAGGAGTGCGTTACAGTAATCTAGTTGACTAAAAACAAAAGGGTGAACTAATTTTTCAGCATCTTGCAAAGTTATAAGGGGTCTAATTTTTGCTAGATTTCTTAAGTGAAGAAATGCTGTTTTTGTGATCTGATTATTATGTAATTTAAAATTTAGTCAATAATTACCCCTAAATTCTGTCTTGACTTTTAAGCCTAATGGATCAGGTTTATTTGTATTATCTTCGTTATATCCATTTTTGCCAATCACTAAAGTTTAAGATTTTTAGTGAAAATAAAGAAGAAACATTACAATGCTTACACAGAAAGTCTAGGGGAATGAGAGCCGAGTTTTCTCAGTTGATTTAATAACCTGGCAAAGACTTATATATGTTTGTTAGACTTAAGATGTAGAAGAAATCTGAGAGATCATTACCTATAAAGAGAGTGCAAAAAAGAGATTTTCAGTATAGGAAGCCATAAACTATAACTGGTGTAAGCAACATATTTGCCCTTAAAAAGGCAGCAAAGAGTGTGAGTGATAAATTGAACCGTGAAGAAGATAAAGGACAAGTCTTGTTTAGCACCTGTGGAAATCTTTGTAGGTTAAGAAATATTAGAATTTGTTGATGGGGAAGAATAGTGGATTTTTGTCATATTGATGAAATTATCACCCAAGCCTATAGTCTTCAGGGTTTGGCACAAAAATGTTCAGCTCACTTGGTCAAAGACCTTCTCAGAATATAGTGCAATGAGAGCAGTCAGTAGGGATCATTTTGAGGAATTGTTGATAATATGTTGAGTGAACACATGTTGTCAGATGCTTGGTTGGAGCAGTCAGAATATATTCATTTTTGGATTACTAGGCGAGGCCACCCTACATTAACCATTACCAGTAATTTTGTGTTAAGTATTCCTTTAAGATATAGAATAATAGGTAGCACAGTCAGTGGATCCTTACTCCTTACAATTTATGTTTAAGACCAAAATAGTAGCATTCAATGTTTTTATATAATAAACAACTGGTTGTCCCCATAAACTTGAATAGACCTCAGAGGGCAGTTCTTCAGGTCCTGTTGGTTTTTGGACCTGCGTTGAATCCAAATTAAATTCAGTTAATGAGTTTGAAGCAGCTATCCTACCACAGTCATTAACAGAGACCTTAGAAAGAGAAATTTTTTAAGAAGGAATTAAGTTCAGAACTGGAGAGCGTAGAGTCTCTTTTAGTACTACAGTGATGAATATTGCAAGAGTGGAGGGGCCACCCACATTCTCCTAAAACAACAATAACAAACTGTAATTAACCAATCCCCATAATACATCAAATAATACCTTACTAAAAAATGATTGAAGTGTTTAACCTGTAAATCAGCAGAAAGAATAAAATGTGCAAACAATAACAACCCACAAAAGCAGTGGAAGAAGTCAGATTGTACAGTTAGAGCTGTCCTGGGTGGGTAAAGCCACAAATCAATGGGCAGTACTTCCTGGTGTGAATCACTTTCATTAGTGAAAATGTCACGTGCACAAAAGATTCCAGAATGCAGATATGAAGTCGAGTTTCAGGAAGACAGAATACCTTTAACTTGGAATCAAATAATAGCTTCTAAAGCACACTCAAGTCTGTCATAAATAATAGAGCCTCCGTTCTTGACATGGGCAGGATGCAAATAAAAGGGCTGAAGTCCCAGCTGCCTTGCTGTCCTTAAACCTAAAGTCACCAGACATTGTGTCTGCTCAATCTCAGGTGAGTAGTCATCAGCTAAAACTATGTGTTGCCTGTAAAATATTAAATTAGGCTGGTTATGCACATTTTGAAAAATTATATGTTTATAATTGATGAACTTATGTTAAAGGTCACAGGAGAGACAGACTTTCCAAAAAGGAACCACATTCAGAACTAGACAATTTAGGGTCTTCAGAAAATAGGTCCAAAGAAAATTTTCAGAAGCAATCATTAATCTGCATAGAGTTATTGGTTAAATTGTAGGATTTATATCTAATTGAATGGATAGATGTCAGGACATTGCATTCTCTTAACTTAATTGTAAGCCACCTATTGGGTCTAGCACATAAAGCTTAATATCGAGCACTGATATAATGAATTTCAAATTCAGATTTTTGTATCAGCAATGAGTTTAATTTGATCAATTCATAACTAGGCTCCATCACCATCACCATGAGTATCTGCAAGGGATGAAAGGTGAGTTTCTAATTCTAAAATTTTCTGTTAGTGGGTCAGGGCAAATTTCTGAATTTTGAATACAGTAAAATGTTGTACAATGCCCTCAATTGCCATCCAAACAAAACCCAGATCTTCTACTGAATTAAGGTTAATAGGAAAAAAATTCCTGCTTTGTAGATAGCTTAATGCAGAAGTAGGTGCTGCAGAGTGAAGATGAGTTGAAACACCAACAAGCTCACAAGTTGTGAGAAGTTGAAGGTGAAATACAGCACAAGAAGAGCTTTGTGGTCTGATAATGAGGCAGATTCAGTATTTAAGAAAGGGATAGAACCAATAGATGCAACACTTGTTTATATTATTCTTTTTTTGGAGAAATCTTTTGAAAGTTTTAAAAGGTGGTTTCTAAGTATTTGTAAAAACTAATTAAGATTAGTGGTAATTGTAGCAAACACCAATTTGAAATTTACTTTAATATTTATTTTTTGATCTTGAAATGTTCTTGACCTTGAGTCTGACTTTGCTTCAGTTGAAATACTTTATGTATGTTGATTAACGTTTCTGATTTTAACCTTGTTTATATTTTTGACTTGCTAAAATGTTTAGTGGGCAGGCAACCTAACCATTACCACATAGGAATATTTTAAATTCTGTTACAAAGCAACCTTAGAAATCTGTAATTGGCTGAGATTCTGCAAATAAACTGATTTATCTATTAATTATTTAGTATTATTCATTATATATTAACTAATATGTAATATTTATGTTTTTCCTTCTTCCTGTTTTCCTGCTTGGGGATTAAAATGCTTCATCTACTCTGTGTTCTTACAGGAGGAAGGGCAAATTGTTATGAATTATTTTGTGAGACAGAATAGAGATACTGTATTTGAATTACTTTAAGCATATTGCTAGTCTTGGTGGGCATTAAGGAAAAGATGCCATTTACTGACGGTGGTGCGGTGGTAGCGCTGCCGCCTCGCAGTTAGGAGACTGACGTTCGCTTCCCGGGTCCTTCCTGTGTGGAGTTTGCATGTTCACCCCATGTCTGCGTGGGTTTCCTCTGGGTACTCTGGTTTCCTCCCACAGTCCAAAGAAATGCATGTTAGGTGCATTGTCGATTCTAAAATTGTCCATAGTGTGTGCTTGGTGTGTGTGTGTGTGTGCCCTGCGGTGGGCTGGCGCCCTGCCCGGGGTTTGTTTCCTGCCTTGCACCCTGTGTTGGCTTGCACCCTGGATTGGCTCCAGCAGACCCCCATGACCCTGTAGTTAGGATATAGCGGGTTGGATAATGGATGGATGGATGAAAAAGTTGTTCCTTCTAGAATGAATTTAGTTTAGTAATGTAGGGTATGATTTTTAATTGTGGTAGAGGCGGAGAGTTAGCACTCCAGTTGAGCAGAATGAGGCGCAGTAGTGCTGCAAAGTTTTCATGAAGGAACGTGTGGCTGAAAGAGGCATATACTAGACAATCTCTGTCACAGCTAGGATCTAATCCTAGGTAGATTTTAGGAGGTCCAGGCTTTCTATTCTATGTATAATGTACACATTTTTATATTGTTCAGTAAGTGAAAATATGGCATACTATATATATTTTTTGCCTGTTTAGTTTTTTTTTTTTTGGGAACTGAACAGTTTTATAAATTTGACTTTCTGTATATTCACAACTTGCTGATAAATCAGAAATGTATTTATATTTTTTGTGTAAGTCAAATTTCTCTTTACACTTATAAAATAGCTTGATGTATAAACGTACATGTAAATTACTTTATGTAAAAAAAAAGGGAGATATTATGATTTTAAAATGGTGGCAATCTTTGTGACAGTGTATGTCTATCTGACTCACCAAATTTTGTTATTTTAATGCTAACTAAATGGTCTGGTGTAGTCCTTCACTTCTATATAACTGGTGCATAATTTATTTAAAGCCTAAAACTATTAATATCTAGCTTCCTTGTTAGTTTTATTGTAGACTCACTTCCCTTGTACCGCATGTATAAGATGCCTACACAGTATTAAAATAACACCTGTAAGCCCACACGTATTCCTTTGGTGTAATTTAGATCTGCTGTTTCTATATTTAAAACTTATGACTCTGCTAAACCTATGCTATTTATGAAACTCTTACTGTTTTGATGACTCCTATTCAAAGTGAGTTCTTCGTTTATATGTGAATGTAATGACAAAATATTATAGGGCTCCTCTCAGAAGTTATTTTTTTCCAGTTAGCTGGCTTTTATCTTCGTTATTTAATCTTGTGATGTCTTTTGCCTTTTTCTTCTTAACTGTGTAAAATACCTTGAGAAACTGAGTCCGATGCTACCTTTATGTTGATTTTCAGTGACATCAATAAAATATTAAAATGTACACAATGTACATTTTTCATTCAAAACGAAAAAGAATGCTAGGTTGAAATTAAGGTTAGAACAATTGCGTATATGACAGAAACAACGGCAGATCATTTTCACAAGAGAGTTTACAGGTGGGAGTATCAGTGCCAAGTAAAGATGATAAAACTGGCAAGCTAATCTATCTATCTATCTATCTATCTATCTATCTATCTATCTATCTATCTGTCTGTCTGTCTGTCTGTCTGTCTGTCTGTCTGTTTATGTATTGCTACACACGTGCGTTTGGGAGGCAGCTAAAGGGCCTGAATTATAGTACCCCACCAGAGTAGGGGGTGGCGAGTTGCACTGATTTTCTCTCTAAATCCTCTGCAGACCATCCACGGGAAATCCCGCTCGGTTCCGGGACTACTGATGACATAATTTCCGGTCCCGACGATGTCACTTCCAGTTCTGGTCCCGATAACTGTCCTGCCCTTTAAACCTGCCATATTTTCACTCTTAAATCAGTTATGTTTTGTATTTCAACCTTGTGAACAACTCAACCAAAATTACCCATTTGCAGCCAGGGCATAATACAGGTGGCTGCCTCAAATCTTTTTGATGTCTGTGGACTGTTATTGTGACAGTATGTACAGATATTTATCACTTTTTGGTTTTATCATATCCTGCACTGGATTCGTGCTTTTGCTGTAATTTCTCACCATAAGTCAATCTTAAACCCTTTAGCAAAAACGTCTTCTTTCTCAACAGGCAGACACACAGCACGTTTCGTACAACAGGGATCTCCCATGGCTAAGTAGAGGACATCACTCTCACTCAGTCCTCCACTCATATCTCAGAATAGTCAATTCCTTTGTTTCCCAGTCTTTCATGCTATTGCGCTTATTTTTTGAACTAAGAGAAGTTTGTCGTCTGCCATATCTGGGGCAGAGTGTTGGAGTAAGGAGTGTTTGTTTGCATAGTGGTGTTCACTCTTCCTAATTCAACACCCTGGTGCATTGAGCATAGTACAGTCACCCTCCATCTCTCCTGAGCTGTCAAGACACACTGCTAGCAGAATGTCATCTATATGCCACTGTCACTATTATTGGTACTGTCATGATTGGGAGCTGCTGTCACCTGCTTTGCCATTGTATGCTGGCAGATGTGTAGTGGGGCTTGTAGTGATCCAGTTCTGAAGTGATTTCTCAATTAGGTGCTGTAAAATCCATCTGCAGCAAAGTCACTTGTAAAGGTTCAGTTTCCTTACCACTTGATCCTTACCACTGCCTGGGCTCTGCTGAAACTCAATTATTCTATAGTATTTCCAAAAAATCAATGGAAAGAGCAGGGCTTTAACATGTGTGATATACTGTATAGGTCAGCTAGGAAAAACACTTTCTGTTTCAGTTAATAAGTGATGGCTGCTTATAGTGTGTAGATGCTACTTTTTAATAACGTTTTGATTTTTACAATAGAGAGGTTTTTTGTTTACAATTGAGAGCAACGTACAGTAGCAATGGCAGTTTTTATAAAACAGGTTTAATTTTTTTTCACTCAACCTCACCAATCTCAGGATATACTGAATAGAATGATGAAGGCTAACATTTAAAATAAAATGTGGTCATTCAAGCTAAGCATGTTCTAGTTAGTAATACATGAAGGCAGAATGACTATCCATCCATTTTATGAACTTGTTTAAACCAATTTTCGTTTTGTATGCTGTCATAAACAACATTAGATGCAAGGCATGGACAAAGCCCGAACAAGGTGATGAATGAATATGGAAAACTTACTGCATAAAGGGAAATGGCTAAACGCCAAGTCATCCTGACTAATTTTCTTTCTGTTGAACTCAGATTATATGATAATATAAAACAGCAGGAAGATATTTTAGAATGCCATTTTGCACAGAATAAATTATTATTGTGGCATTTAACCAAGGCAGATGTTATGATAATACTAAAGATTTGTGTGTTAGATAAACTGGTGAATCTCGATTGGTATAGTGCAAGTGTGCACTGTGAGGAATTGCTACCCCATCCAGGGCTGGTTCCTACCAGGCAATAAATGATGCCAGGACAGGCTCCAGGCGCTGCAGCAGTGGCTTGGTAATTGGTAAATGAATAATTGAGTATGTAGAAATTTGTAGGCACATTTAGTAGGATATCTGTAGATGAATGTAACTATGAGTGAAGGAGTTCAATCTTGCATGGTTGAGAAATTTTGTAGTATATGTCAAAAGTCCACCATAAGGCAAACTTCCATCATTGTTTGTTGTGTAGTTGTTTTGATCAAATTTTCCAACATTTGAAGTGTTTTGAATCCCTTCTTCCACTAATTTCACTTATTTTCCCCATACTCATCTACCCGTTTGTTTTCTGAGCATGCTTATTCCATTACAGCGGGGCGGACTGGCCATTAGGGCATTTGGACAATGCCAGGTGGGCCGTGGACTCTGGTCTGGTCATGGGCCGGTTGTTTCATGAAATAAATTTTATGTACTGATTACTATTTGGCATTAAAATTAATTTTCTAAACTATGAAACATTATATCTCGATGCATGTACAATAATCCAGGTAAGGAAATTTTAGAAAGTTGATTATGTTCATCTGGACATAGTTTTTTTCCGATACGTTTCATCACTCATCCAAGTGACTTCCTCAGTCTCTAAACATTATCTGTCTGGTACTGCAATTTATATAGTCCTATATAATATACCGTATTATGTCATCAAGTTGTTTTAGTTGTCAGTATGTTACAGCGAAAAATTTTGTCAAAACTTCCTTTTGCCAGTTTCTGTTTCGATACCACTACATTTCGGTTAGCATATACATTATTGCAATTTATTTTATCTCATATCTAGTATTTAAATTCTTCAGTACTAATAATTAGTTTAGATTATGTATTATGCATTTTATTGAAATTAGTGGTTTTCAGCTGCAATTATTTGTATGATGAAATAAAGTTATAAAGCACAGGATAGGAATTTTTCATATCAGGACAGAACATTTATAGTTTATCGCAAAGTTCACATTTCAGTCATGTGAGGTTTTCATTATAACCTCGGTTATAATTTATTCCATTGTAAATGAGCAGGTACTAGATAGGGCTGCAACGATTAGCCAACGTAATCGACAACATCGGCAACAAAAAATCGTCGACACAGATTTTTTATTGTCGACGCGTCATAAACAGAACCTTCAATAGAGGCTCCAGTCACAAAGAACCACATTGGTTTTTGTAACTGCAATGCACTACATGAACGTTTGGGGGCAGTATTGTTTGTTATTGTTTGTCAGGACTGCACACAGTCCTACCAACGAAGAAGAACATCTGAGGAGAAGAAGAATGTAGAGGAAAATAGACGTGGTTACAATGGCGAGTTGGATAGAGGAGGGGGAAGGAGATGGAAAAAAATTGAGACAGAAACTTTCTAAAGTGTGGGAGCACTTCACCGAAAAAGAAAAAAAAAGTTGAATTCAGATTATGCAAAGCGGAGCTTTCTTTTCATGGCAACACCACCATGAGCATCTGAAACGCAAGCATCCTGGAGCTGTGATGCCGCTGTCTCTTGAGAATTTATGCTGGCGCTGTTAGTTAGTTAGTTAGAGTCAGATCAGGAGGGGAGGGAGAGCATGAACGAGACTGAGAAAATAAAAGTGAAAAAAGCTAACTTTTTCAAGTAACAAATTTACACCCGATCTGTTTGTTTTCAAATAATATTGCATTAGTGCGATGATGTTTTCTGATTGGTACTATTCAGGTCATACAATGATTTCTTCAAAACGTCACATATATTTGTCTCTTTCTTTTTTTTCCCTGGTGCTGCGTGTTGACACCAGAAGGCGTGAGCTTATTCAGTGCTAGCAGGAGCATGCAGGTGACCGGTTGCTTGTGCTATAACAAGCTTGACCTGGAAGTGATCAAAGCACATGTACTGTGAAAGGCATGTACGGGGTGCACTGAGAAATGAAGAGCGTTCATGGCTCACCTTGCAGAGGAACATTCTTTCCTCTGAATGTCCATGAGTCCTGTGCAGACTGGGCAAGATCGGGTCAAACGTAGTCACTAATTACAACCACAAGAAGGTACGCAAATGAATATGAATAAAGTTGCATCCGTGCCCAATGTTTTCCGAAATGTACTATAAGGTCATAAAATGAATAATTCCAGATATCATATATACCTATGTCTCTGTTTTTTTGTCAGTGCGGCTTTGACATCACGGGCCATAAGGCGCATGCTAATTCAGCGTAAGCAGAACAACTCAATAAAACTGAATTAAAAAAAATCAAGTGACATTGAGATATGAAAAAGGCAGATTTGCCAGCGTTTGTGTGTCAGCTTTTATCCATCCAGATCAGAGAATTTCCAGTTCGATTGTCTCAAAACACCACTCACATCTACAGTTATTCCCAGTTTCAGATAAAAAGTAACAGCGTCAGTTTCCTGGGGCAGTAGTATGTATCGTGATCGTGACTGAGAGAATAAAAGTGAAAAAAAACTGTACTATACATTTAATACATTGACTGTTACAGACGCAAATCAAATGTATGTGTTTATTTTATAATATTAACAATAAGAGCAACTCACTACTCAAAATGGTAAATATACAAGGCAGTCAGGATCAAACCGGGGGACTCTTGACTATAAGTCAACAATTCCAACCGCTGCACCACGGAAGCTATTGTATCATTCTTGAACCTTTTGTGAAAGTGTTTATTTGATCTTTGCACTTCAGGCTTTACACATTATATAGTTTATGTCTACATTTTGTCATTTATTACTAAAATATGAAAAACGTTTCAGTTTTAACAATGTATTTTTTGGTTAAGTTAAATTACTTTTTTTTGTTTAAAGACTATGCACTTTAGTTTGTTTTGTTTATTGTATTTCTTTTTTATTGTGATGGTCACACTAATATAAAAACATCTGATTATTTTCAAATTCATATGTTTCACTGGTTGTTATTTTAATTTGATTATTATTAATTTTAATCGTGCTAATGCAGAGACATCAGGGTGACATTCACAGGTTGACAGACGTGAGCAGATGAGGTAAGACATGCACTAGAGCCCAGAACAGAATGTGCAACCACAGGTCGCAGGCATCAAAATAGTCAGGCATGAAATAATTGTGAATAATCGAATAATCGAAAAATAAATTGAACAATTAGTCGACTACCAAAATAATCATTAGTTGCAGCCCTACTAGGTTAATGGCACTTGGAAATGACATTGACATTTGACATGTACTCTAATAACATTTAAGCCATGTTACTAAATTTTTATTTTTCATTAAATTTTATTTCTAAGCATATCATCAAATTTTAAGGTGTGTCTAAAAAACAGTGTACAGATTAAGTTTGGCAGCAGTTTACAGTGATCCCCCGCTATATTGCGGTTCAGCTATCGTGCCCCCGCTACATTGCGGATTTATTAATATTATTATTATTACTAGGGGGCCCCGCCCCATGCTCACTTCGCTCGCCCACCCTCAGGTTTGGTTTACCGGATAAACAATTTAAAGAGATTGTTATTTTCATGGGAATTGTTACATATGCATTATTTTCATTTTTACTTTAAAACTTTTGTAAAAACAATATTTGTCCTTTATTTCCTGTCCCAGGTGTGGTTAAATCTCTTTCTCGCGGGACTTATAACGCTGCTAGCGTTGTGAAGGGAGGGGGGGTCTGAACACACGCTAAAGAGATGTGATCGGTACGGCTGGTGTCTTGCTGCTGCTGGCCAGCTGTGTGTTGTGCTTGTCGTGCTTTGCGTCAATCACTTAAAAGCCTGTACAGCAGCTGTCTTTTTGACACTTAGTGTCTCTGCCACTAGTGTTCTGGGGGGGAGGGGGGGTTTGTGGGTGGGGGATGGGTGTGAGGGCTGAACGCACACAAAGGAGAAGTGCTCAGATCATCTGCTGGCTTGCTGCAGCTGCTGCTGGTGAGCTGCGTGTTCTGCTTGTCTTTGTTTTAAAAGCCGGGAGCACCTAAAGTTTGTCTGCCAAAAGCATTCCAACAACTGCTAGGTTAGATGTCAGTGAACTTGTTTTAAATTGTTTGTAAGTAGGGCATGACGTGCAAAAGGCACCATCTCACGGGTTTTGCTTCCTAAGGTTGTAATGTCTAGTCTTGCATGTCGTCAAAGTGTCTCTCCGAGATGATCTGGTCTCGATCGCTTCGCTCAACCCCCCGGAGGCGTGCTATGCTCCTGCCACTTTGCGTCTCTCATGCTCGCGTTGTGAAGGGCGGGAGCTGAATGCATGCTAAGCAGAAGTGGACGGTTCAGCTATTGGCTTTGTACTGTTTCTGCCAAGATGCATGTTCTGCTTGTCACTCTGCGCGTCGATCTTTTAAAAGCCTGTACAGCAGTTGTTCTTCTGTCTCACTGCCTTGTCTTGCGCGACGTTAAAATGTTTTATAACAGAGAGATGTTACTAATATCCTTAGCCCGACATCCACATATCATATGTGTTTTAATAAGTTTACATGTGTTTAAAGCGTGTGGGAGGAGTATTTTAAGGCTTAAACTATAAAAAAAAAATGTTTATTTATATGGTCTTTCTATATCGCAGATTTTCACCTATCGCTGATGGGTCTGGAACGTAATTTCAGCGATAGACAGGGGATCACAGTAGACAGAGTTCATATCATAGGCTTATAGCAAATAGCGAGCCGTGTACTCATCACAAATTTTAAGAAAATTACAATGAATAATGGGCCGAGTGGGTCGAACTCATCACCTCACTTGTTGAAGGATGCCCGTGCCAATTTTGCGACCCTGTCCACTCCTGCATTACAGCTTTGCTGAGAGTAGACATTTATCAATGTTTTACTAAGTACAAAGCAAATAACACTCCTTGACAAAAAACAAGACTTACACACGCTGTCACACTCCCCTAGATGGGAATGGTTTTAACTCAACAATTAGTCCAATTACTCAGGGAGAAAACCAGAGTTCAAAAAGAGAATATGCAACTTCTACATAGTAACCGAGTCAGGAGCTGAACCCAGCTCTCTTAAAATGTGAGGCTGCTGTGCTAACCACTGCAGTATTCTTCTTCTAATAATATACAGAAAGCATCATTTAATTATTAGGATATAATTACGTTAGGTGGTTTGAGATATGGAGATGGATGTATGGTATGTTATTAGTATATTGTATAAGAAACTTAATCGTAAGTGATCCTGGAAATAATTAATACCTTGATATCTTAAATACAAATGTTCAAATAAAACTGGGAAAATACATTGTTTTTGATCTTATTGAGATGTGTAATTGAGGGTGGTATGTTTATTACCATTTTAAGATTAACGTTAATGTGCCTATATATACTAAGCAGCACAAAGTTTGACTCACTTCTTCAGACGTAATTCCTGACTTTACAACATACCTGAGAAAGTTACCAAGTTATTGAATATAATAGATGACATTACCCCTGGAGTACACAACTTAGAAGGAGGGGCCTTCCATATACTGAATGTAATGTAAGACTGATCTTACAACTGTTAATAACTCAATCCTGGAGGAAAAGAGCAGATATAGATTTGCATAATTATAAGCTAATTCCTGTTTTTGAACTTCCTGAATAATTACTTTCCTCTTTTACTCATCAACGCTCCCCAGGGTATTTTCATTCTCAAAGAACTGTAGGCAAAATGATAAGTGTGTTCATGATATTTCATTCTTTAAGGCCTATTCCATCTCTTTTATGTGTTTTCTAAGTGGTTTTGTTCTGTCTAAATTGCTTCTAAAAGGCTAACCAATCCTGCAAAATAAACATAAAAGTAATAGTTTGTGTCTCATGCAAGAGAACTGCTAATTTATTATCTGTCACATGATTGTGTTCATTTAAGTGAAAATTTACAAAAGTTTTTAATACTAGGGTGTTTTACCATGTTCGCCATTATGGATGTAATAAGAATTCAAGCAAAAGGACACCTTTTAAAAATATTACAGTATGCATTTTTTCAAGGCAACTCATTACATCTTGCCTGAAGAAGGGGCCTGAGTTGCCTCGAAAGCTTGCATATTGTAATATTTTTAGTTAAGCAATAAAAGGTGTAATTTTGCTTGACTTCTCACTACAAAAGTTTTCAATAAAACAAATTAAAAGACAAGTGCAGTACGGCCTACTAAAAATTAAGGAAATTACACGTTATTTAATTTGCTTTATTCAAAATTTTTAATTTTAAATTTGCTTGTTGTACATTCTAATGCTTCATAGATGGACTGTGCACCTCTGCTGAAGTAGTCAGACATAACTTATGAAAAACCGAGAGACTTCAACATGTGCAGAAAAGTAATCTAAGTATCATAACTGAAATATCTGTGTGTAATAACTCAAGCTAAAATGAACTGTTGATGGTCAATGATTGTGATAAATAAATGACCTTTTCCAGGGTCTGAAGGGTAGCCGACTGGATTCCTTTCCATACCTTTTATTTCATTTCAATTTGTCATCAGCGTTTGGTGGTTCAGAGTGTTATTTTTACCTTTATTTATTTTAATAAATATTTATTTTACCTACGTCCAAATTCAATGTTCTCCTATCTGTTAAATTTGCTTGTATGTAGTGGATAGCTGCTTATTTTTCTCCCTCTTGAAAAGAGTTTCACATAAAGCAGTCCACTAGCTGCCCAGCATGGACACCCACTATCTGTTGTTTCCCCAAAATTACCTCCCTGGCAATGAGTATTTAGGAGTAACTGCTATGACATTTAAATGCAGCTAATCAGGAGACTGGCATTTCCTTCAGGAATAAAATGAAAACTGAAATGAAAAACAGAGAGAAGTCCTTTGTATGGATTGGGAGTTGTTTTTCAAGTCACAGTGTTTAACTGTACTTGAAGTCAGATAAGAATGGCAAACGTTGTTAACCAAATTTCTATTATTTTGTCACATCCAAAACACTATGATGAAAGCTGAGTCAAAATCAGAGTATCTAAATGAAGACTATTTGACAGAGATACAATCAAATCTGTACCTCAGGCAAAGGAGCTCCTGCACGGCATTTTAATTTATTGGCAAGTCTTCATGATGCAAATCAGGTCCCTAGCAAGCAGACACGGTCCCCTAGCATTCCCTTATGCACCAATAACAGCTTCTAAAATGGCAATGTCATGCATTTAAAATTCAAATGGAAAACATTCTAAAACCATAAAATAAAATTGCATACAGTGGTGTGAAAAACTATTTGCCCCCTTCCTGATTTCTTATTCTTTTGCATGTTTGTCACACAAAATGTTTCTGATCATCAAACACAT